>JBBHKE010001494.1:0-100658 GCA_037447655.1 Zygnema cylindricum
TCTAATTCGAGCGAGTTTTTTTTCAACCCAAAGTCATAAACTAGTGTTAATAACACTATTTAGCTAAGAGGCACATAATGTGCCACGTAAAACAACGTAACGTAGTTAACTGTGATAAAATATTAACACTGATAACTCACTAACTCTAAAAGCGATAGGCAGTGTAGTGAAATCAAACGAGGAAAGGGAGAATTGATTTGCTTACCTTAACAAGTGACTGGCTGACAATACAGGTCTCTGCCAAAATAAGGACAGATCCCTCCTTCTCTGCTTCTTGCACTCCTTTACAGTGGCCAATGAGTTGTACGACATCTGTCACTGTTAGTAAAGCAGGCACGTGTGCCATAATGTCGCACCTGAGGCATAAAAAGACATCCATAACCCAAATTATCCCACACTATCGCGTCCCAAACACAGTTTTTTGACCTTGGGCGGCTTCAAATTGGCCACATTTCCTTCACTTTGTTTCACATAAGTGGTTTCTGGGACACAAAATGACTAAAGTCCTGTATAACTACAAATGCTTTGCAACAAAAGCAGGCATGTCTTAAGATAATTCCACAATCGGCAAGTCTAACGATAATTTCAGGGGCATTCGTTTATATATTAAATGCGCCATTTTTTTTCCCTTAAGACTTCGCCGATATACATTGTTTGACAAAAACCAGGGTTTATTAGAATACAAAAGGAAGAGTACGCTCACCAGCTGCCACCTGTCACTGCCTCCTCGCTAACGGCTTCTATTTGATCCACAAGTGATGGGTGTACAAAAGCAGTTTCAAGCGTTATCCCTTCACTATACTTCTGATGAAGGTACTGTTTTGGTGAGGCCACGCCCAATTTCTTAAGAGTTTCATAGCCCACATAGCCATTCTGATCATAAAAGACAAAGACCAGAAAGACGAAAATATCAGAAATACTGCATAATTGAGTGTTACAACTGTCCCCATAAATTACATGTGAATCTGCAGAAAAGTTCCTAGGTCTTAATACACATGAATACTTGATTTTAATTACATAATGGAAAGCCATTGAGTACAGAGATATGGAAATCAGCTCAGTGCCAAAAGCAACAGCCGGATTTTCTAAGCTATAGTTACCGACTACCAGAACTCTAGAGGAGAAAAAACCAAGGCATAATCGTTTTTCTTGAATTCTTAATTAAGACACCTATAGAAATAAAAGATTCAGCTAAAACAAGATCTTCTATACATCTTTCCTGTGAATGATAATGAGTTTTTTCACATTTTGCAATGTAAACAATAATCTGATGCTAAGAAACATGTGCATAAAGACATCAGACATAATTCCATGAAAAGAAATTTCAGACGATGCTTATTCTCTTCTACGTATTTTAGCAAAAAGAAAAAAAAAAAAAAAACAAACAAACAAACCTGCGAGTAAAAGGCCTCGACACTCTCCCTCTGAGAACGTGCAAAAACAGAAGGAGTCCATGAAGAGCCTCCCCCTCGCATACTTCCCAAAGCAACTCCTTCAGCTACACACTCATTAAGAACCGAAGAAAAGAGTCCCCCATCAACTCCTCCTGGCCCTACCATTCCTTCTCCTTGTAGTTGTCCTACAATGCCCAAAAGAGATGTTGTGGTTGTCGATGAACTCACGGCCCTCAGAGCCCCTCTTACAATGGCTTTGATTCGATTCACATAGGCCGGTGTATAAAGCTGTCCTCCTTCCAATTTGCCATGGATCTGCAATAATGTAATTTGACATTTGAATACAAAGAAAGAAATTTTAACAAAAAGTGTGAAGGGATATTAACCTGGCGGGCACCCATCTTCAGAAAGGTTTGGAAGGAAATGAAGGATGAAGAAACTGTGTTCGCGTTCTTCTAAAGAACTGCTTACTTGGAACTTGAAAAGCCGACATTCCTTCCACATTCCTATTTCATGATAAACTGGCGCCTTGATTACAAGATAAGGGACATTTCCAGAGGTCTGAGAGAAGTCCAGAATCGCAAAGTTTTATTGTTAATTTCCTAGTGATGGGATAGCAAATTAACAGCTTAATGATGGTATCTGAAGAGTTCACTGCCCAGCAATGTTAGTGCAAAAGAACTATTACCGTAAATGCTGAATTAGAATGTATAATACTAATTTAGTGTAGGGAGACGTAGCAGTAGTCCACTACACTTGTGTGATTTTGGTCAAAAAAAGATGCGGCTGAATAGTGTTATTAACACTAATAACAATGGGCAGAGTACCTGCCTCAAATATATGCACACTTTCAAATAGCTCTTAACTGCAGCCACAACTTCAGACCAGAAATTCCTTTGAACCATGTTATCTCTAGAATAGGGCAGTCGATTTACTTTCAATGACCAGTCATCTATAAGGGCATATAGGACATAAGGGCATATCTATGCTCTAGAATATACATTTATGCTTATTCCTGCATTAAGAGCATATATTAGGCTATTGGAGGAAGATATTCTGGTGCCGTGACTTCCATATAAACTGCCTGAATTCAAACATTGTAATAATTCAAGAGTTGAGGATCATGGGTGGAGTTGAGGTGTGAAGACAAGAAGATTGAACGCCCATGCCCAGGTGCATTCATCACAGCTCCCACGGATCTCCAAGAAATCAAGTCATTTGATATTTTTTTATTAAACATGAAATATATGGATTTTTGGGAGCAGACCAAATGTTGAAGAGACAGCCTGGGATGGTATACTCACAAGAGATCCCATCCGTTCGCTGATAGAAGTTCTTAGCACATCAGAGCTCACATTAAATCTATGTGCCAGCTCAGCTAGAGACACCTGACCAATTTCCTGGAGTGTCTCCTCAACTTCTTCAGCAACCCCATCCCAATATCCTGTTGTCAAAATTTCGCCTTGGACCAAACTGGTTGTCGAATCTGTAGCAATGATCCGTTGTGTTTCCCGTTCAACATAAAAAAGATCCACGCCTAAGATAGATGCAAGATCCACCAAGGACGTTCGCTTATGTTTTCTGATCTCCTCAACCATTTCACGATGCAGACGCTCCTGCATTGAAAGAAAAGAAGTCAAAATGATCCACCAATTTCAAATATCGAACAGTATGGTGGCTTTCATTACTTTACCTGGGTTTGAGTACCCTGGCCTGTTTCCAACTTTATAGTGGTGATCACAGTCATGAACAACACGAACCGGTCTCAGAATGGGTACAACAACTAAATTTAACATTGGTCTTCCCTCTTGACGAAACATGCAATTTTAACCTGTATGAGACAGACTCATGTCGATTGCATATCCTCCCACATCGTGAAACCGAGCCACATTCATTGCATGCAAAATATTTGGTTTTTCTTTTTGTAGCTTCCACAATTGAACTCAGCCATAAAATGTTATTGGATCCGAAATAGTACAGTTTTCTGACATTTATTCTATGTAGAGCCATTACTATAAAATAACTTTACTTACCAAAATGTAGGCGGGACTAGTTGGGTGAACAGAACATAAATGACTGGAAGAACTATGGGCAAGAAAAACACCCTGTACTTGAATCAATAAATTGAAATGTGTTTGTTTGGATAGTGACAACCGTTTCTTTTCAGGTACTTACAACAAAAAATTGCTAAGTTACAATAGCAGCATGTGAAAAGCAAGAATTGGTATGCAGTAAAAAACAGAAAAAAAAGAAAAAGGCACATAGAAATTTAGTATTCTTTTTAGATAATGCTGCTTAAAGTCACTTGAGGTGGGAATCAAATTTAATTGACTTTCTTTTGTAAAAAAAAAAAAAAAAAGTCTTCTTGTCCTTGAATCACAATTGTTTTTCCTAGTTTATAAATTGTTTGTTTGCTCAGATATCAGAAACGTGTGATTTCCGTGACCATGATGAGAATGTGACACACATTAAAACTAAATCCACTTTGATTCGACCGTCTTTAACAACCTAAGAAAACTTCAGTGAAGCTTTCTCCGCAATCCAAGTGCCAGAAAAGATGGACATGAATACTGACATAAATACTGATAATTTACCTGTGTGATGTATTCCTTCCCATTCACACTGTGCAAAAGCTCCTCATCGAGAAGCTCTCTCTCTCTCAGCTTATTGACAAGTTCCACTATATTGCGTTCAGACAGGCGAACAGAAGATTTGACTTCTTGTGCTGCAAAAAACTGTGCCTGGAGAAGACGAAGCTCTTCATCCATGGTTGACAAATTGCACCAACTTCTCCTCCTCTATCGTGAGTCCTAGTCCAAGGCTGGTTGCAAGAGTTACAGTCACTTTACTATTTAGTCAATTTATTTTCTAAAGAGAAGTGAGAACGAGAAAGAAGGATATTTCCGGAACGGGGCATTTAACTGATAACATACTGATAACACATTTGTGATAAAAAGTTGGCAACGAGGGATGTAATGCTCTCAGGCCTTTCTATAATCGGCATGCGATACATACACTCGAGAATCAAGAAATGAGAATATGTGATCATGTGATGAATGTAGCATGGCTTTGATTTTTAGGGCACAAGCTTTGGGCGAACTTTAAGGCGAGTATCCATGGAACCCTAAATCGATTACGATTTTACAAGACTCCATGAAACTGTCCGTACATATATTGTCAAAATATGAAAATAAGTTCCGTGTTTCTCATAAATTCATAGTAGTACGGTACTATAAATTTCATCCCAGTATCCACCAATTTGTTTTCCGACGACTGTGTAGTTTTACTGGAATTCGTAAAAACGAATCAAAGTTTGGCACGCCGTCGGCTTTCTTTGATAGGTGAACGACAGCTGTCAATGAGAGCTCAACCATGTATCGTTATCAATGTTAATGTTTTTTCCGCCACTTAAAAAGTTAAAACATCTTTTCTCGAAAAAAACATTGACGCTAAAGCGAAAGACGTTGTACTGTACCGTATATGGTTTCAAAACTTTTCGGTATTATGGTTGGCCCACAGCTTTAGAAGTTGTGCTGATCCAATGCACGCGACCCGGAAGCTTCTCCGTTACCATCCTGAGTTCGATTCAAAAATCTCTGTGGACAAAGCCTTTGGAAGAAACTTCCTCTGGCGCAAACGGTATGTGGATAAGACTAGGCATCTCCAGCTTAAATGTACAAGAGCCGATTTTTTTTTTCTCAACTTCAAATTTTAAATTTCAAACTGAAAATATAGTTTAGTCTTTGTCCATGTTGACGGGAATAGCGCAAAATTTTAAGCAATTATCTGAAAATCAGCTCTTGTCTTTTCAGAAAATGAGAGATTGCCAGCTCAAAAAGTTGCACCTTGACAACATAAAACCAGAACAAAGTTATTGGATCGTAAACTATTTGACAGTATCTCAATGCCAACCACAACCACAGCAACTGAAAACAGAAAACTGAAAACTGACATGAAGAGAATGCAAGCTCAGTAAGGAAGGTAAAAGGAACATTTTCAATCAGAATAACAACTTTCTGCGATATAGAACTTAGGATTCATTGCTTAGATGCGAATAAATATATGCTGTCCAAAATATCACTGATATGATGATGTAAAAACATTATATTTTGATTGGGTAGTATTATTTTAATGGCCTTGCACTCACTTGAAAGATGGTTAAGTTCTAAAATCTCGTGATAAACATTTTTGCTATCATGTAAGGTCTCATTTTAATTGTTCATTAGGGTTGGCTTGAAACTTTCAATTGCTGAGCATCTTCAATTGTGCTGCAAAAGGTCCATCATACTGACTGTTATTCTACACTGCTCATCGCTATTAGAGTTTATCACTCTAATATACGCCTGTGTTCCTTTGAAATCATAAATTAGTGATAATAACACTACTTTGTTGAGAGGCCGAAGACGGGCCACTTTGCAAAACATGATTTAGTGTGTGTTTTGTGAGTGTGTTGATTCTACTGAAGTGTTAAGGCTTGTAATTCACTAACTGTAATAGTGACAAGTAGGGGGCACTCTTGAAGCCTCGGTCTCCTGTTGGAAAAAGAAAGTCGATTGATCGCCATCTTTAACAAAAGTTTCTCCCAAAAATAGGCTGATCCTACCAAATACAAAAACACTTTTTCCGCATCAAAATTCAGGCAAGGTACAAAAACCTTCAAACTTACAGTTAAAGACAAACATTTCAACAGTGACGTGAACTTTACAAATGATTCACTTCCAATATTCCTCAATCAAAACTGACTATCGCTCTTCAAGAAAAAGTGCAAAAAGTATCTTTCTTGTTTACTTAGTAACACAATTGGCTCAAAAGCACTAGAAAATTTGTGGTCATCTTGAGGCTTGGCATTAAGAAGTGGATCCAGCCCTGCTGAAAGTTTAAGGTTAACCTAAAACAAACCTGCACTGTACAAATTATATGCAAACATTCTTCGCATTTTACAGTGACTTCAAACATCAATGTACAAACTAAAGCATTTCCCTGCAAGGACAAATAACTGAAGATTTCATCTATGTACCGGCTAAACAAATCAACTCAAGACAATGACAACAGAAAAATCCTGCATCGGCAGAAAATGGACGTGATCCCAAGGCTACTCCATGAATACTCTCTCCTTGAGGACTCTTATTCTCTGTTGTTTGGCGACTTCAGCATCTTATTTTCGAGTACAGATCAACTGGGAGGAGAAGGTTAAAGTGGAGTCGTATATGCGGCTGTGATCCCCCCATCTACCATTAGACTTGCTCCCGTCATAAACGAGCTGTCATTCGATGCAAGAAACAAGGCCGCCTTTGCCATTTCATTTGCCTCCCCAAACCTTCCCATGGGAATGTGGACGAGACGCCGTTGTCGTTTTTCCTCTGTGTCTAAAATCTGCCACACGACGAGTTTTACATATGATTTGATTTGTTTGTTTCGAGCAATAATAGTGTGGATTCAGCTATGTATAGCTCATTTAGAGATAGTTTTATGGAAAGGAGGGACTGAAGGGGCATCCATGAGCGGTTAAAGAATATGGAAAACCGTCTGTCTGAAATTGTACGATGAAGTTGCATTAACATTCATTTTTTCCCATGGCTACTTCTCTCTGTAATCAACATACGGAGGATCATAATTTCTTTTTGAAACAATAAAAAGATGATGAAGCCAGTTCAGATTCCTTTAAATTCTCCTGCCTGCCTAAACCCCATTTCCAATATGGTATTGTGAAGTTCACAGCATCACCCAATATTTCAGTTTATGGGCACCTTACAACTTGAAAAGGCGAGTTTTAAAACCCCGCTCCCGGGTGAGAAACTTCTCCCATCATTCAAAAGAGAGATTATTCCTGGTCTTTGCTTCTGATTAGAGGAAATATGATAACACTCAAATTCTCACCTTCATTAGGAGATCTGTCCGCAGGGGACCCGGACAGAGTGAGTTGACTCGAATGCCCTCTCGAGCATGAATTACCGCAAGTTCCCGAGTCAAGGCAAGCACAGCTCCCTTGCTTGCTGTATATGCCACCTGGGCCCTCCCTCTCCATTATTTGAGTCAAGCTGACTAATTAAAGACTGTATCCAACTTCTGTCTTAATAATGACAGAATGTTGAGCTCAATGGGGCACCCAAACAACTGTGATGTAATAGCATAAAATATGACCCATTGTGGCCTCTTTCTCCAACATATCAGATTAGAGCTTCTTGCAGCAAGTTCATTTTACTGCAGAGCGTTCATTTTGTCGCAAAAAGTTCCTTTTACTGCAAAAAGTTCGTTTCACCGCAGAATTCATTTTATGTGGAAAGTTCCTTTTCCTGCAAAAAGTCCACTTTACTAGAGAAAATTCATTGTACCACAAAAAGATCATTTTATTGCAGAATGTTGGTTCGTTTTACAGTAGAACTTTCAATCAATTGCCAAAAGTTCAGTACCATGTGAATCACTAGCGTTAATAATACTATATCAAAAGCAGCCACGTTATTCGAGACAGAATTATATTTAATAATACTTAATATTAACCCCAGACAAAAAATTTCTTTATTCTAATAGCAATTCACGGTGTAGTAATACCTGAGGAGTCGCTGCACCCATGAAGGCCACAAAGGACGCTGTGTTTATGATGGAACCACCACCGGATTTTCGAATGAGAGGAATTCCGTATTTGCAGCCATACATCACTCCCTGTTGGAATTCAAAAAAAGCATCGCAACTTGAGGCCTGTTGTGAGTACATCATTCGTATTTTTTAACGGATAAGGAGCAAAAAATGAATGAGATGTGCAGTAAGTGGAGAAAGTGGAAAAATACTAGACTATGCACATACATTAAATGCAGGAGAAAGAAAAGTGTTGTCACCATTGTGAAAGACAAAGTGACAAGGTTTTGACATTGCTGGAATTCAGTGGGAGATTTTCATATATAAGCATGTCATCCTTCCAGGTAGAGAATGGATTTCCTGGCAAAAGGATATGGGTGAGGAATTACTAGATACTCTCACAAACTTGCAGGAAACACAGTGGCGGCTTTTCATACACATCCATTGTTCAAAGTGACTTCAGCTCGGCCATACCTTGACATTCACTGCAAAAGTTCTTTCAATGACTTCTTCTGAGGTATTCTCGGCGTCACCATCCTCACTATCCATAATCCCCGCATTGTTGAAAAGGATGTGTAACCCACCAAACTCCCTCTGATTCCTCAGACAGAAATCCAAGAGTTTGTCAGAGGTCAGGAAATGTTTCTTCGCGTATAACAAATTATTCAACAAAAGAAGAAGGTTGTTTCAAACTCAAAAACACCGTTATTCCAACATGAAAAAATATGGACATGACCTGAACACATACAGGTTCTTCATCATCTGTGACTCCTACTGAACATCTTCGACTCTTAATACCAACAGTGCCATTTGATGTTATTCATTGTAAGCTGGATAAATGTGTCATAATGGAATCTAGTCCATAAAATTTCAGCAAGGAAGTTAACTTCAAAGAATCTTCCATAACACGAACAACAAAAACCAGCGCATCTACAAAAGCATGATCTTTGTACAAGACTTACCTCTGCCGTTGCAATAATCGCCTTAACATCATCTGGATTAGAAACATCCCCACTAATAGCCACTGCTTTCCCTCCAAAATCTGTAATGGCGTCTGCTGTTCGAACAGCGGCTGCGATATTGAAGTCAGTCGTGACCACTGCAGCTCCTTCATGTGCAAAAAGAACAGCAGCATGCTTTCCAATGCCCCTGCAAAAAATGGAGGATAAAAAATACATTCGGTATAGGATGGTACATGAGACACTGTTTCAAAAAATGGTACAAAAGTTAGGAACATCTTTACTGCTACTGAATTACTGTTCACCCAGTTATTAATGGTAAAAGCAGAAAAGACAGAAAGACACATTCGACATACACAAGACATGAGGAAGAGGAAAACGGCATGCAGTGACCAATTGAAAGTCAAAGACATGCTACAAGATGAATGCCAACAGTACCAATTTGAAACAACAAACTGTACAATTTCATGAGATGGTACAAAAGCTTGGACTATCTTTTACTGCATCTGAAATACAGGTCACCCAGTCGTTCATGGAGATGCTACATGGTTTTTTAAAGGAAGGCTCCAAAAATGGCCAGCTATGAACTAAGAGGTAGCACATTTAAAATCTTGAAACCGGTATAACGGTATCTATACTTCCTAATCATGCTACCTTGTTTCTTTCACCATCAATTCAGCAATATTGCAAATAAAGATAGCATGGATAGTACTTGTCATAACTGCGAGTCACACATTCCAGATTTTTCACCACAAATTTTCGCCACATCTGAAGTTTGTATGAGAAAGCCACCGCCAAAAGAGCATAGAAATAGGTATGCTAGGAAAGACAGAATCTTTTGATTCAAATCCAGGCGTTGCTACCATGTCTATACATGCTGCGAAAGGTGACTGATGACAAAAACTAGAAATGGGGTGAACCGATGTTGTGCCTTGCTTGCAACATCTCAAATGCAAGTAATATTCCTTATTTGAACATGAAGAGACGACTTTCAAGGAACTCGGCTTGGTCCCAACTGAAACATCGGAAGTATGGATGAAACTACTTGTAAGCTAAGTGACGCCAGTGAAGTTGTGACCCACATTGTAACTGCAAGTCCATTAGGATACTAGGGATTGTTAAGAAGTGTTGTAACAAGATTCAGCTGTTCAACAGCTAGCCGACCATTGGATTGGTCGAAAAATGCGAAATTTTAGAAGAATTAACGTCTAGAACAAAAATGTTCGAAGTGATAAGAATCAAAACCTTGAAACTGAAAACAACTGTCACCCACTGTTATGTAGAGACTGTCAAGCAGAATTCTCCACCATTAATTTCCCATAATAAAGGTCCTTTAGCCGTATGTACAATAAGCATGATGTCCAAACATTGCAAACACAAAGAAATGAGCAGTCGTAGGTTGCCCATTGTTGACAGTCGATAGAAATTTCGAAGATTTTTTCGAGGAATCTTACATTTCGAGTCATAAGAAAAGCAAGGTTGCAATTGTCGTTAACAATAAGAGATAAGCAACCGTATTTTATTGCAGTAATAAAAAAAAGAGAAACTGCCGTCAGTTTTCAAAGCAGTAACTCACCCTCCAGCACCTGTGATGACTGCCACTTTATCATGAAGCTTGCCAGCTGGCAATACACTTCCATGCAACATATTCCTTGCAGAAACACCCCATGGCCAATTGCAAGTATGCTGCACTAACAGCAACAAGAGAAACCACATTACTCCAGTACATTGCAATATGCGTCCAATCATGTCCATTTCTTGCTACTAAGAAGGTTTCTTTTTCCCAAAAAAAAGACTATCCACGTATTTTAGAACATAGGACCACTACATTGCATTAGTCCTATGCTTTATTCTCCAATGTCCTACAAATTTTTTTTTTATAAAACAGAGATAAAATTGAAATTTTCTGCTTGCAACCAAATAAGCTGTTTAAAAACAATATTGCAGACAATCCGTCAATGGTTCTTTTATACCATAGAAATTCCTCAGTTAAAGAAAAACCCCAAACATTCTCCATTACATGGCAACAGAGGAGATGTATGTGAATACAATAAGCACAGTTACAATGAGCACTCTAAGCGACTTGACAGAGAAATTTAAATAAAATAAAAAGATAAAATTCCATAATTCAGAAAATTCAATCGACATTCCAGGAAGCCTGCATTTGATACGTGTCCACAGTAAAACCTTATCCTCGTAAAATTGGTCAGTTGCTTAAGACAAACAAATTTGA
Organism: Zygnema cylindricum; assembly: GCA_037447655.1. Classification (NCBI taxonomy): domain Eukaryota; kingdom Viridiplantae; phylum Streptophyta; class Zygnematophyceae; order Zygnematales; family Zygnemataceae; genus Zygnema; species Zygnema cylindricum. The sequence continues at coordinate 11,160 of JBBHKE010001494.1, forward strand.
TAAAGTGAGACTTTACCTGCGGAAGCAGCTGTGTGTCTAAGAAATTCAAATTATTTTTTATGGACGAGCCCTTCAAGGTTCTTCGTGCAACACGCTCCAAAGCTCCTCTTGACGCCATGGCCATCCGCAAGCCCACTCCTGCATAAACTGCGGAAGCAGCAAATGAGCACGTTTCAGAGAACACCAGAAATAATGTGGATATTGAAATGAACCGCAAAAGGAATCGTATCGACGTTGTCATGCCTACGACGTCATCTGATTTTAAGAATACGTCATCTACCGTACATAAAACAACGACAACGATATCCGAAGTGGATTGAGGTTTAAGGACAAAATATGATAATTAAGTCAGGATACCATGGCGACAAGTCTGACTTCGTATGACGTCAGGAAAGACGTCCTGACGTACACTAAACAATGAAAAAAACGTAGAAGTGAGGACAGTTTTTTCTTTTTTTTTACCAGAGGCATTATTTTGAAATTCTGAATCAACTTCTTGGTCACCTTGGGCTCACGATATGAGAATAGTACAGTACACCGCGAATCGTAATTAGAGTAAATTACTCTAATTCGGTCGCTCGAAATTTCGATTCTATCACATCAAATAGAATAAATGATTCTAATTTTTTCATTATTCTATTTAAGGTAAAGTTTAATTAGCGTTTTTAATTCTAATATATGTTCGTTTTAAATAGTGTGGAGTACGGATGACATCCGTTAAGGGTCCTCGATACGATGGAAAATGCTATAAAATAGTTTCACACATCGGAAAGCACCCACACTTGCAATATTGTACACTCTTGGACAATCTTCAGAGATTTGATTGAAATTCCACCAAACTATGTATCACTATTGGTGTTAGTGTTTTTTTTGCCACTTAAAACATGTTTTTCTTCGTAACTGCAGGATTATAGATCTGACAGTTTTGATTGAAAAGCCAAGATTCTCAACTTGTGATTTGTTGGATTGGCACGTGAAGCCGGTCCAATACGGGGTAGAATATGGAATTTCCATACTCGAGCCGCCCGTAATAAATGGGTACGGACCCGCCAATTTCTACATCAAGCTGGTGGCACAGTGGTAGTGCGTTCGCAGCTGAAGTGAAAGGTCCCAGGTTCGAACCCTGGCCGGCTCAATTTTCCCAAGTGTGGGACATGCCGAATCCCGGATTTCTAGGAAATCTAACATGATTGGCGATCTAAATTGAAAATCGGACAGGTGTGTACGGAGAAAAGATGTTCTAAGTGGCAAAGCAAAGCATTTACAATAAGGGTACCACCCCGTGTAGTTGTAACTTATTGATCTTACTTTGTAATTTAGCGCGGATCCGGCGGACCATGATTTTAGGTGTCTCTATGTTTGTGACGACTGTATACGCCGACAATACCCGTGACGATTGTCACCATGTACAATTTGTCTTTGCCGCAGCGTATTTTTTCGAAACTTTTTGATTTTTGAAGCATCGCAAGACACATCGTAATCTTTGAAACGATTTCGCATGTCGCAAGTCATTGCGTGACATCGTAGATGTACAACCTTGAGCCGTGGCTGTACAACATGCCTTTGCGTAAACCTCTCTTTTTCGGCCGCCATGACTTCGCAAAATTTTCACCTTCGCAGATTTTTCAACTTTGCGGGAAACCGCAGCATCGAGACCCCTGCAAAAAATATCCGTACAAGGTGCATGCGGACAAAAACAAACAACCCTGTACTTTTTTTCAATCATAAAAAACTTTTGAAAAATTTTCACACCTGGGAATATGTTTTCGTATTGGTGTAAGCGGTTTGACTTAGCTGAAACCAAAGTGCCGATGTAGTTTATGATAAGTTTGAAGATGACGTGACAGTGGGTCGAAAAAATACAAGACGACAAATTATTGTACATCCTTAGTTCGAGAATGACGCATATTGTACTTTACAAATTTACGATTTTTTCGTACGGTTGCAACTTAGGCAGTACGGTGCCAAGTTATAAAGGAAAACGACAGGAAAAAAAACCCGAACTTAAGGCGTGTTCCCATGTGTTCAAGTAAGGGTTTTTTTTTGTCGTTTTCACAAAAAATGGGACTTCCTACGAGAAGAAATTACGCCGTACTAAAAATGGGCAAAAACACAAGTACATTTTGCGTCTTCTTAGAACTTAGAAGGTACGACAATTTGACGTTATTATCATCGGGACCCACTTCCAACTCATCTTCACACTAGCACTAGAATCAAATCGCGACCTGATTTTAATCAAAATACTACCCTATTGACGAATACAAAACCTAGATTGCAAGCGTCAAACGTTTTCATTTTTTTTTTTTTGTATTTGAAAGAGTACACGAAAAAAAAGTTGTTTGTCCGTTTGCAAACAATTTGTTTGTTTGTTTGGATGTACAAAATTTGTATGTAATTGCATTAAATGGAAAAGCGTAGAAAATGGCAACAAGCAGCCGGACAGGATCCGCCAGAACGACGCACATGGCAGTGAAAGAAAGCTCGACGTCTACAATATCACGCTAAACATTCAATGTCACTTTCACTACAGTACTGTATAACCCATTTGTAGACGTAGGCGATTGGTAATGTTTTCCACGTGTGGGCGTCTACAAATGTCAAGAGCTCGTTGGCGGCGACAAATGTCAGCAGTATGTCAAGTAGTGTTGGGTATCGGGTAAATTCATATAACGATACTTTCGATATTCGATATATCAAATATCGATCGAGTAGACTCCTCGATATATCGTACCGGGACCAACATAAATTATCGGGATATATATCGCAAAAAATGGGTGTCCATACAGCTGAAGTACATAAATCGTACGGAAAATCATACGGAACCCCGTCCCCCCCCCCCCCCCCCCCCCCCCCCCCCCCCCCCCAAATGGGCCCCCGCCCCCGGGGGGGGGGGGGGGGGGTTGAGAGAAAAATCGGCGGGAAGAAAAGAAAAAAATCGTATAAATATCCAGATATTATATATCGATTATGGGAAACCTAAAATTCGATATATATCGAATATCGGCAATAGGTCCTCGACAACCAACACTAATGTTTGGAGTTCGTTCTAGTGTACAAATGTCCGTAGTTTGTTGGCGTCTATTGGTGTCGCAAGATATTGGCGACGTCTACAACTATCACATATTCGAAGTAATGAAGGCACAAGTAACGATTGACATAGGCACACTTTGAAAAGTACACCGTAAAATCTGCGCTAAAATCCAAAGTAACGTTTCAAAGTTTCGGTTACATGGGAACACGCCCTTAACCACATGGGGCAATACCCTAAAAACCATTCACGGTGTACTTGTGGCTTTTGGAAAACCCGATTTTTGCTTTGCCCTTTTTCTAAAAGGGAAAAACATTCTAGTCGCATTCGTCTCTGGTGACAACGATAATTGATCGTCGATTTTTTTTGTGTAAGATCTTGAGCCGTTGAGTGATTTGAGTTTTGATTGGCTTTGTCATGTTACATTTTGATGTAATGAAAAGAGACACGTGGTACAATCCTATTTGTTTTATTTCACGTGGTTGTAGTGGTATGATAAAAGTCCAGACAAAATCGATGTCACGCCAAAATGTCGTGTTATCAATACCAGTTGAGTAACGTACAGTATCGTACGTTAAAATTTTGCGAGTGCGATTCCGTACTTCACGCCGAGTTGTCGTTTTGTCAATATCCGTAAACGCCAAAATGTCGTGTTATCAATACTGGTTAAGTAACGTACAGTATCGCACTTTTAATTATGGCGCGTGAGATCTCGTCACATCACGCCACGTTGTCGTGTTCTCAATATCCGTACACTACACAACGAATTGTAATTAGAGTATACAACGCTAATTCGGTCGCCCTAAACTTCGACTCTATCACATTAAATAGAGTAATTGATTTGAATTTTTTCATTATACTATTTAAGGTAAAGTTTAACTAGCGTAAAAAACCCTAATATAGGTTCGTTTTAAATAGTGTGTAGTACGGACAACGTTTGACTGTGCAAAATTGTACTTCTATAAGTAAAAAGGTACAAATAATAATTTAATAGAATCGCGCTCGCATGTTAAATTGCACTAAACAAAAAAAATAAATCGCATCGAAAAACACCCGTTCGTATAGCTCGTCCGTCGACAACATTCTCGCCTGTGTGAACATTTACATGAATTTACATGTAAAAATTTTATAGTTAAACGACAAAAGTATGAGTTGAGACGAATAGTATATATCTATGAGAAATAGTACTTACATCATAATAACGTCAAAATATACGGACTGGCGATTTTCGTATGTCTAAATAATTTAGTGTTCGTAATTATAGAACGGATAATCATTGCCGACATAATCTAATATAGAGTACTTAAATAAAGTATAATAAATTTCCTCTGTGAATTGGTTCTATCACAATACTTAGCGTTTATAACTCTAATTGTTATTTTTTTGGTTTTTTTGCTCTAATCTTTTCTTTACTATAATTACGATTCGCAGTGTACCGTAATTTCAGTGTTGGCCTCGCGTACGATGTTCGTACATGGTACGCATTGTACTATCGCATTGTACATGGTAAAGACCATGACGATGCCAAATGGGTGGTTTAATTCGCGTTTCGCTCATGTAGGAGGTTTGATTAAGCGTAAAAGTTTCACATTGATTTAAGCGTTCGATCTCAATCTAATGAACGATATGAATGAATGGACTGAATATATCATGTAGTATTAAATATTTTAATGCTAAATCTAGAATACACATTAAACCATTAGCATTATTCAACCATTATTCGTTTAAACATAATACTAATGGTTTTTGTTTATTTTACATTAAGGTCTTGCGTTTATATTTTACATTTTTTTTTATCAAAACATAAAATCACAAAAGAAGAAAACAAAAAAAAGACTAACAAAATAAATAACCACGATACAACCTTGATCACATAACAAAAACGCAAGAAACAAATGTAAACATAACAAAGATAATAATAACAAAAAAATAAAACCATCAGACTTAACTAGGATTCAACCAACTTAGTCCAAAGACCCAAAAGGTTGGAACAACATCATTATCAGCTCGATCGCTGACTAACACTACAAACACGTATTTTATTTTATATTTTTTGATAATTAGAATATGTTGATTAAGCACTTTTTTTGTTTTCGATCAAACACCTTAGTCAAAGACCCAGATGGTTGCATAAACATCATTATCAGCTCAAAGGCTGACTAACATTACAATCACTTATTATTTATTTATTTTCGTTGTTTATAAAAGATTGATTACTTTGAGTACTGTTTTTCTTTTTCTTTTTTTTTTATCAACCAACTTAGTCCTAAGACTTAGAAGGTTGCATAAACATCATTATCAGCTCGGAGGCTGACCAACATTACAAACAATTGTTTTCATTCATTATATTTGTTTGTTAGATTACATTGTTACTTTGAATGATTTTTTTTTTGTTTTTTCGATCAACCAACTTAGTCAAAAGACCTAGGAAGTTACAAACATCATTATCAGCTCAAAGACTGACTACCACTACAAACATTGGTATATATATTTTGTTTTAAATACAACACAAATACTTGACTACTTTGTTTCGTTGAAACTTGATTACTTTGTATTTTTTTTTGAAATACAATACAAATACTTTGAATACTTTGTTCTTGTGATACTTTGAATACATCATCATCATCATCATCATCTTCATCAGCATCATCATCATCATCATCTTCATCATCATCATCATCCTCATCATCATCATCATCATCATCATCGACATCATCTTCATGATCATCATCATCACATCATCATCATCATCATCGTCGTCATCATCATCGTCAACATCACCATCGTCAACATCATCATCATCATCATCATTATTACATCATCATCATTATCATCATCATCATTACATCATCATCATCATCATCATCATCGTCATCATCGTCAACATCATCATCATCATCATCATCATCATTACTTCATAATCATCAACAACATCATCATCATTACATTATGGGTTTGTTTTTTTTAGATACAATACAAATATTTTGAATACTTTGTTTTGGTGATACTTTGATTACATCATCATCATCATCATCATCATCATTATCATCATCATCATCATCTTCATCATCATCTTATCATCATCATCTTATCATCATCATTACATCATCATCATCATCATCATGAACGTCAACATCATCATCGTCAACATCATTATCATCATCATTACATCATCATCATCATTACATTACCATAAACATCATCATTATATCATCATCATAATCATCGTCATCATCATCAACCCATATTTCGGTAGAAGCAAACAATGCTTTAGAAAAATAAATAACTAACAATTACCTTTTTTACATAAAAATATTTAGACTCACAACCAAACAATAATAAGGAAAGAACACGAAACAAACAATTCCCAAATTGAAACTCTGTGTCCTCTATTGGACTACAGAGTACAGCAAGCCTCTAGATAGTTTTTAACTAACCCACTTTCAATCGAAACCACTGCTACCCAAGCAGACAAGGAGACAATCTGACTGCACCCTTGTGCAGATTGGACTCCCCTGAGTTCGTAGGAAAGAGAATCTCTGAAAACGCCCAACCAGGCGATAAGTTATAAACCGGCAAAAAATGCCAATTTATAGAACCTCTCAAAGAGAGAGAAGACCATCTACCAGATTTTTCTAAGTCCTAGCTCCCTCTCACAACCCCTATCTACTAATTCTACGAACCAATTATAATACTGTACAGTACATAAAAGTACTACTGCGGATGTACTTTTTGTATGACCTTTGTAGGACAAGGCCATTAAGCGGACGCGTGTCCATTTTCCACTCGTCCGTACGTTCCTCGGAATTCCCGCGACCGAATGTTATTTCTCCACGTGGCGCCAGGTCATGCCACGTCACTAAATGCCAAAGTGACCATTCCGCGATATCGACGATGATGTGCGCCGTTGGATTTGACTCGAAATGGAATCTCAGCCGTTATAAATACTTGCGCGATATTTGTTTCGCTGTCGAAACAAAAATGTGCGGTATCTGTTTCAAAGTATTATCGTACGTCGTACTTTATAAAACTGTATCTATGCATGCCATATAGAGTTTCAGTTAAATGAATTTGTTCTCTTCTAAATAAATATATATTTATCACTTGTATAGCATTTAGCATTGGTCCTAGTTTAATAGGATAAAGCTGACCGCTATCGGCCAGCTTGACGAACGGCAGGTACCGGGATCAAATCCCGGGTCTGTCTGGTATATTTTTAGTAACCTACTAAGGATAACTACCCGTTGAACTAAGGCAGCCATGGATCAACCACCCTCTCTATCCTTCAGTGACTACAACAAGTATGGGGGACAAAGAAAAGAGTTGGAGGCAAGCTGTCCGTCCTTTTTTTTTTCCTTTTATACTAACATATTTAAACCTAGAAAATACTCTAGAAATCTATTAATTTCAACACTCCTCTTATTTTCTAGTCTAATTTTACCTTCAGTTTTAGTCCACATTTTTCTCTACAATATTTCAATTTAGGAGAGGGCACTAGTATTGTCATCATATCAACCACCATTTCCTCATCAGATCTATATACAAGACTCACAATCTTATTCTCAACTATTTCCCTCACAAAACTCAATCTTATGTCCATTTGCTTAGCTTTAAAATGATGTTTTGGATTAGCTGCAATTGCAATGGCAGCTTGATTATCACAAAACACTTCATGCACTCCCTCCTTCATATATCCCAGTTCTTGCAACAAGGATTTGACCCACATCAACTCTTTCACAGCAGAACAAGAGGCCATGTACTCAGCCTCCATAGTAGACTGAGCAACCACCTTTTGTTGCTTACTGCTCCAACAGAATGCACCTTCCCCAACATACAACACATACCCAAAAGTGCATCTTCTCATACGTGCGTCCCCATAACTGGCATAATTCCAAGTAGTGATGTCAGTGAGCTCCCCTCCCAAATGCAACCATAACTCTTTTGTTCCCACAAGATATCTCATGACTCTCTTGGCTGCCTCCCAATCTCTCTTCCTAGGATCATCAAGACTCCTACTGAGTACTCCAACTGTTGCCGCTATGTCCGGACTGGTACAATTCATAAAATAGATTAAACTTCCAACGACCTGTCTATAAGGGATAGACTTCATAAACTCTCTCTCCTCTGGACTCATATGATCATCTAAGATCATCACTCCTCCTTCTACACTCCCATCACTTACTTTTTTCAAGTCCATGGGAGTAGTACAACTGTTAGCATTTTCCATCTGGAATTTCTCAAGCATATTACCTATTGCTTCTTTTTGAGTAAGTCTGATAATCTTCTTCCCCCTATCTCTCTCCATTTGAATCCCCAAAATATATCTTGCCTCCCCTAAATCCTTCATATCAAATCAGCTTCTAAGATCTCTCTTTAAACTTATTGATCTTTTTCCAAAGATTTACTCAACACAAGCAGATCATCCACATAAATTGCAATAAAAATGACACCGTTCTCATCTTCAAACATATAGATAGAATGGTCATAGCTGATACGGATATATCCCAGACCGGTAAGAAACTCATCTAGTTTCTTATTCCACTGTCGGGGAGCCTGTTTCAATCCATATAAGGACTTTATGAGCCTGCAGACTTTGCTCTCCTCTTTCTTCCACGAACCCTTCAGGTTGTCTCATGAAAATTTCTTCCTCTAACTCACCATTAAGAAAAGCAGTCTTAATTTCCATCTGGTGTATTTCCATGTTTTGCGCTACTGCCAGACTGAGGAGAATCTTTACTGATGGGAACCGAACAACTGGAGCAAAGGTATCCTCATAGTCAATCCCCTCCTTTTGGGTGAACCCCTACGCTACTAATCGAGCCTTATATCTCTCAATGGTATTATTTGGGTTCAATTTTAGTTTAAATACCCATTTACACCCAATTGGTTTTTTGTCTGCAGGACAATCCTCTATTTCCCAAGTATTTGCTTCAATGATAGAAGCCATCTCATCATTTATGGCTGTAATACATCTTTCTTTTTCTGGACTATTCACTGCCTCGGAGTAAGACTAAGGCTCATTTGGGTGAGATAGCTTAGTTACCTTATGAGCGGCTTGTTTTTCCTGTATCCTTTTGCTGCTCCTCATTCCTCCCTCAAACTTCGAAGCTGGAATGGATGGAAGTCTTGTATTTCTTCTCACTGTCTCATCGGCTCCCGTCTCCATGGAAGCCAGTTATTATCCCGCTTCTTCTATCTCCTTGAAGTCCATAGAAGTATGTGAGGTTTTCGTTGAGTCTCTTGTATCTTGGATCTCCCCTGAATCTACAATCACGGTTTCACTTATGTCCCTTTCGGGAACGACCGAGTTCTCCTCACTTTCAGACTCAAATCTGATTCTTAACTTCTTTGTACATTTGAAAGGGTCAAATGACTTCCCTTCATCCATGACAACTAGGTGTTTGACCAGAATAATATCTTTCTTTGCTAAGTCATAGACTCTATATCCCTCAACATCCTCATCATATCCCACAAAGTATCCAGGTTTTCCCTTAGCATCTAGTTTCCAATTTTTCCTATCCGTGTCAAGACTGTAAACTTGACTACCGAATACTTTAAAGTTTGAGATATTTGGTTTCTTTCCAACCCATCTCTCATAAAGTGTCACTCCCTTTACAGTTGAGGTAAGGACTCTATTCTTAATGTAGTCTGCACAGTTCATTGCTTCTGCCCAAAATCTCTTTCCTATTTTCTTGTCTGCCAACATACTGCATGCACTATCTCCTAGTGTTCGATTCAACCCCTCAGCTACCCCATTTTGTTTCGTGTTATATGGTATAGTTGTTTGGTGCTGCAGTCTCTCATCTCTCAGATATTCCTCAAACTGGTTAGAGGTATATTCCCCCCCATTATCACTCCTTACCCTCTTAATCGGGGTTTCATGCAACCTCTCACTCCAGGCTTTATATTCTTTGTAGTAAGTTGATGCTTCGTACTTTGTTTTCACAAAGTAGACTCTAGAGCATCTAGATCAGTCATCGGCTATTGTCATCATAGACCTCTTTCCTCCAAGCGAAGGTACTTTTGCAGGTCCCCATATAACTATGTGGACCAAATCTAACACTTTATCACCTCTATATGTGGCGGCTTTAGGAAAGGGAAGTCTGTGAGCCATACCTTGAGCACAACCACTACAATCATCCATCATTTCATTACCCTCAAAGTGAATGACTTCTACTACCCCAAGCTTATTCATTTCCCTCAACCTATCAAAATGCATAATGCCCCAACCGCTTATGCCAAATCATCAACTTAGGAACACCAACATTGTAAGCATTCTTCTTTTCATTACTCTGGTTAAGCCTAAACATTCATTGGCTACCCTTATATGCCGTAAAGTAGACTACATCCCCATACTTAGCTGTATAGACTCCCTTTCAGGTGAAGGTATCAAACTCTTTGTCATCTAACACAAACGTAGAGACAAGATTTTTACTCAGCTGAGGAATGTAGAGTACATCTGAGAATGTAAGTATAGAAGTCCTACCCTCCACTAAGACTTTCAGATCTACTGAGCCCACTAGATCTGTAGTAACCACTCTCCCATCCCCATACTCTATCTCTACAGTAGGGATCTTTCTTAGCTTAATGAAGAGTTATTTATCACGACACATATGCATTGATGCACCTGAGTCGATAATCCAACCTCCCTGTGGAGCTTCCCGAATTGCTTCAAGGGCACACTTCTGTCTCCGAGGGATCTCCTTTTCCTCCAGACTCTCGTCAAGAAGAAGCTCCCCATCCTCCTCAGAGGACTCATCCTCGGTTTCTTCGTCACTTTTGTAACCACAAGTGCCTTTTTCTTCCCTCTGGAAGAACCCCCTCCACGGTTCTCTTCAAGCCTCAGCTCCGATAGCTTGACACAATTTGCGATGAAGTGTCCCAGCATTTTGCAAAAATGACAAAGACCCGTTGGGGGCCCCGGTCCCCCAAAATGATCTCTTTCCCCTTTCTAAGGTTTATTCGGGTCCTTCCCCCATCGGTCCCCTCCTACTGCTAAATCTTGAATGCTCTTTCCTCCTCTCCTTATCTCCATTGTGTTTTCCTGCACAAGTATCATCATAACTACTATGTTCCATTTCCATGAACTATCACGCATTTCCTGTACTCGGTACACTAATTTCTCAAACTCATCTGGTAACTTCATGATAAGGGTGTTAACTTTCATTTTCATTGTACTTGTGCACCCGGCACTTTCCATCTCCATATACAAACATGAAAGATCATTACAGTAATCTAACATCTTTCCTCCTTTGTAAGTGTAACTCACTAGCTTTTGCTCAGCCAACGAAGCTCCTGAATAATTCCAGCTCTATAAATCTCCACCAAACTCACCCAGAACTCCTCGGCCTTGTAAATGTGAAGATTAGGGGTGGCCAAAGCTTGAGTGAGGTGCCTCAAATTAAAGTTCTTGGCATCCATGTTTACATCCTCCCACATCTGAGTATCGTTCTCCGCGGTCTTCACGGTCGCCGCTCCCGGTATTGTGGCAATAAGAGTGACGGTATCTCCTTCCCTTTCCCCTTTTCGGACACACTGTTGTCCCCATCATCTGCCTCCTCCGCTGAGGTAGCCGTTGCTGTAGGAAACCTTACTCCTCGAAATCCTGGTGGAGTTCCCGAAGGTGGACGTTTCACTTGTCCACTAACAATACCCCAGTATCGTTTTTCGCACAAAGCTCCCATCATCATGGCTTCAAAATAGATGAACACAGATCCATTGAAGGTAGGCACCCTAGAGGGTGGGCCCATAACCTGAAACTCTGTGTCCTCCATTGGACTACAGAGTACAGCAAGCCTCTAGATAGTTATTAGCTAACCCACTTTCAATGGCAACCACTGCTACCGAAGCATACAAGCAAACAATCTGACTCCACCCCTGTGCAGCCTGGACTCCCCTGAGTCCGTAGGAAAAAGAATCTCTGAAAACGCCCAACCAGGCGATAAGTTATAAGCCGGCAAAAAATGCCAATTTATAGAACCTCTCAAAGAGAGAGAAGACCATCTACCAGATTTTTCTAAGTCCTAGCTCCCTCTCACAACCCCTATCTACTAATTCTACGAACCAATTATAATACTGTACAGTACATAAAAGTACTACTGCGGATGTACTTTTTGTATGACCTTTGTAGGACAAGGCCATTAAGCGGACGCGTGTCCATTTTCCACTCGTCCGTACGTTCCTCGGAATTCCCGCGACCGAATGTTATTTCTCCACGTGGCGCCAGGTCATGCCACGTCACTAAATGCCAAAGTGACCATTCCGCGATATCGACGATGATGTGCGCCGTTGGATTTGACTCGAAATGGAATCTCAGCCGTTATAAATACTTGCGCGATATTTGTTTCGCTGTCGAAACAAAAATGTGCGGTATCTGTTTCAAAGTATTATCGTACGTCGTACTTTATAAAACTGTATCTATGCATGCCATATAGAGTTTCAGTTAAATGAATTTGTTCTCTTCTAAATAAATATATATTTATCACTTGTATAGCATTTAGCATTGGTCCTAGTTTAATAGGATAAAGCTGACCGCTATCGGCCAGCTTGACGAACGGCAGGTACCGGGATCAAATCCCGGGTCTGTCTGGTATATTTTTAGTAACCTACTAAGGATAACTACCCGTTGAACTAAGGCAGCCATGGATCAACCACCCTCTCTATCCTTCAGTGACTACAACAAGTATGGGGGACAAAGAAAAGAGTTGGAGGCAAGCTGTCCGTCCTTTTTTTTTTCCTTTTATACTAACATATTTAAACCTAGAAAATACTCTAGAAATCTATTAATTTCAACACTCCTCTTATTTTCTAGTCTAATTTTACCTTCAGTTTTAGTCCACATTTTTCTCTACAATATTTCAATTTAGGAGAGGGCACTAGTATTGTCATCATATCAACCACCATTTCCTCATCAGATCTATATACAAGACTCACAATCTTATTCTCAACTATTTCCCTCACAAAACTCAATCTTATGTCCATTTGCTTAGCTTTAAAATGATGTTTTGGATTAGCTGCAATTGCAATGGCAGCTGTAATATTTCTAATATATACAATAATGCACGTTATTATCTGTTTAACATTCTTGAAGTAGGAGTTATATTTTAAACAATGTATATAATAATTGTTGAAGTATAATATATGAAACTATTGTTACAACTATTGCTATAGTTGTACTGTATACTAATAATAATTATAATAAACATAATGTAATGGTTAGATATAATTGTCATAATGTATATAACATAACAGTTAGTTTTAACTGTTATAATTACTATGATGTAAAAGTTTATTATATTTATAATAATTAACATAATATAACGGTTAGATACTACTATTATAATATGTATAATATAACAGTTAATTTTAACTGTTAAGATAAATATAATGTAATAGATAGTTAACACTAATAATTAACACATTATAACAGTTAGATATACATGTTAAAATATATATAATAAAATAGTTAGTTCTCACTATAAAAACTAACACATTATCATAGTTAGACTATGTATAATGTGTAACTGGTTAAAACTCTAATAATATAACAGTTAGATTAAACCTGCTATAATATGTGTAGTATAGCAGTTAGATATCACTGTTTAGATATAAATGTTATAATGTATGTAATGTCACAGTTAGTTAACATTGTAATAATTAATACATTATCACAGTTAGATATTAAAGTTGTAATATATACAAAATAACAATTAGATATAACTGTTAATTATGTAGTCGTTTATTATAGTGTAATAATTAACATAGTAAAACAATTAGATATAATTGTTATAAATAATAAAGTATAACATCTAGATATAGTTGCTATGCTTAGCATAATACAACATCTACATATAGCAACTGTTATAATAAATAAAATATAACACTTACAACTAGCTGTCATATATGGTATAATATAACAGTTAGATATAGTTGTTATAATTTATAAAATATAACAGCTAGAATAACTTTTACGATAATTATAACGTAAAAACTATAAATAGCTGTTAAATTTAGTAAAATATTACGGCCAGATATAGTTGTTATGCTTACTACACTGCAACGGCTACATGCAACAACTGTCATAATAAATTAAACATAACACTTACAACTACACCGCCAATCGCTAGTAGCGTATTGAACGCTAATTCGGTCCCTGCTTTTTTTTTCTCAAATTCTCAAATAGAATTATCCATACTAATTAAAAAAAACCCTAATTCCTAATTAGAGTAAACTATTTTTTTGAAAATTTCCAAATTCCCAATTAGCGTTAAAAACGGTAGTTATTCCTATACGCTAAAAAAACAACTACGCTAATAGCGATTGGCAGTGTAGCTGTCATATTCGGCATAATTTAACAGTTAGATAAAGCTGTTATAATTTATAAAATATAACAGATAGATATAGTTGATATAATTACCATAATCTAACAGATTAATATAACTGTTTAGTTAACAAAATATAGCAGTTAGATATAACTTTTGCAATAAATATAACATAAAAACTATAAGTAGCTGTTAAATTTAGTATAATATTACAGCCAGATATAGTTGTTATGCTTACTATAATGCAACAGATACATACCACAACTGTCACAATAAATAAAATATAACACTTACAACTAGCTGTCATATTCGGTATAATGTAACAGTTAGATATAGCTGTTATAATTTATAAAGTATAACAGGTAGATATAGTTGTTATAATTACCACAATCTTACAGATAAATATAATTGTTTAGTTAACAAAGTATAACAGTGAGATATAACTTTTACGATAAATAAAACATAAAAACTATAACTAGCTGTTAAATTTAGTATAATATTACAACCAGATATAGTTGTTATGCTTACTATAACGCAACAACTACATATAACAGCTGTCACAATAAATAAAATATAACACTTACAACTAGCTGTCATGTTCGGTATAATGTAATAGTTAGATATAGCTGTTATAATTTATAAAATATAACAGGTAGATATAGATGTTATAATTAATATGAAATAACAGTTACATGTAACTGTTATACTTAGTATAATAAAACAGTTATAAGTAGTTGTTATGAATAATGTGTTATAATTAGTATAATAAAACAGTTCTAAGTAGTTGTTATGAATAATGTGATATAACAGTTAGATATAAACCTTAATAACCAATAAATCAAAACAATTATGACTAGCTGATATAATTAGCATAACATAACAGTTAGATATAGTTGTCATAATATGTAAAATATAACAGGTAGATATAACTACATATTTATCTACTACAAATGTATATTTATCTACCTGTTAATAAATACGATATAACAGTTAGATATAACTGTTAAAATTAGAATAATAAAACAATTTTAACTAGCTGTTATAAAAAATGTAGTTTAACAGTTAAATATAACCGTTATAATCAATATATAAAACAGTTATAACCAGTTGCTATAATTAATATGGTATAGCAGTTATAACTAGCCCTTACAATATGTATTATACTACAGTGAGATAAAATTGCTAAAATAAATGTAATATATTACTTATTACCGGCTGTTAAAGAAAAAAACTAATACCTGGAAAAAACTGAAATACGTGTTGTTAATTTGACTAGCGGACTCCCTCTCCTTCTCCCTCTCCCTCTCTCGACATTGGCATTAACCCATCATATTGTGTGAATAGCATTAAACAAAGTTTGAATAATCTCCCTCCCCCCTAAAACAAAACCAAAAAATAAATTCCTGTGCCTCCAAATAACCTTAACCGCCCATCGCTTTGAGAGTTGGTGCATTATTTGGGTCAACATTATAAGACATAAACTACACCGAATATGTTTTGCCACGTGGCTCAATATGAACCACTGAACTAAATAGTGTTAATTAAAAATGCATTATGATTTTGGGTGAAAAAAAGTCTCACTCGAATGAATTCTTAGTGACTGTTTTAGCAATGGGCAGATGGTTTACCCTCAACTCAAAAGTTCCAATTTTTGAACCAGTTACAAGTTCCAAAAATATTGAAATATGTGTTGTTATTTAACAAGTGATTTACTCTAAAAGCTTTAAATTTTTACACCCATATATCGTCGTTAGCTTCACACACTATATCCGTGTCCCTAAATTTTACCCCTCAAACCTAAAATACTATCAAACGCTAATTGTTGAAATGGTTCAAAACAGCCACGTCACTCAAAACTGAATAATTACTAATACCAATACACTAAAAACAATAATTTACAATCCATGCTAATATTCCGCTCACTCTAATCACGATACACAGTGTAGCATACCTTCAACAGTTCAACTCAATCAGCTTCCGATTGGCGGTCTCAAATTGAAAATCGGTAAACTGTGTAAGGATAAAAGATGTTTTAAAAGTGGATAAAAGTGGCGAAAAACTATTAACACAAATAGCAATACAAGGTGTACTTGTGGTGGACAATCGTTCTTCAGGAGCGGACTTTTGTGGTCACCTTCTTTCAATCGTAAGAGGTTTTTATGGCTTTACAAAGCTTCCACCCTTCTTTAATCCGTATTGCAATGTTTTATAACAACAGGCTTCACCAAACATGCAGGGTTTGTGAGGTTGAGCTCCCATTAAGGGAGCTAGGTTAGGTTAGGGCTTGCGTTTGAACTTTTATTAGGGTTTTACATTTCAACTTTGTGACTTGGTTTTCAAGTTTTCGTAGTTTTGGGTGGTTTGATCTTGTTTGACTTTTTCGCCTTCATTTTGCCTACTATTTCACTCTTGCGCGCAAATGGTTTCCCATCTTGATTTTCATAATTAAGTTTATCTTTTACGTCGACGAAATCGGTGATTCACCAATATGACGTGCCTTGGATGATGCGCCGACGCTACATCAATGATGCATATATTAGAGTAGTTTACGTTGACAGTGATCGGCATGGACGTCGTAACAGACACTGTCATAACACATGCCTTTGAGATTAGCAAATTACTTCAAACAAGGGACAGCTCTACTACAGCTTTGCAAAACACCATATAAAGTATTTCTTACCAGACTAGGCCGTTTTCCACTTCGAGATAGTTGGTGAACCGCGTACTTGACTTGAGAACTTAATATGTTTTCTGTCTTAGGAAGGTTTGGATCGGCCCGGGAGGCAAAAAGTGGATGGACTATTTCCACTGGTAGGATTGGTTTAAAAGGCTCCAAAAGGCAAGAAGTGTGTAGAACATATCAATTATGTGCCATTATAAAGAAATGGATTGATGAATGCTGAAAACGGTAATCACCTTAACAATACCATAGACCACGAATCCAATCCCTTGTTAACAGGCTTAGCCATACAAACATGGATTGTGGAAAAAAACATGTTGAACATGCCAATTTTAATTAGATTATCATTTAATATACATTTCACTACCCACTTAACATATCCAATTACCATTAACCCATCTCTGGTAAATTCAACCTAGCCTTCCTCCTTCAGTTGGTTCCACTTATAAGCGTACGTTCTAGAAAAGTACTTGCTGTCCTGTTTGCAAATTGTCAAAAAGAATATAAACTCCGAGGGCTCACTAACGATCGCTGACAACGTACATTGCATTCTAAACACATTCTACAAATTAAAATGAAACAATACTCTTAAGGGAACAATAGCAGCGAATCAAGATGTCTCAAGAATGTTATCTAGAAACAAATTGACTAAGTATCGACCTGTAGTTTGTACCTCTAGCCGTTTTTGGCTCGGTTCATATCGCCCTCGCCTCAATTGATATCGATATGTTACGCTCGATACAATAAATGGTTCACCTTTCACCTCTACCGTCTCTCCACACTGCATATTCTGCTCAAAGGACAGAAAGTACAAACTTTCAAAAATCAGATCTCCAAGCAATAACTTTTGTTTCCGAGAAGTGAAGGCACCCACAAAATCTTCCACTGTAATCTAACAGAAGAAATCAAAGCACAAAAAAACTGAGGAATTTCACGTGATATGAGTAAAACAATGAAATATCAAGTCACAACACAAAAAAGGCTGTACTAAGAAGCAAATCACGTCATTTCAGAGGCTTATCCTGTGCTATGGAAGAGTTTTTGGGTTTCAAGTATTTTTACTAAACTACCAATGTCTACATGTGTTTTCAAAAAAAGAAAAAAAAAAAAACACACGACAAGTTCAAACACATCCACAGGACAAGGATGACCCAACATTTATAGAGAACAGGCCAAAATTAGACGGAGATCTCTAAGTCGTAATATTACACCATAAAGCAAAGAGTGGTAGTGACATACAGGTGGTAGATGATGTACTCCAAGAGGCCTTGGAGGTGGTGTGATAACAGTAACAACATAAGGGAGCGCCTCCCGTTCACGATCTCGATCTTTATATCGTCGACATTTCACTACTAGAAACCCATGTCTAGGTTTACACTGCTGCAAAAGCAAAAGAGAAAGGTCAGAAACTTTACTATTTTTCTAAAACAATTAAGGTTCTTGTTTTAATGTGGATCACACGACTGATGCTTAATAAGGGAAACAATGCATACAAACTCTGGTAGAACACACTAGCAATCAACGGTCACCCGAACAATATAATCGCCAGAACAGCCAGAGTGGTTTATTGTATACTTTAAAGAAACCGGTGTCCTTTGAAACTGTTTAAAATCCAAAATAACATTAAAAGAAAAATGATTGTATACGCTGTTTGTATGCCAGAGCCTATGTAAAAGCAAAAAAGAGAAACAGGAAACTAGAACCTACGAATAAATGATCAAATTGTTTTCAATGACCATAGTTTTGTCATTGACACCACCAATCACTAATTTGAATTGCAGCCGCAAATGAAAAACCTTACTATCAAAAACTTGAAAGACAAGAAAATAGTGCATCCAAAAACATTTCATGTTTTAAACTAAACAAAACCCACAAACGCATGCTTAGACGTGCCGAAAATAGACAGACAACACACGCTATTAGTGTTGAACAATTACAGGTCACTCAAAGTACTACTTCTCATCACAAACTTTTCCCGCTTTAAAACTTGACATCCCTGATCGAAACATGACACCGTTAAAAAAAAATAAAAAAAATCTAATAGCTGACAATAAAGTTAAAAACGATTTAGTGCCCAAAAAATGCCGGACAACCAAAAACAACTGGCAGTGTACTCTTCCTTCAATTGTTACCCAAAAGTTAACAAGAAAAGGACAACACTTGAACCCACAAAAAGTACACAGAGAAACAGTCAAGCTCATGGAATGCCAAAAAGATTAAACCCCATATGTTTCTTATAACCCAAATTATTTTTTTCTTTTTCTGGGAAGGGACATGTATGGTTAACAATGCCTATTATAATAACTATGATAAACCACATACTTTTGAATACTGAGGATTTGAGACCAATAACAATCTTGACCGTCATGTTAACAACAGTTAGATAACAAAACTAATACCTGGAAAAAACTGAAATACGTGTTGTTAATTTGTCTAGCGGACTCCCTCTCCTTCTCCCTCTCCCTCTCCCGACATTGGCATTAACCCATCATATTGTGTGAATAGCATTAAACAAAGTTTGAATAATCTCCCTCCCCCCTAAAACAAAACCAAAAAATAAATTCCTGTGCCTCCAAATAACCTTAACCGCCCATCGCTTTGAGAGTTGGTGCATTATTTGGGTCAACATTATAAGACATAAACTACACCGAATATGTTTTGCCACGTGGCTCAATATGAACCACTGAACTAAATAGTGTTAATTAAAAATGCATTATGATTTTGGGTGAAAAAAAGTCTCACTCGAATGAATTCTTAGTGACTGTTTTAGCAATGGGCAGATGGTTTACCCTCAACTCAAAAGTTCCAATTTTTGAACCAGTTACAAGTTCCAAAAATATTGAAATATGTGTTGTTATTTAACAAGTGATTTACTCTAAAAGCTTTAAATTTTTACACCCATATATCGTCGTTAGCTTCACACACTATATCCGTGTCCCTAAATTTTACCCCTCAAACCTAAAATACTATCAAACGCTAATTGTTGAAATGGTTCAAAACAGCCACGTCACTCAAAACTGAATAATTACTAATACCAATACACTAAAAACAATAATTTACAATCCATGCTAATATTCCGCTCACTCTAATCACGATACACAGTGTAGCATACCTTCAACAGTTCAACTCAATACTTTCAATTTTTTGAACAATTCACAAGTTCCAAAAAATTGAAATAAAAGCCAGTTGTTAATTTGACTAAAGCATTACCAGCTAATTCGACACCAGCACATTATACAGTGTGTGTTGAAATACAATTAGAGTATTCTGCACTACTTGTTGTTTCCTACACTATTTTTAGAGTTCTATTTGCTACGCTATAAGTCTTGTACTTCGGTTTAGCATTCTGTACTTTAATTAGTGGAATGTACATACCTTGATTAGAATTGATGATTCTTACGTAGGAATCTCTTTAGTCTTAGATTCCTTTTACCATAACTAGATGTACCTTCCTAAGTTACGCTCTAGGCTAGATGTACCTTTTAGAGCCTTTTTGCGGCTACTCCTTACCTCGTCTTCCTATAAGACTCTCTTGTGTCATCGTGAATATTAACTAGAATTTACATAGAAACACCTTTTGCTGTGAGAGTGGTATCATAATTCTGTCAGAAAAACAACCATTACTATTATTATTAAAACTATTGTTATTATTAATATTGAATATTACCTTTTCCTAACTTTAATTTTATCACATTATGTCCTAAGTATTAAGGGTCATTTAGCGTCAGTTCACTTTTGGTACATCTGTACCTTTCATTATATTTGTCGGTGGTCTTGTTTGTACTATTCATTTTCTTACGTCGGTCAAGTCTTGCCGACCGTCTTATCCGGACGACTTCCTTTTGGTCTTGTCCGTACTTCTATACGTCGGTCCAGTATTTTCTACGTACAAAGTCATTTGACCGTAGGTCCAGTCTTTCTTTTGTCTTACATACATTTATTAGAATCTAGACTAGGATTCCTTTGTTACAGCGCACCGTAGAAAGTTTAGACTCCACAGTAATTAGCACTCTATTTTTGTATATAAGTGATTCTTCTCACTTAATGAAATCATCCCAAATACAAATCAATTTCTCTTTCAAATATATTGATCTTTCTCTTGTACATGATTTCATGGCATCCGCCAATCCACCTCCAATAAGTTATGGGCCCGGCCTTGCCTCTTCTAATAGCATCTAGAAGTTTGATGGCCAAAACTTCAATGATTGGTGTTTCTCTGCCATGCATTTTTTCAAACACGAGAAGATTTGGGATCACTTTATAGGAAATTCAAAACCTCCTATTATTTCTTTTACTGATACACCAGCACAAAAAGCTAGCAAAGAGTTGGAAATAGCTACATGGAAACAAAAGGATGAGGATGCGCACGCTCGCCTAGTAATGTCACTTACTACTGAGCGCACTCGTCTTATTCGTTGCGCCTCTTCTTCCGCCGAGGCTTTGAACCGTCTTCAAACGGCTTATATTTAAACCGGATGGGCCGCCCGCCGAATTCAAAAACGAGCATTTTTCAATTCCATCAAAAAGCCAATGGGCTCCATGCAAGATTGGAATAGCACGGTCGAATTGTCGGCCGGAAAGTGCACTATGATTGGCGTGCAGCAATCCGACGAGGATCTCTCCTCTACCCTTTTGGGAGGACTTCTTGAAACCTTTTCCCCTTTCATTTCTTCATTTGACAATCTAGACCAATCCATTCCTTTTCACACCCTTTGTACCAAACTTTTGCATGAAGAGACAAAAAATCTTTCTTTTTCCGCTCCAAATCTCTCTCATGCAAATGCTTTTGTTGCTGCAAATCACACATCTAACTCAGGAGAGGTGAAGCGTTTATTGCGTGTTTATTGCAAAATTAAGGGATACGCCATTGAAGAATATCGCAAATTGGTTAGGCGCAAGGCGGCCCAGGCTTCCAATCCCACCAAAAATAGTGGGGATGTCAAAATCGCCCAAGCCACCCCACCGGTCTTTCCCACCCCTCCACCCCCTCCGCACCTTTCTTATGCTCCATATTTTTTCTATCTTTATCACTTTCTTCGTTCTCCACACCTCCCTGAATCTTCTAACGCCGCGGCGCTTTATGCCTCCTCAAACTCCGTTAACCACCCTTGGTCGGTTGTTTCCCACTCCCATTTTCCTTGTAATTCCCTCACACAAATAGCTACCCTTTTTATACTCCCCGCCTCACCAGAATTCGGATATGGAAATGTCACAGATCATGTCCCACATTTTGTCCCTTGGGAAACTCAATTTGCACAAGGGTACGTTTTTTCATCTCACACCCCAGATGATTGACTAATCGACAGTGGTGTTAGTCACCACCTGTCCCCCACATCGGATTGGTTCACTCACCTTTGTCTTTTATCATCTCCTATGCAGATAAGCTTAGGAGAGGACCGTATTCTATTGGCTACTTATTCTGGCAACGTACATGTCCCTAATGCGTCTGTCCACATTAGCAACGTACTTTTTGTACCCGGTCTAGCTAGAAATTTATTTTTTGTGAAAGTGGCAACGTCTGACGATTTAAGGGTTGAATTTAATAATGATAGAGTAACGTTTATTGATAGAAAACACAATAGTACTCTAGGTTTTGGCGTAGCACACGATTCTATGTACGTCCTAAAATCTTATAGTACACCAAAACTATTTGCTGTAAATGATAGCGTTGAAAGTTTTCCACTTTGGCATTTAAGATACGGTCATTTGAATGACGATAGTTTGCGTACTTTGCCAAATTTTGTAACCGGATTAAATTCATTTTCTAACAAATCTTTGGATTTTTGTCATGGTTGCGTCCAAGGCAAAATGACGCGTCACCCTTTTCCCACTAACACTACTGAAATTACTCAACCACTTGCACTTGTACATACTGACGTGTGTGGTCCGATGCGCACGCGCAGCTACAGTGGATATCTATATTTTGTCTCTTTCATTGACCACCCCACTCGTTTTTCACATGTGTATCCAATATGTCATAAATCTGACACATTTGCACGTTTTCAAGAATTTAAGGCGTTGGCATAATATTTTCACAACAAACGAATCAAGGTCTTGCGAAGTGACAACTGTGGCGAATTTTTGTCCGCTCAATTTTCAAATTTTCTTACGCAACACGGAATCGCGTGTCACTTAACAGCGCCTCGTACGCCTCAACAAAACGCCGTCGCAGAAAAGTACAATCGCACATTACATGACATGTCACGTTCAATGCTTTACTTTTCAAATTTGCCGTACGAATTTTGGGCAGAGGCTGTAGTTTGCGCCAACTACCTACACAATCTTTGTCCTACTAACTCTTTACCCAAATCTACTCCAATGGAAGCGTGGTCTTCTATCAAACCAGATATTCGCCACCTTCGAATATTTGGATGTGAGGCGTGGTACAAATATCTCCTCCAATCGGATGGGAAATTGGGCGCTCGTGCATTTCGCGACATTTTCGTTGGGTACGCTCCAAATTCCAAAGCGTACCGTATTTAGAGTCCTTCTCAAAATCACGTCATTACCACCAGGGAAGTAATTTTCAACGAAACGCCACTCTTTCAAACTTTGTCACAATCGCCCTTTCCCTCTCTTCTTCCCCCACTATCCGAATTTCCTTCTCTCGCCCTCCATGACCCTCTTCCTCCAAGCCTCCCCCCCCACTCTCTTCAACCATCTGATCTCACCTACCTTACACCTTATCCCCCCTCTACTTTCAGTCAGCCAACTCTTCCTCCTCCTCCCTAATTTTTTCCCTCTCACTCTTCAAATTCCTCTCCTCCATCTTCCCCAAACCCCCTTACTTCCTCGACTGCTCCCATCGCTCCTGCCAATAAATCAACGACCCTTCCTCTCCACCTTGTCACAAATTCAGACGATACTAACCTCTCTCTCCTTCTTTCCCAAAATGATCATCTTTTTTACAATCTTTCTCCCACAATTTTTTCCCACTCGCCTCTTCCTAAGCCTTTGCCTCCTCGTGAGACTTTCCCTTTTCTTGAGCCTGAGTCTTTATCTCTTCTTGAGCCCTCTTTTTTACCTCGCCGAAACCCTTCATGCCCTAGGGTCCCCCCCTCTCGGCTTATTACCTCCATAGGCCATGCCTCTCTTGCTTATGTTTACTCGGCTGGGGCCCCTGCCTCTCTTATTTCTGCCCCTCTCTCTCTCAAAACCGTCCTAAAACATCCTGAATTCAAAGACGCCGAATTCAATGCCTTAATTTGTAACAAAACATGGAATCTTGTTCCCCTTCCCCAAAGAAGAAAGGCAATCGGCTCCAAATGGGTCTTCCGTGTAAAGCAAAAAGCGGATGGATCGATGGACAAGTACAAAGCTCGTTTAGTGGCGAAGGCCTTTTCCCAAATAGAAGGTATAGATTTTGCTGAAACCTTTTCTCCAGTTGCACGGTTGACTTCTATACGCACCTTACTTACTTTAGCTGCTGAACATGATTTCCATGTTCATCAGATGGATGTTAAGAATGCTTTCTTAAATGGCATTTTGTCGGAAGACATTTACATCTATCAGCCTGAGGGCTATATTTCTCCTTGATCCAAACATTTGGTTTGTCATCTCATTAAAAAAATCTATGGCTTAAAACAATCCCCACGTGTATGGAACCATACCATAGATGCCATTATGAGAAAAGAAGGATTTACCCGAATTGATGCCGATTTTAGCATTTACTCTCGTGGCTCTGGCTCTTCTTTGATCATTTTTGCCATATTTGTCGATGATGTCCTTCTTGTTGGTCCTTCCCTCCCTGAAATCTCTCATGTCAAATCTCTCCTTCACACCCATTTTGACATGGCCGATCTAGGTGAACTCTCATATTATTTAGGCATTTAAGTTTCTCGTAGCCGCTCAGCTCGTACCCTTTCTCTATCTCAAGAGACTTTTATTTCCGATCTTTTAGAACGCTTTGGCATGGTAGACTGCTCGTCCTTTTCCACTCCTTTAGATGCCAATGCACCTCTCCTCCCCTCCAGTGACTCCCTTCTCTCCCCCCTCCTCCATGCTACTTATCGCTCGATGGTCTGGGCCCTTATGTACGCGATGCAGGCCACCCGCCCTGACATTACAACAGCTGTCACTAAGATCAGTCAATTCCTCCAGCGTCCTTCCCCTGATCATCTCGCCACCGCCAAATGTGTCTTTCGTTTTCTTCAGGGCACTAAAAGTCTTTGTCTCACATATTCTTCCTTTGGCTCTAGTGCTCTCACACCGCCGCCAATCGTGTCTTTCGTTATCTACAGGGCACTAAAAGTCTTTGTCTCACATATTCTTTCTCTGGCTCTAATGCTCTCACGGGCTTTGTTGATGCAGATTGGGCCCAGGATGAGCTTTCTCGCCGTTCGACCACTGGCTCGTGCTTCTTTTTGGGGAATGGTCTTATCTCTTGGTCATGCAGAAAACAACTTACAACTGCATGCTCCAGCACTGAGGCGGAATATATGGCCGCTTGTCCTGCCGCTAAGGAAGTTGTCTGGCTTCGCACTTCTTTTTCCAATCTTGGATTCCCTCCTTCG
Source organism: Zygnema cylindricum (assembly GCA_037447655.1). Taxonomy (NCBI): domain Eukaryota; kingdom Viridiplantae; phylum Streptophyta; class Zygnematophyceae; order Zygnematales; family Zygnemataceae; genus Zygnema; species Zygnema cylindricum. Next base: position 36,702 of record JBBHKE010001494.1, read on the forward strand.
GCTCCTACTCCTATTTTTTTATGATTCCCAAGGAGCTCTTGCTTTGATCCGCAATCCTGTTCACCACAAAAGGACGAAGCACATCGACATCCAGTATCATTTCTCTCGAGAGCGGTTCGAGGATGGCACCCTCCAGTTTCTTTATGTCAAATCCGCCGACCAAGTGGCCGATTATCTCACCAAGGCTCTTTATCGCCCTCTCTTTGAGCAACACCGCCTCTCTTTTGGCCTTCGTCTTCCTTTTCCTCCTGGCTAAATTTCCTTTGTTTTCATCTCAATCTACTTCCTAGTTTTCGCTCGAGGGGAGGTGTTAAGGGTCATTTAGCGCCAGTTTACTTTTGGTACATCTGTACCTTTCATTATATTTGTCGGTGGTCTAGTTTGTACTATACATTTTCTTACGTCGGTCAAGTCTTACCGACCGTCTCCGGACGACTTACTTTTGGTCCTGTCCGTACTTCTTTCTGTCGGTCCAGTCCTTTGACCGTCGGTCCAGTCCTTTGACCGTCGGTCCAGTCTTTCTTTTGTCTTACATACATTTATTAAAATCTAGATTAGGATTCCTTTGTTACAGCGCACCGTAGAACGTTTAGACCCCACAGTAATTAGCACTGTATTTTTGTTTATATTAGTGACTCTTCTCACTTAATGAAATCCCAAATATAAATCAATTTCTCTTTCAAATGCATTAATATTTCTCTTGTGTATAATTTCATGGCATCCGCCAATCCACCTCCAATACTAAGTATCTGATTCCAGCTCGCACTAAAAAAGGTTTATAGAATTAAATCAAGGAAACAAAGAGCCTACAAATATCTTGTTCAGCTATAAAAATTAACAAATGTGAGGAAAAATCCACCAATTCTAAAAAAAAAAGCATTTTTTCTCTGCTGCATATGAAAGGAGAAAAAGGGCCGCAAATGTAAATAAAATGTAAACTGGCAACAAAAGTAATAATATATAAAGCTAATGAAGTGATAATGAATCAATTCAACTTTAATTATATTGTTTCACTTGGAGAAGAAATTTATGAAAAATGGAGAAAATTAGCAACGGTGAAGTCGTTGAAGAAGAATAAGAAAAATAATTTTAACAAGACAGCAGGAGAAGAACAGGACCGAAAGACAATCTACGAACCAACAATTGTAGTACCAAACGTCAAACTTCCAAAGAAGGACGTTAATAATACATTTGCGTACCGCTGGCACAATGTAGCGTTTCGAAGCTGGTCGAGTAACTTCCGCAGTACACCCTTAACGATACATTTTGTTATACCGCCAACAAAATGTATCGTTTGAAACCACAAAAAGTGTCGTCGATGCTATAAACTATCACGCCATACTGTCGAGAAACAAATGTCGGCCCTATAACATACAGTATCGTATTTTTCATTTTGGTTTGTTGGATTCCCAAACGCAACTGTCGGAGCGACTAGTGCTATCGCGTCACACCATGCCACGTTGTTTTCTCAAAATCCATATAGCCCGTGCAGAACCATAATTACAGTGATAGCGTCACGTAAAATGTTTGTACATAAGTGGTACAGTACTATCCCATTACACATGGTACTGTACAAAAACGAAAGGCCATTAGGCAACCAAAGGGCAAAGCACCGGATCGCCCGCGACTATTATATTCATTTCTCGGTACACCGTGAATCGCTATTAGCGTAATGAAATAGATAGCGTAATGAAACAATTAGTGTTATTTACGCTATTTGGGAATGTCGTTTTTTTTGGAAATAATTTTTATTATAATTTTTCGTACACTCTTACTTGAAAACTGCTTTGTAAAAAATTTCGGTGCAGAATATCTCCACACTACAATATGTGCATGTACGAAATTGTTAAAATCGTACGCCGTCGCATTTTTTTTTCATCCGCGAATGCCGGAAAATATTTACGCAATTACATGTTAGCGCGACTACGGGACAGCGTGAATATCTTTTCTGTACTTTTATATTTAAAAAAGTACAAAAAAGTACAGATTTGACAGACTGTACACCACACTATTTATAATGACACTTTATTAGAGTCATGAATCCTATTTATTGGGCTACCTCAAATAACGTGTATAAACATTTAGAATGTTTAATTCTATTTTAGAATTTGCCGAAAAAAACAGGGTACCTCAATTAGCGTCCAACACGCTAATAGCGATACACAGTGTAGAGTTTGTTTTGTGTTTTTCACTTTTCGGCGGATAGTTCGTTCTACATCTTGAATCGTTATTAGCGTATAGAAATTATTAGTGTAAAGAAAAAAATAGCGTCATTCATTCTAGTTTAGTGCCAGGAGACGTGGCAGATTATGGTCCACGTCCTTAAATAGTGTAATTTATTATGTTTAAGGTATCAATGTCAAAATTTTGGGGTGCCGATATAGCGTACATAAGGCTAATAACGATTCAAGGTGTACACCGCGAATCGTTATTAGTGTCAACAACTCTAATTTGGGTTCTTAAAATTTTGATTTTTTTACCCAAATAGGATACATGACTTTAGTTTTTCCTTGACAGGTACCGTACAAAATAGCGTAAAGAACGAAAGTACAATAATATCTAAATAGCTTGGTGTACGGTCGATGTCAGACCGTACATAAATGTACTTTTTCAAGTGAAAATTTTACAAAAAATGAATTAAATCAGACGCGCACGCATAGGAACATGCGCTCAAAAAACGGGATTGGTCTGACGCGTAAACTAGTCTTACATGTACGGATATTTAAATTTCACGACGGAGTACGATTTCTAATATTGTGTACGAATACATATAATAATGTGTATAATAGTACAGAAATTTTCCATTTATGCTGTTCCAAATTAGCATTGACGCCGAAATTAGAATACACCTTTTTAAAAAAAAAAAACAAATTCTTAATTAGCATCAATTACGGTAAATTTACTTCTACACTATTTAAACCTCGACACTAAAAACGATGCGCGGTGTAGCGTCCTAGCGAAGGCCAACGGTCAGCGAGCTGCCAGGTGGCACCCACAGGCGTGCACAGAAGTCAAAGTCAAAGGGGATGACGTGGAGGAATTGTGAAAGCTCAGCCGTACGGCCGTGTGCAGATGTACGGCTGAGTGCGGCAGCCCCCAGGCATTCTCTCACGTGAACCAGTACGGCCGGAATTTTGGTACGGTACACCGCCAATCGTTATTAGCGTGTAAGTTTTTTTAGCGTATACGAATAATTAGCGTGGTTTACGCTAATTGGAAATTTGGAAATTTTCGAGGAAATCGTTTATTCTAATTAGGAATTAGGGTTTGTTTTAAATAGTGTGGATAATTCTATTTGAGAATTATAAAAAAAAAAAGCGGGACGGAATTAGCGTTCACAACGCTAATAACGATTGGCGGTGTAGCCTTAAATTAATTATTTAATTTCCAATAGAATTCTGGGAAACCAATGTCCCAAAAGATTGTGTTAAAAGTTAAAGCAAAATAATGCACGGGCATGTAAAAAATTATTAAAATACGTTTAGACATACGTTAAAAGTTCGCGTCGCATTGCATTCCAAGGTGTACAATAATTGTTAGATGTCGAAATCAGGAATTTCATTATTACGAATGAAGGTAGACGTTAAAGTCACGATCTAACGTTGGAGGGAAAAAAGATCTGTAGGGTTGTAAATTTGGACATAAGAGCATATTTGTTTTAGTGCCCCTTTTTCAAAAAAAAGAAGTAAAGAAAAAGTAAAGTGTGATTTAATGGAGTCGTTTTGGAGCCTCTCAGGAGTAATTGAGAGAATCTTCTTTTGTTAGTTTTCATTGTCTCTTATTCCTATTTTTTGTTTTATTTTTGTTTCTAGTCCTGTTTACTGTGTTTCCTATTCTGTTCCTGTTTCGGTTCTTGTTTTCATGTTTCTTGTTTCCTGTCCTTTATTCCTTGCTCTGGTCTATTCCTGTTTCTGTTTCCTGCTTCTACCCCCGTTTTCTGTTCCATTCCTGCTCCTATTCATGCTTCTGTGTTTCCTATTTCATATTTCTATTCCTGTTTTCTATCTTATTTCTGTTCCTATTTCTATTTACTGCTGCCATTTCCCATTTCCCATTTCCTGTTTTCTGTTTTTTGAACATTTAACCAATTCCATCTTACCCTCTCTGAGAATGGAGTGCTTTCTATTACACAGTTATGACCTCCCCGCTGCCGTTTCCCATTTCCTGTTTTCTGTTTTTTGAACATTTAACCAATTCCATCTTACCCTCTCTCAGAATGGAGTGCTTTCTATTACACGGATATGGCCTCAACATATCCTCGCCCATACAAAAACTACGTCATTTAAAACAATACAAAACTTACTTTCACTTGTGTAGATTTTTTTGACATTTTATGCATGTAATAGGACGATAAACCGGTCGAAACAGATGACCTAATTTGACCACCTGTCGTTTGTTGATCTAGTTCTTCACCGCTGTTGGCACTATAACTGTAAGAAGTAAAACTCTAATCAGTTGGAAAATCCCCATACCTACCAACCGAGACACTTTTGATTTCTTTCGCACCGTAGTGTGGCAACTTTCAGGATGAGTGAGCGTCCTCCAAACTTGGGAATTATTACGACGCGTTCATTCTTGGGAGTGGACGTCAAAAAATATTATTTTGCTCCCGTATCTCCATGCATCGGCTACTGACGTAAAGTAACTCGTCAATTTTGTCTTATGTTGTTAGAGTTCCAATTTTTCTATTTGCAAATTCGCTTTCAATGATTTCATCCCGGTGTTTTTGTTCCCAACTAAATGTCCCCTCATCCTCACTAAATCACCACAATCGTCCTGGGATTTTGTCATTGCAAGTGAGTGCAAAGCGCTTTTTTGCCATTCATCATTATTTGACATAAAGAATTTCAGCCTAAGATAGTATGATGAAACTATTCCCATGACTTGGTCGGCATCATAACAATAAGGGAGAGGACAATTGAATTCAAAGGTGAGAAAATAAATTTAACAAATATAGTAAAACTACCAAATGGAGAGAAGAAGATATCATTTAGGTTTCATTCGTAGTATGTGCACGGTAAAAAACTTTGAAAAAGAATGCATATGCGCATTATTCAAAATTTCAGATATTTTAAAATGCGTTGACCGACTTTGATTTAATTATAAAATAAAAATACGAAATTTTTTATCAAAAGTACTACTACAATTTAGGGTATGTGTCCATGTATTAAAGTACCGGGTTTTTTATTAGCACGAAGGAGAGTACTCCCTATTTTTTTCATTGCCCATCATGCGCATGTACGTAAAGAAACTACAGTTAATCAAATTTAACTCAAAAAAAAAGTTTACATCAATATTGGTACTGTTTAACCAGCGTTAATTGTTCTAATGTCGAATATTTATAGGTAGTGTAATGTAAAAATGTGTCAGTCCGTACTAAAACTGCTCATTATTTCGTACATACGTACAAAATAAGTGTCAAGGAATGGCGTCGAAAGAGAAAATTGAGTGCGTCGCACGGAAAAGCGTACTTAGATTTGATTCCAAGTCAAAAAGACGAGAGAAAATCGCGAGAACGTGCTCTCACATATTCAGGCGTCGAATATGTGAACACAGACTTTCGCGGCTACCCTAAAAGCATGGGAAAATATATCGATTTCTTAACTCTAACAGCGATTCACGGTGTACTTTCAACCTTTTTTTTAGAAATTCCGTACATTATAGCCGTACAGTTAACCCGTACACGAAAAGTATACGAAATTTACGAAAAGTTCAAAAAACCCTAAAAATAATGCATAATCGTAAAAAATTCAGAATTTTAACGAATGAAACCTCTATGGAAGATATTAAGAGAGGAAGTGAAGGCAGGTAAAACGAAAAAGTAACAGGTTGAAAGTACATTAGACTTAGAGCAATAAGGACGCGAGAATTTCCTCCGTATGATCTATTGCTATTGGATGAAATTGCATCCAGCAGTAGGTCCCCAAAAAGGGAAGCCATAAATTTAGGTGGTTCAGTTTGTACTGCAACAAACCCTAAATATAGTAAACATTCAGCACTAGCCGTCCAAGCATTCAGCACATTTCTGCAAAAATGGCGCACATGATTTACTGACTACAGTTTATTATAACTCCATATCAAGTATCGAGGAATGTCCCAAAACCAAATTGTGGGCGGACGTGTAAATTCCTCTTCGCCAAAAGCTGCTAAACAAACAAACAAACACTAACACCATGTTCACAGAATCTAGCCATGGCAAGTTTTCATCCATATTAATTTTTGATCACATCTAATAAAGTTGTAGGAGTTGCCAAAGAGCATGCATGCAGTTTAGGATAGAAGCCAAGTATTGATGCGTTCATCGCGAACATTTAGATTTGAACTATTCACCACGACAAAAAAAATCATTGGACTCTTGCACAATAGCTGTCAAACACTAAAACTTTCACATGAAACTTAAAACATGACAGGCTGTCAGTTGTGAGATTTTAACAAAACTAATAAAGTAAAATACTTATGCTTGAACCCTTATCGTTCATTTCTTTATGCACGTCATGCAGCCATATGGGTATGGAGAAATAAATCAACTGCTGAACAAAAGAGCATGGAATAAATAATTATTGCGTTTAATTGCACGCATGCTCATCTTTTAACTGCACCTTATTGTATCGACTAGAGCTTGAATGTAGATAACACATAAAACGATCCAGTGTCGGAATGCCACTTGCAAGTAACCTCGACTTCAAAAGCCTCGAATAGGATGACATTTGTTTCGTACCGCGGTAAAAGTGTGTCATGTTTCTTCACATAATAGCAAGCTCGTTCCATTCCCCAGTTGCTATCATGCAAATTTCTGCTAAAAGGTGTGGCAGGTGTCCAGAGGAGTTACTGTAAAAGATGAAAGACACCGTTTGATGCTGATGTTGGGTTGGCAAAAATAGGCGTGACCAGCAGTAAGCTACCAGCACCAACAGCTACCTCTACACCGTGAATTGTTATTAGCGTTAATAACACTAATTTTGTGCCGTGTTTTCTTGCCCCCTGACCACAAAATAGCCGTAATAATGATTGTAATTTTCTCCACGCTTATTCTTTAAACAATTCAAAGACAATAATGTCATTCGGAACTAATTAGACTTAATAACACTAATGTAATAAATTTATTACTCTAACAACGATTCACGGAGTATTTTCTGACTGGTTCCAGTAAAGAACTGAACGTGGTCTATTTGGATTATTAGAGTCATAGTGCTCCGCCTTGTAGCCTCTGTACGACCCATTTGCATGGGCGATGCAGAGATCGAGCATCTGACGGAGCCCACGATCCGCATAGAAAGGCTGAGCTCCAAACTCCTCCAAATCCATCCACTGCATGTAGCGACACTTTGACACAGTCAGTCAACCATGAGAAAGAGGTACTATGACAAAACATACAATAGACTGCTGCAAAGACAAGTTAACCTAGTCATCATTTTGTCACTAAAATCCAGAATCAGTCAAATGTCCAGCAGTCAAATGTTGAGCAGTTAAATTCGAAAGAGTAGGATAAGACAAACTGCAGGAAGACACCCATGCCTTCATCTGACTTCCATTGTCTTTCCTTCGTCGCTGAACTACAGACTCTGTACCCACCTTGGCATCTTCGATTTCTGATTCTTGTTTCTTGATTTCAAAAGACAAAGGCCGGAGTGCGCACAAAAAAAACAGGTCTGACTTTCCAAAGGCCATTTGATGAGCTTGCCTGCAGAACGCCCAAAAGAAGGGAGAGTCCCATACATTCCGAAAGAATAAGTACCACAAAGCTTTATGGGCATCTCATGGCCATCCATCCCTGTAACCTCGCTCAAGAACTCATGGGTTGACAGGCATCAAGATGAAAGTGAAAATCCTCTCAAATAATAAACAGGTCCTTATTAAAGTCTTCTTCTCCCTGGTTTTAAGACAATGAAGTGCACCTATGATTTTTACAATGTTATGCCGATAGAGCATTGGAGCCATTACCAACATTCATACATTACTGGTAAGCCACATCCCAATGACCATCCAACAATAATCAATATTCATTTTTTCTGTTATTGCAAACAGCAGTACATAAATCGGGAAAAGCTCGAACAAATACCTGATGGCTACCACCTCTAGAAACTCCGTATCCACCTGTTGAAAAAGTTCCCAATTTCCAAAAGACCCGGTCAAAAATAAATGCGTTTTAAATAAAAAGCAACACACTTGCGAGTGATTCGATGTCCCAACAAAGCAGTTCTGCTCGTAACGATAAACAGCAAAAACAGTCATGATACAGCAAATGGATGCATAAGCTGTTAACACTCACCCCGGTTTCCTCTTTCACCTCCCGTACAGCACCGGCACAAACATCCTCCGCCTTGATTCACCCCACCAACAGATAAAACAAACTCCACAAAGATTAGAATTGCACTACCACAAAAAATGGAAAGAAGAAACACCACCCACCCTTTCCTCTTTTTTTCTTCCTTTACCCCACCCTTTCCTTTGGAGGACATAAAGTGCATCGAAGACTTCAAATTCATAAATACTTGCCAACAAGCCAAACCGTCATTACAATATTTATCCAAAGAAGCGATACATGGGCTGAGTTAAGAATTGAGGCGACAGTTCCAAAATACTCCTCGAACAAACATACATTTCAGCTACCTTGGCTGTTCCCCTCCTTGCACGATTAAGAGTATTCTCTAACAGCTGAATGAAAAGCCGAGAGACATATTGGGAGAAAATGATACGAAATCATATATACCTCATTCACGAGACCAGTGGGCATCTTCCAAACTCCCATACCTCGCAAAGGCCCGTTTTTCTCTTGAATTGCAAGCACCTAACCATCTCCCATGGAAGCAAGACGGACCAAAAGATGCTCACTCGTTCACATGACAACACAGGCTAATACTTTCTTTTCAGAAATGGAAATGTGGTAGGTGTTAAAGGGATGGAAAATGGAAATTAATAACAGATACACCATGGAAAAGAACACAGCATCTGTAAGGAGCAAATGAAGGAGGCGGCATCTGATAGTCTAGCTGAGGGAGTGAGACAATAAGCTCATAGGAGGAGCATGGGAAAGAAAATGGACAACAATGAGTAAAACTGGACATTTTGATAGTCGGAAATTTCCTGGCAATTTAAAGTCCTGGTGGAAAAATATTCACAACATGATTCTAAAACAAAAACAAAAAAAAAAAAAACACAGTTGAATGTCACTACAATACGGCATAAAAAGCAAAATCTGCCATCATAAAGTGCAAGTTTTCAAGCATCTCCTTGAGTCAACAGGTGCATGAACAAGTAGGATTGTTGGAGAGGCATTGGTGAATTGCTGGTACTTATCAAACGCCAAAAATCAATTCAGTTATGCTAACTAACTGGCAATAACAACAGATCAAAACTGAGGACCAAACTGAAAAAAAATTATACAGCTCTGACGCAAAATATTCACGTGAAAACGCCTGCTCGAAAAATTATATTATGTAAGTAAATCCAGAGGGTAAGAAAAAAAAGTTTTTTGTAGAATAAGCAATTTTTTCACAGCAACCTTCACCTCTTCATAAGAGGCAATTTCCCCATAGTTTGTAACATACATTTTTTTCAATCGTTCTTGCTGTTTATGAAAGATTTTTAAACCAAAAGTCTGCCATTATTTTAGAAATAGCCAAGTAAAAACCATGCTGTAAACTAGACGTGCAAGGTTTCTCACCTGCCTTTGGTCGTTCAACACGAATGCCCCAATCCCGACCTGATGAGATGCATTTGGAGGAAGTGTCGATGGCGTTGACGGTAACCAGCGAGTCAGCATCACATGGGTGGCTTCGGCATGGTGATACTGAAAGCCTGCCTATTTTTCAACCAGGAGTTCGTATCAGCAAAGTAGGAACACTTTGTGACCATAAAACTAAAGAATCAAACAGAAGAAGAAAGGAAAGGCATAGCACAAAACTAAAAACCGGTTCCAACATCCAAACAACCATAAAAGGGGTAACGCAGTTTTTCAAGATACTGCTGAGACTTGAGACTGCAAATTCCTTCATGAGCCGAGAAAAACGATGCTTCAAACAGCTTTCAAACAGGTGAGCTTGCCAGTGGCAGCAACAAATATTACAAACAGAAGTACAACATACGAAACAGTCTTAAAAGCACAGATCGCGTTGTGCGTAACAACAGCAATGAAGATTATGAAGATTATGTTTTTGCAACCCTCATGTGTCAGCCAACATTGCATATACATAACAACTGGGACCATACAGGCAGCAGTTTACCTCAATAGCAATGGGTACCAGCTTTGCGTTGGCCAATGGAAGCTTCAGCCATATGCCATGTTTCCCCTGCACATCACATTTACAAGCAGCAAAAATCTCACCCAGATTAAAGGACATGCTTTGTATCACAAAGGTAAACACACGCTATGTATGACAAAACTTGGAAGTTTTAGGCAACTTCTTTAGTGGTGCATGTGAACCGATTTCTCTCCCTATAGCAGGCTGAATAGGAAAATAACAAGACAAATTTTCAGGTTAGAGTCCTTTTGTCCCTGGAAGTAGACAACTATCTTCAACAGCAGAGCACACACCTGAGCCTGCCAGTGCTGCAACGACAACTGTAATTGTTCCTGGAACTTTGTTTCGTCCACCGGCAGAGAAGAAGGGTCGATTATGATGCCATCATAACGATCCTCCCGGCCAGAAAGTCGCTGACTAACTTGGCTCAAGGATGGCTGATAGCCATCGCGTGCTTGAAAAGAAAACAAGACGAAATGACTTCAGATTCAAGAAAACCAGCAAGCTTGAGAAAAATTCACTTGTGGACTGGAATACAAAGTGTCTATACGATTCCACAACTCCCAATGATCCAAACTAAAAAGTACGCAAATTAAATTATAAATGCTAACCCTTACTGGTTCACAATAAATTCCCGTGAGGCAAACAAAAAATCCTGAGAAGTGCAGTCTATGACAAAACAAAGTCAAGAACAGATCAATTTAACAGTGATCAAACTGTTAAAAAAAATAAAAAAATCCTGGTCATTGCTGTCAGTACCTGAAGAACCTATTGAATCTTCTGGAGGCAGTGGAGCTACTTCTGCAGATATCTCCACTTCTTGAGGAGCAAACTCTTTCTCCCCAGGCATGAGAGAGAATCGAAGAGTATTTCTTAGAATTTTGGAGAACTTGTGCACAGGAGCGGAACTAAAGGTCGAAAAATTGGAGGACCCGCAAACACGTGCCTCGCACAAAAATTGCTGTTGCACCAGTATTTCCAAACTTAGGATTCGATACGTGAAATTGCAGCGAGCTAACCCAGAAACAGCACAATTGCGAAGAAGACAAGCGCCCGGTATCCGCTGCTTCATGGATTCCTCACTTTACTAAAAAAGCGCAAGGAAAAGACGAACAGGAAACAGCTAAGCAAAGAGACAAGCTGTTGACAGCTTGCCCTGCCATGACTTTCGCTTATCTTTTTAAAAGTCGCGCTGTAAAAGATCGTTATGTGTCTCTCAACTATGTGACGAAATGTCAACAAAAACAAAACCTTCCTTTCCTGCCACGAGCATGCGAAGCCATGCAAGAATAACACGAGTTGAAAACAAACGTCCACGAACATAACGTTATAATAAAAAAATTATTTTAAACGTCGGTGCAACAGATGGTATAGAAATGAGTGTAGATCAATTTTAATTCTCGAAGCACGACAGTTGTGAAGCTGATGAACTCTACGCTTTGAGAACCAATTTTTTTTTTACAATTTTGTAGTTAGTCATTCGCAAGCCAGTCTCCCTAGCCACCAGAGGCCATTTGAAGTGGTAGGCGATGCGCCCAGCTGTATCGTCAGGGTCGGTTTCTTCAGCAGCCAGTTTGCTCGCAATGTTTGCAAAAGAAGCTTTGAACCTGTCATGGCTCCGAGGCCCACTCAGGGGGGCTCCAGCATCGAGTTTCAAAGAGCCAGTTACCAGAAAAGGTGCTGCGAAGTCTTTGATCAAGGGAGAAGCATACCCTATGTTAACATTTTCCCAAAGTACAGATGCAAGCATGGGAAGCAGCTCTATGAGGAGGATTGAGGGCACAATGCTATCTCGAGGACTCACTGGTTCGTTGTTTGATGCCATCTCCAGTAATACTTCTGATTCTAGTAGTCATAAGGGCACAAAGAGTTCAAGCATTGCTGTTGCCAGCCGTGAAGCGGTTGGAGAGGAAAAGTTAACCTCTAGTTTTGAAAATTTAGACGATATTGAAAAAATCACTGCATCTTTATCGAAAAAATATCCCGATAAAGTAGTGGGAGACACTGCTTTGGATAATATAAAGTCAATGCTGCAATTAGGTGCAAGCAGAGCACGAATTATGCGGTTGTTTTCTGCTAATAGTTCTTTTTACGACAAGCAGCATCGTACAGCTATTCAGTCAAAATTGGAGGTTCTGGGAAGGTTTGGACTGAATTCTTCTGTACTTCTCAAAGCACTTGGAAAATCAACTGACTGGTTGGAAGCTCCAGACAATGAAGCAGCTCAAGTTTTGGAATATTTGGACAAGGACTTGGGTGTTAATAACCTGGGAAAGTTAGTCAGTGCCAATCCCCACGCGTTAGGTCTCCAAGTCAATGTAGTGAAGGAAGCTGTAGTATACCTTCAAAATTTGGAAGTTGCTGATACCGGTGCTGCAGTTGATCGTAATCCTTCCCTGCTTGGAAAGGGCAAAGGCGGTATTGATGGAAAAATCACTGCGCTCGAAAACATTCTGGGGTTAGATAAGGGCCAGATTCGCATGCTTGCTGACAAACAGCCAGCTCTCATCTCTTGTGATTCTGAAGCAATCGCAGAAACACATGCTGGTCTTATTAAGGCGTTTGGTAAAAATGAAGTCGCTAACCTTGTAACTGTTCATCCACAGCTGTTAACCATTAGTTTCAAAAAACTTTCAGAGCCAATTGACGGTTTAATGTCAATATTCACAAAGGATGAAACATTGGTGATGGTCAAGGCGTGTCCGCTTCTGATGAGACGAAAATGGGAATCCGTCCACCAGAAGTTCATTTTCTTGACAGAAGAAATGAAACGTAGCAAAGAGGAAATAGTGGCATGGCCTGCAGCGCTGACTTTCAGTCTGAAAGATAGGTTAGAGCTCCGGCATGAAGTTCTTCTGAAACAAGGAACCGGGGAGCAGTTTGCTCTCCGCTCCCTGTTTGGCTGCAGCAATGCGACATTTGAAAGAAGGTTCAATGTTGAGTTGCCACAGAAAAAGAGGTACGCTGGCAAGCATCAGATTGCTCTTCAATGGGCTGCGTACTGTTAGTTTTTTCTCTTTGTAACCGGACTGCAAACAAGTGGCTTTAATTTCTCCAATGACCTCTCTTCAAAACCATACTGCTCATTTTGTATTGACATCTACACCTACTTTTTCCAAATGCATTTCCAATGAGACATTGCACAAATCTTTGGAATACTCCAGGTGGATTAGCTTTAAAAAAAATTGTCAGAAACAAGGGCCTGCTCTCCATGTGCACAGGGACTATGAAATAAGATTGTTGATTATTGAATGCTGAACAGATTGGCACACTACTGAGTCACTAGCTTTCCCATTCACACTTGTTGCGGTGTTAAACTTGAAAAAGTTCAGCCATTTTCCTACTCTTTACTTCTCTTGTGCCTTTACTGAAATTGTTTCCACTTTTGCTGCTCCAGGGGAACAAAGAAAAGCGAATGAAAAATCCCAATGCATGATCAAGCTTGACCTTACATCTGTGTAAGACTAGCCCACCCATACTGCTTCTTGTGGTGGTTACAGTTTATTGATCTTCAAGTTTTTGTGCTCTCTGTCAGATGGGATGGTTTATGGTGGCAATTGGTCCGGCACGAGGGTAGAGAACCTTGGGTATGTTCTTTGTTTAAGAGTAATTCTCTTGAATATTGCACCAGCATGTGCTGTGACTGTCAGATGCCTTCAAAAGCGTAGCCCATGAGACTGTTGACTGGATTCTAGAGGCTGCTTACCTGTTCAAAGTGTAGAAAACGGCTCGACCTTGTTCTTGTCCTGCGTTTAGACATCATCAAAATGAAGCATAAGGAAGAGAATGGTGATGTAGGACAATGAGTTGATGTTCATCATGCACAATGGTCAGATGTCCGATCTCGAGATGTTCGTGGTACGACAACAAATCATTGGTCCATGCCTCTCAGATTTTCCATCTTTTGCAACATGATGGACTGAATCCCTATGGACTTGACATGACCTTTCAAGTTGTGAATCCTTTCTGAGAGACCGCCCTTGCTTGGTAGTTGTCCATTTGTAGGATCCATGCAGTAGAACTCTAGTATCTAGTTTCAGTAGCGTTCATGCAAACCGATGCATGCCATTTCTGACATTGCCTCCTCCATTTCCTGGGAACCACTGCCAACTTATTTAGCACTTTTAACTTAGTTCATGACATTATGGAGCTCAATAACTGTTTTGTCATGATTTTCAGCATCATGAATAGGAAAGTATAGTGTTGATGTACTGTCACAATATCCACAAGGATAATGCAACGAGCCTTAATGTTGGTTGCCCTATATTTCGTACGCACCTGACATTTCTCCACAGTTTTTGAGTGCTCGAGTCCAGAACAATGCTTACCAGAACCTGCGCATGTGTTGTATTTGGTGTTTTCTACATTTTTACGACCTCTCTTTATTGTTATTTTTGTTTATTTTACGCTCTTTTTTTTCGTCAACTATGTTTGCAGGTTTGAGGCTTTGGCGAACAAAACGTAAGGAAGTCGCAGGCAAAAGGGCTCTTGCAACACATTTTTAAGCAGATTGTTCTTTTTCATTGACAAATACATCTTTGGTTTCTGGTTGTTTACTCGGAAGTACTGCCACTTGTGCAAAGAGAGCTCTGCGTCTACATTCGCAGTTGTAGATTTATCTTATTCCATGACAACGGGAATTACAAGAATTAGCGCCTTGCTTTCACTCATAAAACAAGTCACATTTTTAACAGGAAGATAGAATGAGGAGGCATTAATCTTCCTTGCATAGTTGATTTCATTGTACGTAAGTACACTGGCTTGTCATTTGTTCTCCATAATTTTTTTCCATGTACTTCAATTCATGATGTTTGGTGTGATGGGTGTTGTCTTGGATATGTTGTATTTATGATGATGGTGTCCATCCAAACCAATTCGTAATTATTGGCAGTCAATGCCTCAGTAACTAATTAATTTTGTTGATCCAGAGTTGCTGAGTCATCATGGTTCGATAACGAGCTGCTATTGCCTTGTCTCGTCTCAAAGTTCAAAAGTGGAAGTCAGAAAAGGAATTGTCTTGGTGGTAGTTATTTCTTAGTTGCATGTTAGAAAACGAAATGCAAGCGGGAAAAAATGGAATTGCTGTAGAAACTTCTTTCTGTCAACAATGCATCTTTTTTGACATCTTTCCATCAAACACTTTCTAAACTGGATGACATGTTTTACATTCCACTCACTAACCCGCCGCTTCCCTCAATGCTCTTAAAACACTGTTAATAATGTGGAAGGCTAGTACAGCTACTAACTTTCCATCACTTAATTTTTCTGTTGTTGGACCTCTTCCTGCTGAGTTGATGTCTTATGTTGCAAGTATTTCCACAGTAAAAGCCCACCCACCTAATGAGTTTGGTGAAGGTGGTGTTCTTAGGCAACTTACAAGTGAAATTCTTGACCAAATCTAGTCGAAATATACCGCAAAGCGTTATTCATTGTCACACTGTGGATGTAGATGTCAATACAAAAGTCCGCAACTAGAGTTTTCCGGTTTATTTCTCCTTCCAAATTTTCAAATAAGAAGTCATTGAAACATTGTGGGAATCATGTGGCAAATATTTGTTGCCCATGAAGTGTTTAGTTAGTGTTTCATGTGTCACTCATTAGACATTGCCGTACAAGTACATGTGACCAAAAAACGTCTTTAATGAGTTTTATCACTTAACCACGTTTCTCAACGGCATACTTTTTAAAAACTCCTACCTAAGGAGCCGTAGTCAACCTGTCGCTGTTTGGTGACGTAAACATCACAATGTTCACCAAATATAGTTGAAATATACATCAGAGCGTCATCGTTCTGTTGTACATGCAGGTGTCCATACATGCGTCCACGACTTCAGTTTTTTCTCCTCACGCCGAGCATGAGGATCGGGTATCGAGTGCTTCTTTCACACCGCGTGGCCCGTCTAGGCCATCAACTGTCCCGGCCTCTTATCGTCGAGCAATTCATTTGGGCCGTGATGGTGAGCTTTCTCGAGCGGTTCGGGCCCTACAACCATTCACTCTTGCCCCCGGGTCTTCTTCCACTATTGAGGCCCTTCGAGCTCTCCACCCTCCTGCACCTTCCCCTTTACCCCCTTCCATCCACGCCTTTGAGCCTTATGAGAGTTTTACTTTAGATCTGGAGGTTTTCATTAAAGCCCTTAGCTCTTCTCCTTGCCTTTCAGCGGGGGGGCCCTTGGGCACAGTGTATGAATTGTTTCGCGATGTTTTGCCCCCTGAATCGGGTGCCCGAGGGTTCGATGTGTTTTTTCAAGTATGTTCTCTTATTGCTAGTGGGGATATTCCCCCTCAGATTTGTGATCTTCTCACAGCTTCCCGCCTTGTGGCGGTTGCCAAACCTAATGGAGGGATCCGCCGTAAAGCCGTGGGAGAGGTTTTATACAGATTGGTGGCTTGTGCGATATGTCTCCAGCTCCAACCAGCATTTCATGATTACTTCTATCCTCATCAGTTTGGAGTGGCCACGAGAGGTGGTCGTGAGGCCGTGGTCCACGGGATTCGGGCTTTGCTGGATGTACGTCCGGATTGGTTGGTTCTTCAGGTCGACGTTTCCAATGCCTTCAATACGGTGGATCGGAACGTCATTTTTTAAAAGCTTATGGTTGCTGCATCTCCGATAGCCCAATTATTCCCCTTTGCGAGGGCTTTTTATTCTTTGACCAACAACCTTTCTTTCTCGGCCGACGGTGGTCTCATTCCTCTCTTCTTTGCTACAGGCACTCGCCAAGGCGACCCTCTGGTTGGACCTTTGTTCGCCCTTGCCCATTACCGAGCACTTCGTGCTTCCGCAGCCGCTTTCCCTTCTTGTCTTTTTCCTTCGGTTGCAGATAATACGCACATTATTAGGCCTAGGGATCAAGTTGTGTCGGCATATGCTTTTTTCAAGGAACGTTTAGCCAAACTCAACCTTTTAGTCCAACCTTCGAAGTGTGTTATTTGGTCACCTCAGGATATTCCACTTTCTTTTACTCCCCCTCCTGGTTTTCAAACTCCTCCTTCCTCCGATGGAATTCGTGTGTTGGGCTGCCCCTTTGGTTCGGATACTTTCATGACCCAATTTCTTGATGATGCTCTACAAACAGATCTAGCCTACGTGGACGACCTCCTTGACCTTCCTGATCCCCAAGTGGCTTTTGTATGTTAACCAGGTGTTTCCCCCACCGCCCTTCTTACCTTACTCGTACTTCCCCTCCCACCTCGACGTTTGTCTCCTCTCTCTCATCTTTTGATGATCGCCTCATTGATGTCCTCCACACTCTGTTAGGTTGTGGGGCATTCGATCGCGAGTCTAGGCCTTCGGCTCGCATTCAAGCGTCCCTCCCTGTCTCTACTGGGGGATTGGGTCTATTATCGACTGCTCGTGTTGCTCCTACGGCCTATTTGGAGAAGTTGGTGCCTAACCTCCAATATTGTTTCCCGCTTCTTAGTTGGGGACACCCCTGTTCTAGCCACCGTGGTCCCTCGGGTCTCACATGGTGTGTTCGCCTTCCAGCGGTTTCTATTAGACGCGTCACATTCTCTTCCTCGTCATGCCCTAGTAGATGTGCCAATTCTTTCCACCCTTGTTACGAAATCCGTGGAGCGTGTTTAGGAATCGATTTCCGATCGGGTTGTCACCGCCATTAAATTTGAGCTTCTCGAGGCGCTTCCCTCTGATTCTTCGCGTACCCGTCTTCTCTTTTGTGGTGGACCTGGTTCCAGGTCGTGGCTATTGGCTACACCTATTTTGTCCACTCTTCGATTTTCACCTGTTGAGTTCACCACCGCTCTCCGGTTTCGCCTGGGCCTCCCCCATCCTCCTTTACTATGCTCTCTAGTTTGCGCATGTGGTCGCGTCTTGGGGCCCGATGGTGTCCATTTGCTTCGTTGCTCCCATGGGGGAGAATTGATCCAGGCGCACGACACTATTCGCGACGTTGTTGCAACTATCGCTTCAGAGGGGGGATTTTCTATGCGTCGGGAGGTTTCTCATATTATTCTCTCGCGCCGGAACGATGTTGTTTTGCTCAATGGTACCCATCGCATTTTTGGTTATATTGTTTTGGCGAACCTTACTTCAACGACGGTCGTTGGTTAGGCGGCTCGACATGTTGGGGTGGCGGCTCGTAATGCCGCTGAGGTGAAGGAGCGTGATTATGTTCACCGGGACCCTATGGATGACTTTATTCCGATGGCGGTCGAGATCTTTGGTTGTTTGGGTGTTGGATTGGACGAGTTTCTCCGTACTTGTGCTCGACGTGCTTTCGAGCGCCGAGGA
Source organism: Zygnema cylindricum (assembly GCA_037447655.1). Classification (NCBI taxonomy): domain Eukaryota; kingdom Viridiplantae; phylum Streptophyta; class Zygnematophyceae; order Zygnematales; family Zygnemataceae; genus Zygnema; species Zygnema cylindricum. The sequence continues at coordinate 55,197 of JBBHKE010001494.1, forward strand.
CCTAGGAACCCTCCTCCTTCGGTCCTTACTTCTTTTTATCGTCAACGCTTATCGGTGGCTTTACAGCGAGTGCAGGCCTTCTATTCTCCTCCGATCGGCTGTTGCGGTTATGGATTGTCGACGTGTTCCCGAACTCCCTCAACGTGCTCCCCTGGGCTGGGGGGACTTACGGGGTTGCTTTTCGTAGATATTTAATTGAGTTAGGGTTGGGGTTATAGTTGAGGTTTAGTGGGTTGCCGTGCTTTTCATTTTGAGTTTAAGTGCTTTTATTTTATTTGCCATTTTTTTTTGTTCCTGTTGCTTTCTTTGTTTTTTGTTGCCCTGCTTGTAGTTTTTCAGTTTTGGCTATGCCACCCCTTTTGTACCCCCAGACTCAGATGGTTTACCATCGTGCTTTTTAATTTATTCCTGTGAACAAGCTGACACTTTGCAATCTCTTCAGAAACACGGGGAAAAGTTTGGTCCTGATGACGTGTCGGAGGTGGCGGCGAAAATTCAGTGGACCAGCCGGCGTCTCAAATGTTGAGCCAATGGAGCTTATGGCGGGTGTGCACCGTAGCCCCCTCGGCCGTGTAGAGTTGTAGACCATAATTACAGCAGATTCCGATGGTCAAGCGAGGGAACCCACAATTTCATCACCCTCCGCCTATTGGTGGGATCCAGACCCTGTCAACGCTCTACATGCCGGTCCCCAGATCGGCCCCCTCTAAGATTTTCGGAAATTACAAATAGGATCATTGTTGATTCTCCGAGGCCTCCATGGCGCGAGTACACTTCCAGTTCCCTTCCCCGAGCCTCCTCCGGGCCTCCTCAGGTCACTCGGTAAAGATATAATTCTGTGATTTTTTAAAGAGGCTTTTAAAAACAAAATGGAAAGTTCGAACAATATTTTTTCCATTTTGCGAACTTTTCTAAAGAATAACGAACCGACATGTTTTTGAGGTGAATAAATACGTACTCTTTTTCTTCAGAAACTGGAGCCTGAAAACAGTAAAGCCTGAAGGAGACGTCTGAATATGTTTGGAGAGAGGTTAAGTTCAAGGTCACATTCCACCTCCTGTTGGTGGATATTTTCCAGAGCCGACTATATTCCACCTGAAACAACGCTCTTATGTGGTGGTGGTTCTCTACTCTGTCCATGGGTCAGATTTATGATTCAACCGGGTATTCATTGAATGGTTGGGTATGCAAGATTTAAGCAGGCAGTGATTGACACCGGCGCTCTTTCCTCCGGTAATCATCACCGATTTAGCCAACAACAAAAGCTTAACAAAAAGTCTTACGAAGCTAAGAATTGAATGTTAATGAGGGTATGTTGGAATCCATGTAGACTGTTTTAACTATAATGACTTGCTAATTCGCACTCCTTCAGGATAGCCATCTCGACTAAAACTAAAAATACTACAAACAATACCAACAGTTGCGAGGTTTGACCAGGTTATATCAGCCACCAAATTTATTTTGACAAGGTCAAGTGAACCACCAAGTTTGTTTTGAGATCTATGTCAGTATTAAATTGTGATCACGTTTTAGAATTTGTGCAGAAAGTTTTCATTTTGAATTCGATTTCTGTAAGATTGAATTTGGCTAAGTTTACAAAAGAAGTGAATTTGCAATAAATATTAGTGAGAATAGGCCTAGTAACCATGAAAACAAAACAGCCAAATACACGGTTCTGTATGAGTAAGCATATGGTTTGGAAGTAAGAAATTGCAAGAGGGTACATCCAGCCTTTTTTTACTTTTGATTTCACCATCTTATACGTGTGCCCAGCATTAATTCATCTTACAGATAACATTTTACTTATAGAAATAAAAATATGTGCATTATATCAGGGCTGTTTTTCAGGTTTCTATTTGATGCATAGAACAGAAACTATAATTTAACATGCAAAACAAATTGGCAAACAGAATAGACACACAATGGAAACAGAAAGTTAAAAAAGTAAACCATATTCACAATTGCATGCAAAACAAATTGGCAAACAAAATAGACACACAATGGAAACAGAGTTAAAAAAGTAAACCATATTCACAATTGCATTAGTCACTCATAACGTACATGTGTACAAAATTTGGACACAATCCTTGGACACAAGACTGGTCTGACACCTAACGAAAAAAACTGACACCTAACGAAAAAAACTGGCAACTTACTGCCCCCAGTTAGTTCGGTTCGACCTATTTCTCAGGAGCTTAACTTCACACGAACTCCAAATCCAACGACTCTGTCAGGAAAAAAACCAAAAAAACCACCTACTCTCAAACAGCAAATGCTCCTATGTAAGTGATCCTCTCTCCAAACAAACTTTCAAAAAACTTAACTGCAAAATTCTGCATAAAAAATTTTGCTATCTACTGACCTGTCAACTTCTGTGCATTTTTCACAAAGTCATCAGCAATCCCTGAAACAGCATAGTTGGTATCATCATTGAGGCTTTGAACAGCTGTATCTGTCTTCCCTTTAACGTTACCCACTGTGTTTCCAATTGAGCTTTGGGCATTACCAATATTACCGCCAGCTTTGCCCTGAGCAACATCTCCTACACTTTCCGCACGTCCCTTCACGTCTGAAAATGCACTGTCAATATTACCCTTCGCCTCACTGGTTACATCACCAAGATCCAGAGACACGTCCCCTAAAACCTTGTCAATATTACTTTTCGCATCACCAAAAAAATTATCAGCTTTCCCCTTGAGGTCTCCTGTGGTGCTATCAGTGCTATTTTTTGCATCTGCCACAGAGCTGTCAACCTTTCCCTGTGCTTGGCCAAAAAAGTTGTCAACCTTTCCCTTCAAACCACCAGCGCCTTCATCTGCAAGGTTCTTGGCATCGCCAACTGAGCTATCAACCTTTCCCTGTGCTTGGCCAAAGAAGTTGTCAACATTTCCCTTCAAACCACCAGCGCCTTCATCTGCAAGGTTCTTGGCATCGCCGACTGAGCTATCAACTTGTCCTTTGGCCTGTCCAAACAAAGAATCTGCTTTGCCCTGCAAACCACCAGACACATTGCTTACGTTCCCCTTTGCTTCTCCAGCAACCTCATCAATGTTTCCCTTCGCTTTACCGGTAATGTCATCAAGGTTGAAGGAGAAGTCTCCAAGCGCATTGTCAGCATTCTTCTTCACATTGCCAAAGGTACTGTCTGCATTTCCTTTCAAACTTCCAGCCGCATTCTCCACATTGCCTTTTGCATCTGCCACAGAGGAGTCTACTTTACCCTTTGCTTGGCCGAATAAACTATCAGCTTTTCCCTTCAGACCACCAGCGGCACTGTCAACATTCCCCTTGACTTCTCCTGCCTTTCCTTCAACGTCCCCCTTCACACTGTTACCATCAAGGTTAAAAGAAAAGTCTCCAAGAGCCCTATCAACATTTTTCTTGGCATCGCTGAAGGCATTGCTAGCCTTGTCAGTCAGGCTTCCAGCGGCATCGCTTGTGGCGCCGCTCGCATCCGCCACTGAGTTGTCAACCTCGCCCTTTGCTTGGCCAAAAAAGCTGTCAGCCTTTCCTTTCACACCTCCAGCACCATCATCTACACGGCCCTTCACATCGCCGAGAGAACTATCCACCTGTCCCTTGGCCTCGCCAAAAAGAGAATCGGCCTTCCCTTTCAGGCCACCAGCTGCGCTATCAACATTCCCTTTCACTTCTCCTGCCTTCTCCTGCACATCTCCATCCAGGTTAAAAGAAAAATCTCCTATGGCCTTGTCAATGTTCTTCTTTGCGTCGGAAAATATGTTGTCTGCTTTGCCCTTTGTTCCCCCAACAGCGTTATCTGCTTGACCCTTCACATCCGCCACTGTGCCATCGACATCAGACTTTGCTCCACCAAAAAGTCCCCCCACTTTGCCCTTCAAATCTCCAGCAATGTTATCTGCATTTCCTTGGGCATCAGCCACAGCTCCATCAACTTTGCCCTTCGCGTCTCCAAACAAACCCTTAGTTTGACCCGTCACATCGCCAGATGCACCCTTCACGGCACTCTTCGCATCTGCAATGGAACTGCCGATATTTTTCCCTCCAAACACACGGTCAAAAGTCCGTCTTGTTTCAGTAGCGGCACTACCGACAGTATCTTTCGCATCAGCAACTGTGCTGTCAACTTGCCCTTTTACCTCACCAGCTTGCCTTTGTGCCTGCTGCGTCACATCCTTGGTAAAAGCATCTGATGTAGGCGGGAAACTAATAGCAGAGCCTCCAATTGCCAAAGCTGAAAGACAACCAACAATGGCAGCTCTCTTCACACCGTCGAGCTTAAAGAAACCAGAAGAGGCAGAATCGTCCTGCAAAAGAAAAATAGTCACATAGGAGATAAGTTTTTAAGTCAATTATTCAGACTTAAACCTCAGAAACAAAGATGCATACGTGGGAATCTGAAATAATTCCTCAAACTCACCAAAAGCGAGTTTTAACGCCATTCAATAAGGCCGAACATACAAAAAACTGGAGGCATCTTGTTAGTCATGTAGCACAACACTTTGAAGACAGAAAACATCACTACACGCAACACAACTGCAAATGATAATAAGGTCCATTCTCTTTTTATATCGAGGCAACTGAATACTGAGCTAACAAGAATACCTCATGTGACGCTGCAGCTCGAACAACCCGGATTGGCCTCCTGACACTGACTGCGGACCTGTTGGTTGCACTCGCACCAAACTTCGAAGACAGGCCTCCATTGCCACTTAATGGATTCACAGGCGCAGGTGCGGCATACTGCAATCCCACTGCTTGAAGGGCAGCCATTTTTGGAATGAGCAGAGTTTAAGGATCAAAAAGCTGCAAAGACTGCTGAAGAAGAAATAGCAAGCAAGGAAAACTTTCCTTTCTATTTCTTTCAAGATACAAGCTACGGAATATCCTTGCAGTGATGCTTTTCGCATTAGATCGACGTGTGGCACTCCTTTTATCCTTGAGCCATTGACACAGTTCATCTCCAAAAATAGCGGCTGAGAAAATCTAAAGAGTTTTCTGATTGCCATGTGGCAGAAAATCTGTATACGTGTCAAGAAATGGCATGTTCTCCGTTCGGAAGCCATTTGCATGGCTGCTTCGTGGCAGGGAGCCTCGACTAGAACCGCTCGTGTGAAAGGCGCGAGAGCGCAAAGTGTCGCTTTCTTGAAGAACGAAATATCTTTATCATAAGGTTCGAGACTCTTTATTGGCTCGATCATGCTGTTCATCATCATTACTCTCGAATTTGTTATTAGCGCTGACTAAAAACAGGGCCTTCGTGGAACCTCGAAACCACGCTGTCAAGTAACGTATGATCGCACTAAATATTCTGCGGACGAACATCATCTAAGTGCGCACGCAACACGTTTAGTGCGCTGTAAAGTCAACGGTAGAAGAAAAGCCACAGTACAGTACACATGTACAGTACGAAATGTGTCATCTCGTACTAAAATTGTTCATTATTTCGTATGGTCGTACAGAAAGAGTGTCAGATAAAGGTGTCGACACGCGAAAGTGAGTGCGTCCATGCAAAAAAGCGCACTCAGATTTTATCCCCAGTGATAAATAAGGGGGAAAATCACGAGAACCTGTCTCACGTGTTCAAAGAACGACTGTGTTAAACACGGGCTATACCAGATACACCGCGAATCGTTATTAGTGTCAAAGTTTAAATAGTGTTGAAGAAAATTTACCGTAATTGATGCTAATTAAGAATTTGATTTTTTTTTTTTAAAAGGTGTATTCTAATTTCGGCGTTATGCTAATTTGGGAAAAGGAAAATGGAATTTTTGGCGTACCATTATATACACTATGCATTCGAACAAAATATTGCAACCGCATGCTGCCGAAAACTGTAAATAATCAATTGCCGTGTTAGACTATCCTGTTTTTAAGCGCGTTCCTATCGTCGTGTCAAATTTAATTCATTTTTTGTAAAATTTTCAATTGAAAAGGAACATTTAAGTACATCTGAAATCGACCGTACACCACACTATTTATATCTTATTGTACTTTCGTTCTTTACGCTATTTTGTACGTTACCTTAATTAACGTCAAAGAAAAAATAAAATCATGTATCCTATTTGAGGAAAAAAATCAAAATTTTAAGAACCCAAATTAGTGACTTAGACACTAATAACGTTTCGCGGTGCACTGAGCTACACTATGGGAAAAATGTACCCAAATTAGAATTAGGGTGAAGTTCCATCAGGCGAAAAGTGGCGTAGTTTACAGAAATCCGCAACTCTCCGTACCAAATCGTACCGCCTATTTTGTTTTTATACGAAAAACAACATTAAATAAAATCTTGCCGATACTCTTCGAAGGTCTTAGAGGTAATACTGGCCGTCGGATGTTCATCTTCGAGGAGTTCGCTTCATTTTTCTCTGTAACTATCAACCCACCTCGAGGAGATGGGTTGGCAGTTACACAAAAAAAAAATCGTGACACGCTGGACGATTAAGCTACGTGTCGTGATGGAAAACCAGCGAAAAATCTTAAGATTTGCACATGACACGCGCTTTCCAAACTACAACCGAGAATAAAAACGAAATTTCGTAACATTCCTTCGTCGCGCTATTTCCGGTAACTTTTGTTCGTCACACTATTTCTCTCAAAGGACTTTTGTTATGTTCGAAAACAAAAACCCTAAAAAATGAGATGGCGTACAGACTGGCGTCTGCAAAAAATATAAAAGTTCTGTCATATGATTGTCATATGATTACTTCGTACGCAGGTACATGGTACGCAAGTGAAGATTTGAAGTTAAGTTTGTCGGTGCTAAAAATATGAAAGATATTCATTATCGGATCGTAGCTTGCGTGGCGCCACTCAATGTATAACACATGTATTATAGACTCTACGTGATGGAACTTCAACTCAATCGACCAAGTCTGTAGAGTTGGCGGTACGATTACAAAAACGTCTGATGGAACTTCACCCTTATGCATAAATTATAGTTGATTATTTCTTGGCGAAAGGCCTTGAACCCAAACTAGAGTTAATAACACTATTTGTGTGGTTCACACATTGAAAAAGGGGAAAACGATGTCATAAATTTTGGGATCTGTACGCCAAATTTCATAAAATGACAGAAAACGCGGCGGTGACGGTTGGGGCGGTTGGTTCGACCGTTTAGGAGCGTAGCAGCGGACAAAAGATGCAGTTCTATGCGTCAAAACTCGACAGCTACGTAAGGCAAACGGCAACTGCCGTCAGCCATCGGACATCATGTTCACAATGCACTTTTTCGTTTTTGAAGAATTTCAAAAACAAAGCGCACGGACGTGAACCGTACAAGAATTCATTCCGTCGCAAACTTATGAACAAACTAGGGACCGATCAGATAAGAGAACACGTAATGTAAAAAAAAAAAAAAACACCGATGGAAAAAAAAGGGTTTCTTTTTTCCCACTCCCTGCTGGTACTGCTCCTCTCTTCCTCTCTTCCTTTACTGCAAAGCAAATCGTTTTTGGATCCCGATTTTTACTTCGATGCTTATTTGTACTTTTGATTCCCTTAAGGAATATTTATTTTTCATATTATTATTGGTCAGTAGTTAAGCTCAATTTTTCCATTATTTCTTTAAGTCCTCTCTGTCTATCGGTTCGCAGGTAAAGCTTAGTAAAGCTTACATAACAAATAGTATTATTGTGGTTTTGGTTTTTTTTTCACCAATTAGATGTGGTAAGAAGAGAAAGGAAAAATGACACACTAAAAAATGAAAGAGTTTTCATACCGTTTTAGTGTGGCTTTGTTGGCTAAATTCTGACTAAGTTATGTTTTGGGTTCTTTGTTTTATGTTTGAGGTAACTCACCAAATTATGTGTGGTAAAAAGCCCTTTAGTATTGCAACTCTTTAGTAATGGTTAGTATTGCACGAACTAAAAATGTGCTAATACTAATTATACAGACAAAGAACTGTACTGGTATTGATATCAGTTGTACACACAAATAACTGTGTGCGTTATACATACTAATAACTGTTTTAATTATACAGACTAATAACTGTACTAATACTCATTATTGAGACTAATTACTGTGGTAATACTGATTAAACATACTAATAGCTGTACTAACACTACTTATACATACTAAAAACTGTACTAATAGTACTACTAATTATACATACCAAAAACTGAATTAATACTAATCGTATAACTGTACTCATGCTAATTATACAGAGTTATAGCTGTAAAAACACTAATTATACAAACTAAAATTGTGCTAAGACTTTTTATACAAACTAATGGTGCTGTACTAATGGCACTCTTAACAACCGTACAACCTAATTATGAGACTAGTAACTGCTCAATCTGTTACCAAACTTTAGTATTTTAAACAAAGTCGTTCAAATGCGATTATACAAACAACTAACTTCTCACAAATTATAAATACTAAAAACTGTACTAATAATTATTATACAAAATCATAACTGTACTAATACTAATTTTACAAATTTTACAGAATAATAATTGTACCAAAACCAATGATACAAACTCATAACTTTACTCACATACTAATGTTGTTCTACAACCACCGTGGCAAGAGGAGGACCAGCAGTAGTAGTGGAAATGGACATTAAAAACAACAAAAACTATCAAAACTAATAGCTGGACTGATTAAACGTACTAATAGCTGGACTGATACAGATAATACACAAATAATTAGTATGAATATCTAGTATAAGTACAGTTATCAGTCTGTATGATTATTAATTTGAACAATTGTTAGTTTGTATAATTAGTATTAATACAATGCTTAACCTACATATCTCGTATTAGTAAAGTGCTTAATCTATATATTTTGTATTACTGTCTTTTGTAGTCTGCATAATTAGGATTATTATTAGGATTGGTACATTTATTAGTAATGTAGAATTAGCATTAGGACAGTTATGAGTAATGCATAATTAGTAATAGTACAGTTATTAGTAAGTATAATCAGTATTAGTACAGTTGTAAGTATTTATAATAAGTATTAGTACAGCTATTAGTTTGTATATTTAATACGAGTCCAGTTATGAGTTTGTATAATCGGTATTGGTACACTTATTAGTCTGTGTAATTAGGATTCATAGAGTTATTCGTCTCTATAGTTAGAGTTAGTACAATTATTAGTAATGTTTAATTAGTATTAGGACAGTCAATGTATCCTTTCTATGAGTACTTATAGTAATTAAATAATAACTATACTACCACTAATTATATAGACTAATAACTGTAAAAATACTTATTAAACAGAATGTGCTTATACAAATTGCATGAACTAATAATGTGCTAATAGTAATTATGCAGACAAAAAATTGTACTGATATTAGTTGTACAGACTAATAACTATGCTAGCATTAATTATACATACTAAAAACTGTATAGATACGAATTGTACAGACAAATACTAATAGAATTACTAATTATACAGACTAGTAACTGTGTTATGATACCGACGCGTGTTATGATACCGACGCATAGTAGGACTAAAACTAATTATACATCACTCAAAACTGTTAATAATATATTACTAACCATTGTACCAACACTAATTCTACATTACTAATAACTGTACTAACACTAATTACACAGAGTAATAAATGTATTAGCACTAATTATACTTCTAATTTTAAAGACAACTGTACTTTTACTAATTATTTGTACTTATACTAATTATTCATACAAATAAGCATACCAGTACTACTTATACATACTAGTAACTGTGCTAACACTAATTATACACACTAATGACTATGTTAATGCTAATTAAACACAATTTAGAACTGTACTAACACTAATTATATAGACTAATAACTGTGTTAATTCTAATTATACAAAATAATAACTGTACTAATACTGATTATACAAACGAGTAACTGCAAACTGCGGTAGTACTAATTATACACTAAAACTAATCATACTAACAACTAGGTGAACCTATGCCGATTATACAAACTACTAAATGTAAAACAATAACAATACATACTATAAAATGTAATAATATTTATTATACAAACTAACTGTACTTATAATAATGTTACAGAATAATAACCGTACCAATAGTATTTATACAAACTCATAACTTTACTAATACTGATTATACGTACTAATAACTGTACTAATACTAACCGTAATAATACGGATTATACATACTAATAGCTAGACTAATACTGATTTCATAATTAGTATTAGTACAATAGTTCAGCTATTAGTCTGTATAATCAATATAAGCTATATAATCAATATAAGTACAGTTATGAGTCTGTATAATCGTATTGGTACACTTATTAGTCGGTATAACTAGGATTCATATAGTTTTATGTTTGTATAGTTAGTGTTAATACAGTTATTAGTAATGTTTAATTAGTATTAGGACAGTTATTAGCAATGCAACTTTTATATGAGTTTTAAAACTAATTATTTAATACCTTTACTAACACTAATAATACAAACTAATAATTGGAAAAATGCCTATTATACAAAATGTACTAATTATAATTGCATTAACCAATAATGTGCTAATATTGATTATACAAACAAAAGACCGTTCTGATATTAATTGTAGAGAGTTATCTGTACTAATAGCTGTGCTAACACTAATTATACATACTAAAAACTATAGTGATAGAACTATTGTAGAGAGTTATTTGTACTAATAAGTGTGCTACCACTAATTATACATACTAAAAAATATAGTGAAAAAATTATAGTGATACAAATTGTACAGACTAAGAATTGTACTATTACTAGGAATTGTACTATTACTAGAATACAGACTAATAATTGTGTTATCACTAATTACACAAACATATAGATGTACTAATACTAATTATACATTACCCAAACTTGGACTACTACTAATTATACATTACTAATAATTGTACTAACACTGATTATGCACACTAATAACTAATTATACAAACTAATAACTAAATATACATACTAATAACTGTACTAACACTAATTATTAATTCGAATAACTGTACTACCAGTAATTATAAAAACTAGAAATTGTACTAATACAAATTATATATACTAATAAGCGTACCAGTAGCAGTTATACACACAAATAATACTGATTACACAAACTAATTACTGTACTAATACTGATTCAACATACTAATAACTGTACTTATACCATTTATACTACTAATAGAGACCAAAAACCAAGTTAATCCTAATTATACGGACGAATAACTGTAAAAGTAACGATTATATAATGATTGTCCTGATACTAATTATACATAACTAAAAATTGTCCTAATACTAAAAATTCAATAACTTTCTTAATACTCATTTTATACTAAATCCTGAACTAATACTTTTTATACATCACTTACAATTGTAATAATACTTATTCTACATTACTAATTACTTTACTCACATTAACTAAACAGACTAAAATAGTTGTACTAACACTAATTATATAGACTAATAACTCTGTTAGTACTAATGATACAGACGAATAGTAAGACTAAGACTAATTATACATTACTCAAAACTGCTGATTATATATTACTAACCATTGTACCAACACTAATTCCCCATTACTAATAACTGTACTAACACTAATTACACACTAATTACACAGTAATAACTGTATTAGCACTAATTATAAAGACTAGTAACTGTATATACAAATATGCATACCAGTACTAGTTAAACATGCTAGTATCTGTGCTAATACTAATTATACAGACTAAAAACTGTACAAATACTAATTACACTAACTCATTGCTGTACTAATACTGATTATACAAACTAAAAACTATAGTAACACTAATTATACATACTAAAATTGTACTAATATTAACTATAACCTAACAACTATACAAATACTAATTATACAGACCGAAAAATGATTTAGTATTTAATTATACAGACAAATATCTGTAAAAATTCTGATTATATAGTAATTGTCCTAATACTAATTGTACATTACTAAAAACTGTCCTAGTACTAATTATACATTGTGAGTACATAAAGTTCAAAGAGTTCCCCAAACCGAATCAAACGGTAAAATCCATACATCAGCAACAACAGTGGTCGTTTTACCGGAAGCAGAAGAAGTAGATATTAAAATAGAAGAAAAAGACCTAAAAATAGACACCTATAGGGCATCAAGTGCAGGAGGCCAGCACGTTAACACTACAGATTCAGCTGTTAGAATTACTCATACTCCAACAAGGGTAGTAGTTTGCCAACAAGATGAAAAATTTCAGCATAAAAATAAAGCAAAAGCTCTTAAGATCCTACGTACATCCCTGTAATTCTTGTAGGCTAGCCAAAAATTAGGCATTACTAAAAAAGATTTTTATTTAATGCATGTAAACAGCACGGACCTACCAGATGGAGCTTTTCCTTAAACTTCTACTTATTTAAATGTAATTAGAAATGATCACTTGGAGTATGCAATCACCTGGTATAGCTTAACGGGATTCTTATGTATAATCTACTTTCTGTATAATAAAAAGCAGAGTTAATTAATTTCGCTGATATTGACTAAAATAAATTATCAGTGATTTATTAATCTCATGCTTTAATATCCGCCTAATTGTTGACTTGGCACATTCCTGTATTTCGTCGATTAATAATCTTCCCTTAGATTGCTTCCTTTATTTATGCAATGTTTTTGCCACTTCCCGGGTAATATAATTTAAAAAGTCCTCATCCTCTTTTGGGTAAAGGAGGCGAGGCATTACTATTAAAGGTTTGGTTACAAGTTCTGTTTTCCCATTAACTATTATCGATGCGACCACAATACCGGAATCACGAATTCTGCGTCGCGATTTTAAAAACTAGGGAAGAATCAGGGAGTAAATAATCTCCATCAACTGCCAAATACCCATTTTCTACAATATCTATTATTTTAGGATCTTTGTCGTCGAGTAAGACAACGCTCCAAAAAAATCGCACTGCACGTTTCCAGCCTGTGCTGATTTCCGTAGAGGGGCTGTCTCTCTCAAACACACGTGTCTTCACACATTGGGCACCTGTCGGCAAGTGGGAAAACGAAAAACGAAACCGCATTTCTGTGGGACAGCGAAAGGTAATTTAGGGTTTCGACACGTCGACAATGTGGCGTACAGACATTACGAAGTCACAAAAATTGTATTGCGTGCGGAGAGACGCCTCAAATTGAAGCCGAGTGGAAGTTTAGCCTCATTTTGTGTTCTAATTCATCTATCACATTATTTCGTACACGTCTACGTAAGTCACCTTTTTTAAGTAACAAGTTATTTGCTTTTACATCCGAATGCTCTGAAAGCTGTACGTAAAAACTTTGCTAAAAAACAAAGTAACCAGACTTAGTTTTGGTTACATGCGAAAGTACGCTGACACGGCGTAGGATGACATTCCACAGGAAAGAAAACCTGGAAAAAACAAATGGAGACGGGCAACCAAACAAAATTTCTACCGTGAATGAACCACGGAAAAAACCTGTCTGGTTGGTCAATTTGAGGCTTTATATAGTGTGGTCTTCAAAATTGCAAACGATAATATGACAGATAGTCCTATCGTAAGTTGTGTCATGGGCTTTACATTTGATCTTCTTAGATCGCTACTTTTATCAACGACCGTCCGATCGTCCAAATCTGACGGTTTAAAACAGCTTTGATTTTGTTAATTTCAACCATTGATTTGCTAACTAATAGTAGATCATCTACACACACTGCTATATTCACTATCCCATCCTCACCCTTTATAAGTAAACATAACAATTAGAGCTTATCCTTTGAAATCTCAGGCTAGTTAATGTAGAAATTAATGGTCCGTTTAAAGTATTTTCTAGGTCTAAATAGAAATATAGAAAGAAGCCGAGGCAGTCTACCTCTAACTTCTCTCTCCAACTCTCAAACTTGTCGCAGTCACTGAGAAATTGGAGAGGAAGCTAGAGCCATGGCTACCTAGGCTATCCAGAGGTTTACGGGAAATATATATTAGTTTATTTACCTTTAGGGGTTTATTTACTAAAAAGATATGTGTTGCCCCCAGGATTTGATCCAGGTACCTGCCGGACGGCAAGCAGCCGGTAGCCGGTAGCCTTATCAGTTAAGTCTTTAACTAGTGTTACGTACTATAGGGTTTGATATTTAATTAAACATTACCACGTAGGATAATTCATTTAACACTAACTGTTTACGGGATACATAGATCCAGTAATATATAAGTATGGATTACCGTACGGATAAGACACGAATACCGCGCATTTGTTTTTTTAGCGAAACGAATACCGCGCAAGTATTTATTACGGCTACGATTAAATGTGAATTTAATCGGACAGCCGAAATGAACGTCGAGATCGCGAAATAGGATTTTTGGCGGTTTTTGGTCATCGTCACATCGGATGATACGTGGCAAAATTACATTGGATCACGGCATCTCCGAGGATTAAAGGAGCAAATCCGGATATACCACGTGTCGACATTTAGGCCATGTCGTACACTGTCCGTACAGAAAGTACACCGGCAGCTGTACTTTTGTGTACGCAAGTGTAATATGATTGGCTCCGTACATCAGTAGATAGAGTCTGTGAGAGAGAAAGGGCTTAGAAAAATTAGGAGATAGGACCCTCTCTCCCAGTGAGCTTCTGTACAAAAGGTCGACTTTGACCCTCCATAAACAACTCCTCAGGGGAGCAAATTCAAAGATTCTTTTTGCTATCGACTCAAGGGAGTCTTGCCTTCACGAGGTGAAGGTGGTCAGAGTTTTTCTCTGCCACGGTGGCAGTTGTTCTTGTTGAAACACAAAGGGGTCAGGGTTATCCTAGAGGCTTCTTGGAAGCTGTGCATTGTGAGGACTTATGGAGGTCTCAGAGTTTCAGGTTATGGGCCCACCCTCTAGGGTACCAATCTTTAATGGAACTGGCTTCATATATTGGGAAAGTATGATGATAGTAGCTCTATGCGAAAAAAGGTTTTGGGGGATAGTGAGTGGACGATTGGGGCGTCGATCAAGTCTTGGAATCCCTCCAGGGTTTGGAGGAAGCAGATTCAATAGGGAAGAGGATCAACCTTCAACGGAGGAAATAATCGAAGGAGAGGTGGTGGACAAAGGAAAGGAGAAGGAGACGACCACACCAATAGCAGCTGGTTCGGCATTCATGTCACCTATTCCAAGGAACGAGGAGAATGATACTGAAACCTGGGACTTCAACAATATGGCGGCAATGCACTTCATCCTACGCCATCTCACTCAAAGACTTGCATGTCCTCATTTGCAGATAGAAATGGCATCCGATCTTTGGATGTCTCTCATAGAGATGTACCGAAGTGGTACGATTCAACGACATCAATTGGCTGATCAGAAAGTTAAGGAGTATGTATACAAAGGGGGGAAGATGTTGGATTTTTGCAATGAGCTTGCTACACTCTTCATTGAGCTAGAGAGTGCGGGAAAAGATTTTAGTGAAAAGGAAAAAGTTAACTTTTTACTGATGAAGTTACGCGATGAGTTCGAGAACATAGTCAACCGTGTGCAAGACTTGCCGGACTCAAGGTGGATATGGAACTCAGTGGTAGGGATGATTCTCGTTCGGGAGAATACGATTGAGATTTGAAGGGGAGGAAAGAGTGGCCAAGCCTTGGCAACTGCGACCGATTGGAGGAACAAGGATTCCCAGAAACCGGTCGGAAACTATGGGGGGAGGGAGCAGAAAAATCAGACCGACGAGTTCGGACCAAGGGCTCCCAAAGGTTTATGTCATTTTTGTAAGAAACCGGGGCACTATATGGCAGAGTGCACTAAGATAACCGAGCTTCGGTTAAAGGAGGGGCACACCGGTGGTACTCGAGAGGAAAGAAAAAGGCTCTTGTGACACAGGTATGTGAGGCTGTATCCGAGGACGAGGACGATGAGCTCCATTTGGATGAGGAGTTGGAGGCGAAAAACGAGGTCGAAATTCCACAAAAGCAGAAATGTGCTTACGGTGGATTGAAAGGTGAAGCAGGTTGGATTATAGATTCAAGTGCCTCCATGCACATGTGTAAAGATAGGCACCTGTTCACTAAGATAAGAAAGATTCCCATTGTAGAGATAGAGTACGGGGATGGGAGGATAGTCACCACTACTCTTGTAGGATCGGATAATCTGAAAGTGTTAGTAGAAGGAAAGACTTCCATAGTAACATTCTCCGATGTATTTTTTATTTCGGAGCTGAACAAAAACCTCATCTCTACCTCTGTATTACATGATAAGGGTTTTTTTACTAGCACTAGAGAAGGAGTCTTTACTGCTAGTTTTGAGGAGGATTTCTATTTCATTGCTGAGAAAGGTAGCCATGGGATGTTTAGGCTGATTTTAAGTAATGAAACGAAGAAACTTTATTATGCTGGTGTTCATGATATTATGATGTGGCATAAGAGGCTTGGGCATGTGAATCTAGATAAGTTAACAGAGATGAAAAAGATGGGAGTGGTGGAAGGGATTCAGTTCAGTGAGAGTGATAATATAAGTGATTGTAGTGGATGTGCTCAAGGTAAAGCACACAGATTACACTTTCCTAAAACATCCACCTATAAGGGAGAAACAATTCTATATCTAGTACACACAGATATTTGGGGACCGGCTAAAGTGCCCTCACCGGGGGGGAAGAGATTTATGATGGCTGTCACTGATGATTTGTCTCGGTATTCTCGGGTGTATTTTTTGAAAAACAAGTCAGAAGCTTAGTATTGTTTTAGAGAATATAAAGCACGGAGCGAAAAACTCCATGAAATTCCAATCAAGAGAAAAAGGAGTGAAAATGGTGGAGAGTATACTTCTAACCAGTTTGAGGATTTTTTGAGGGAAGATCGGGTCCAACACCAAAAGACAGTTCCAGAAAACCCGGAACATAATGGGGTAGCTGAAAGGTTAAATAGAACACTAAGTGATAGTGCTAGAAGTATGTTGTCAGATAAAAAGATAGGAAAGAGGTTTTGGGCATAAGCAATCAACTGTGCTAATTACCTCAAAAACATAGTTCTTACTTCAGCTATAAAAGAGGAAACACCTTATGAGAGATGGACAGGCCGGAAACCATACATATCTCACTTAAAGGTTTTCGGCAGTCAAGTATTCAGTCTAGATACTGATCGGTCTAATTAGAAGCTAGATCCTAAAGGAAAACCGGGATACTTATTAGGATATGATGAGGATGTTAAAGGATATAGAGTTTATGATCTAAAAAGGGAAGATATAATCTTAGTAAAGCATCTAGTAGTTATGGATGAAGGAAAGTCTGTGGATCCGTTCAAGAATACAAAGTCAGTAAAAATCAGATTTGAGTCAGAAAATTCCGATGACTTTAAGGTTCCTTACTATCCAGGTTTTAGAGAAGATGACATTCTTGTAGGTACAAATCAGACCGAAAAGGACTCGGCTGTGGAAACTCCAGTGACAAATCTACCAGAAGCGGAAGACGTGGTGGAAATTGATTCGGAATCAAAAGATAGGGGAGAAGCCGAGATTGTTCGAAAGAATCCACGAGAACCATCTATTCCGGCCTCAGATTTTGAGGGGGGAAGGAGAAGTAGCAAATGGTTGCAAGAAAAGCAGGTTTATAACAAGGTAACAAAACTATTTCATCAAGATGAACCTCTGACTTATCAGAGAGGCGATGACTTTTCCAGAAAGAAACCGGTTTTTTAGGGTTCAATGAGGAGATGGCCTCATTTATGGCAGCCGATACTTGGGAGCTGGTGGATTGTTTACCTAACCGAAAACGAATCGGTTGTAAGTGGGTTTTCAAATTAAAAATGAACCCAGATAACACAATCTAGCGCTACAAGGCCCGATTAGTGGCAAAGGGATTTACACAAAAGGTGGGAATTGACTACGAGGAAAGCTTTGCTACGGTCGTCAGATTTCCCTCCGTCCGCATACTTCTCAGTCTGGCAGCAGCTGAAAATATGGAAGTGCACCAGATGGACATCAAGACAGCCTTTTTGCATAGAGAATTGGAAGAGGAGATCTTCATGCGACAACCCGAAGGGTTTGTGGAAGAATGAGAGGAGAGTAAGGTATGCCGGCTGATTAAATTTCTTTATGGTTTGAAACAGGCGCCTCGACAGTGGAATAAGAAGCTTGATGAGTTTCTTACCGGTATGGGATATATTTGGATCAGCTCAGATCATTCAATCTATGTTTTCGAAGATGAGGAAGGTTTTATATTTATTGCAATTTATGTTGATGATTTGCTTGTTTTAAGTAAATCAATGGAAAAAATTAATAAACTGAAAATCGATCTTAAGGGGAGATTTGAAATGAAGGATATGGGGGAAGCAAAATATATTTTGGGAATTCGAGTAGAGAGAGACCGAAAAAGAAAGATTATAAGATTGACTCAAAAGGAAACAATAGGGAACATGCTTGAAAAATTTCAGATGGATAAAGCTAATAGTTGTACAACTCCTTTGGAGTTGAAGAAGGGAAGTGTGAGGAAGATGGAGTCATAGTCTTAGACGGGGAATTATCTCCTGAAGAACAAAAGTTCATGCAGACTATTCCTTACAGACAAGTAGTGGGAAGTCTAATCTATTTTATATATTGTACCCGGCCGGATATAGCTGCAGCTGTAGGAGTGCTGAGTAGAAGTCTAAATGCTCCCACTAAGAGGGATTGGGAGGCAGCTAAAAGAATCCTTAGATATTTGATAGGAACTAGGGATCTATGGTTGCATTTGGGTGGGGAGAATACTGACATCACTACTTAGAGTGATGCCAGTTATAGTGATGCTCCGATGAGGAGATGCACTTTTGGATATGTATTATATGTGGGTGATGGGGCTTGCTGTTGGAGTACCAAACAGCAAAACGTTATTGCTCAGTCCACCATGGAGGCTGAGTATATAGCCTCTTGCCCTGTTGTAAAAGAATTGATGTGGGTCAAGTCTTTGCTTGGTGAGCTTGGTAACCTTAAGAGTGGTGTGCAGAATTTTTTTTGTGATAATCAGGCAGCAATCGCTATTTCTGCCAATCCTAAACATCATTTTAAAGCCAAACATATAGACATCAGACTCAGCTTTGTTAGAGAGAAAGTAGAAAACAAAAAATCAGTTTAGAGTAACGACCAGATAGTGAGATGGTAGCAGATATGATGACCAAACCTGTGCCTTCCCCTAAGCTAATTTTCTGAGGGAGTATTATGGTCTGAAATTAAAAATTGACTAGAAAGTAAGGGGATTGTAGAAATTAATGGTCTTTTAAAGTATTTTCTAGGTTTGAAAAGAAATAGGAAAGAAGCCGAGGCAGTCTACCTCTAACTTCTCTCTCCAACTCTCAAACTTGTCGCAGTCACTGAGAAATTGGAGAGGAAGCTAGAGCCATGGCTACCTAGGCTATCCAGAGGTTTACGGGAAATATATATTAGTTTATTTACCGTTAGGGGTTTATTTACTAAAAAGATATGTGTTGCCCGCACGATTTGATTTCTTGGTACTTGCCGGACGGCAAGCAGCCGGTAACCGGTAGCCTTTTCCGTTACGTCTTTAACTAGTGTTACGTACTATAGGGTTTGATACTTATTTAAACATTACCACGTAGGATAATTCACTTAACAGTAACTTTTTACGGGATACATAGATCCAATAATATATAAGTATGGATTACGGTACGGATATAAAACGAATACCGCGCATTTGTTTTTTTAGCTAAACGAATACCGCGCAGGTATTTATTACGGCTACGATTAAATGTGAATTTAATCGGACGGCCGGAATGAACGTCGAGATCGCGGAAGAGGATTTCGGCGGTTTTTTGTCATCGCCACATCAGATGACACGTGGCGGAATAACATTGGATCGCGACATCTCCGAGGATTAAGGGAGCAAATCCGGATATACCACGTGTCGACATTTAGGCCATGTCGTACACTGTTCGTACAGAAAGTACACCGGCAGCTGTACTTTTGTGTACGGAAGTGTAATATGATTGGCTCCGTACATCAGTAGATAGAGTTTGTGAGAGAGATACGACGTAGAAAAATTAGGAGATAGGACCCTCTCTCCTAGAGAGCTTTAGTACAAAAGGTGAACTTTGACCCTCCATAACTAACTGCTCAGGGGAGCAAATTCAGAGATTCTTTTTGCTATCGACTCACCGGGGTCTTGTCTTCACAGGGGTGATGGTGGTCAGAGTTTTTCTCTGCCAGGGTGGCAGTTATTCTTGCTGAAACACAAAGGGGTCAGGGTTATCCTAGAGGCTTCTTAGAAGCTGTCCATTCTGAGGAATTATGGAGGTCCCAGAGTTTCTGTTAAGAATTCGTCAAGCTTCAGATTCCATTGTCTAGGGGGCTGTTTTAGACCATATAGATATTTTAACAGTTTGCATACTAAGTGTTTTTTCCTGGCTCTTCATACATTTCAGGATGCTGCATGTAAATTGTTCCTTCTAGCTCTCCATTAAAGAAAGATGTTTTTACATCTATCTGTTTATTTCCATATCTTCTATAGCAGCTATGGACTGCAAGATCCTAACTGTCGGAAATCTTACAACCGGAGAAAATATTTCTTCAAAACCAATTCCTTCTTTTTGATTATACCCCTTTGCCACAAGCCTAGTCTTATATCGTTCAATGGTGTTATCGAGATATAACTTCACCTTGAATACCCATTTTTTGCCAATCGCTTTTCGGTCAAGATGAAGATCTACAAGCTCCCATGTCTGAGCCTCCATGATCCACTTTATTTCATTGTTTGCTGCCTCGATCCAATGATTTCACTCTGGTGATGAGAAGGCCTCCCGGATGGTCAAAGGCTCCGGTGAGGCTACCGAATAGGCAAAGTGAGAGCTTGCTTGCAGGCGGCTGCTGGATCTCTTTCCCCCCGAAAATTTGAGCATGAGATCGTCGGATCTCTAGCATTCTGCTTCTGTCGCTGGTGTTGATCTGCAGACATTGACCGTTGTTGTCCTAGTTGGAACTGAACTTGCCGAGAGTTCGGATGAACCTTAGTAGACTGTTCAGAAACTGGAGTGTCCTGTACCTGTTTGACAATCGGTTTATTGTAGTCTAGAATGATATACTCCTGCACCTTTTGTTGTTTTTGTACATCTGTGAAGGTGAATAAATCTACCGAATCAAGCTCATCCTTCACAATAATATGTCGAGCCACAACTATCTTTTGTTTTTCAAAGACAAAGACCTTATAACCTTGGGAGTGGTCATCATATCTTAGCAGAATACTCGGTTACCCTTTAGGTTCCATTTTCCATCTATCTTGTGATGTATCTAAAATGAAGCATTTACTACCAAAAACTTTGAAATGACTAACATCAGGTTTCGCGCCAGTCCAGATTTCATAAGGCGTAGTCTCTACTGATCTAGACCCTATTCTATTCTTATTATAGATTGCACAATTTAGAGCCTCAGTCTAGAATTTCGTATCCACATTTTTATCTACAAGCATTGACCTAGAGCTCTTTGTGAGGGTTATATTTAATCTCTCTCAAACTCCATTTTGTTTCGGTGAATATGGAACAGATGACTTATACCTTCTTGGAGTAAAAAGGTCTCAAATTTCATCGATGTATATTCCCCACCATTGTTCGATCTGAGTGCCAAAATTGGCAAATTATGTAGTTTTTCCACCCAAGCTTTATAGTAATTGAAGTGACTGAACACTTCGTTTTTTTCTTTCATGAAATAAACCTTTGTAAACCTTGAAAACTCGTCTGTGAAAGGTGACCATATATTTCATCTCCTAGGCAAATGGTACCTTTGCAGGACCAAAAACATCGGAATGAATTTGTTGTAAAAGTCTAGTTGACCGATGTTCCGACTCCGCAGGGAATGACATTCTGTGTACTTTGAGCCTAAAGCACAACCATCACATGTTTTAACCAGCTGATTTGTTACATAGACACTATCTATTTTGCTAACAAGGACCATGTTTTCTCAAACTATCATAATTTACATGCCCTAATCTTTTATGCCACAACTCATCTGAGTGCACAACACCGAAGTACAGAACATCATTCTCCTTGGTATTAGCCATATCCATGTTGTCCATAGCCTATTTCAGCCATGGATTACTCACGGAAACACCCACAGACTACCTCAAAAACAGCTGTGTTTCAGACATCACAGATTACTCCAAAATAAACAAAATGATCTCAAACTGCACCAATATGCAGTATACCATATACACTGTAAACTCCCAAAGTTACAGCCAAATCCACCAAGGCATCTAGAAGATATAAGCTTCAGAGTTTCCCAAATGTAGCTGACAGCTTCACAAACTAACCACTTAGACTGTTCACAGAATCTTATAGAGATACTGGATTACAATGAAACTTCACACACATATATATTCTGTATCATAGAATAACTCCACAAAGTTTCATATGAAAGCACCAATCAGAGTGATCACACCAACAGGTCAAAGATGCAGAAAACAGTTTGCCATTACTTTGATTAACTTGACTGCGATACATAAAATAATCTAAGTCCTGCAAGTTATACTCAGAGTACGGAGGCATACCAGCCGTACTGTATCTACTCTAATAAACTAATTAGTCAAAAGGACAAACCTCTGTTGTACATAATATTTACACCATACTCTTCGTATGTCAGAAAACCAAGCTACCACTAAGCAACTACTAAGCTACCACTACCGTACAATCATCATTACTCGAGATCTATCCTAGTCATATTATCCGCAGCTGCGTTAGCTGCGCTGGCTGCGCTGGTTGCGCTGGCTGCGCTTGTCCGTACGGATCATACAAATAGCCGCAGCTACGTTGACTTAACTGCGTCGCAGCTCCGCAGTACTGGCGGCGCCTATTCCAGCATTCCGTTTATTTTACATCGGATCGCTTCGCGATCCGCCGTCCATTTGTCACAGCTTGTTCACACCACTCAATGAGTATTTTACATCACTTTAATTATATCAATCCGTTCGCTCCCCCAATCCGTGAATCTATTCAAACCTCCATATTAAATCCAATTAGCAGTTACGGGCAAACTGTCTCGTACGCACGAAACTGACTTTTCAAAACAACACTCCCCCGAAAATTTAATTTCGTGCACCAAAAAAAAAACATGCAGCGTGTACTGCTATTGCTGCTACGCTGCGCTAGTGTGACATCGCAGCGCAGTATGAATACAAAGTGCAGCGTGTACTGCTATGCTGCTACGCTGCGCTAGTTTGACATCGCAGTCCTAGCTGCTGCTCTTTTTCGCCTTTAACTTCCTCCTTATAGCCTCATCTACTGAGACTAAAGCTTTTAAACTCTACACTCCCCTAAAGCTTTAGACTCATTAGTCCATGCTGTATGCAAATATTTCCACTCTAATGGATAAACAAAAGAATAAAAAATATTTAAATGTTCAAATTTCTGTATCAACCTCCACTGTTCATCATACAAAGATTTTAGCAAAAACAACACATTACCACTGCTTTGCCGACGTCGCCATTGCAGATGCTGCCTTCTGCCAATTCCCATTCGCCTTTTTGAAAACTGCCACCTTGCAAATAGTGTCCTGTAATAGCTCCCCTTACGCCATAAATGCAAAACTGTCCCTTCACTATGGTAATAACACCTCTCCAGTAAATCCGTATTTCCACTTGTCTTCGTCACTTAGCCATGTTATTAAATTCGCCGAAAATCAACCACCTACACACTTTTATCGAACAGTTGTTGCACATTCTCTCCGGTTAAATAGTTCCACGCCATCCACTTCCTTAGATGTATGTTACTGACGCTACTACACCAAATTCTCATGAAATTTCCTGTAAATTCATTCAAGTCTTCCCATTTTCCCGTTACACTTCCCCTCACTGTTTCCGGTTGTGTTCTTCTGTGTGATCGATTTCGTAACATGCTTGTTCTCCAACTATTTTTCCGCAATCTATCTCTCTTTCTTGGTTTCTTATGACTATCTGATCTGTTCAAAATTTTTTCATGGTTTCCCTTCCCTCTACCTCTATATAGTGTAGTTTTTCTTACTGATTTTTGGTTTCTTTTCATAGATATGGAACTTCTCTGAAGTGTATATATATTCAATATTTTCCGTCTGACCTTCTTTTCAGTTAGCTGCACTTTCCTCTTCCTACGATTCTTTTTTAAGTTATGACTTTTTCGGCTCTCATGAACTATCTTCCTTAGCCTTATTTTCTGAACACTCTTCCTCGGTTTTTCCTGGATTTCAATAATTTTTAAACCCACAGTGTTTTCCACTTCCGATGTCAATTCCCTTTTTTGTGTCAATTCACACTTTCCTATCTGATCATTTACTTCTTCTCTTTCTCTAAGTTCTGTTTGTATTTTAGTGTTATCTTTTTCTAAGAAATATTCTTCAATCAATTTTAAGTTTATTTTTTTAACTCCCCTTACTTCATGAATCTCTTCTCCCTCTATGCTATTCTCATACACCAGTTTATCACAATAAGAAGTCACACAACCCGAGTCTTTTTCACACTCGTCTGTTTCCTTACTGTTTTCGGTGATAATAATTTTTCCAGTTTCTTCCGCTTCCATGTGCCTTTCACTTCTATCGACTTCTCGTATTCTAGTTGCCCCTTCCTTTAGTAAGTTTATGTCACCCACCAATCTGTCATAAGACATATTGAAAGTAATCGGATCCTTTTCTGTCACCTCTTTCTCCTCATTCCGAACAACACAAAAGGTCGGTAAATAAATAAATTCGTCAACACATGGTGCATGCCTTTTGTCATCTGTCGAGTCTTGTCCTTCACTCACAAAAGCACTTGATTCCTTTCTTGTTGGGGTACGAACTAGGTTGTTGTCCCATCCATCTCTGAAATTTCCTGTAACACATGCACTTTTATACGATGGACATACCCTGAAAGTATGTCCTAAATTATTACAGTAAAAACAATTCTTTGGTCGATCTCCGAACTCACTATTACTTTTAATTTTCTGAAACTGAGACTTAGATTCCTTTATATCCCTTTCACTTGATAAGACCCTTCTATTAGCCTCTTCATCTAAAATAACTCGTCTAGCTACAGTTACGCTCCAATCATTTTTATCAATTAAAGTCAATCGATCTAGTGCACTCTTATATTCTTTAGGTAGACTTCTCATTAACAAGATAGCTTGTTGAGCATCTGTAAAGTTGCCTCCTGCCAAATCATTTTCTGCAAATAATACTTGTAAGTCAATACAGTGTTTCTCCATACTACCTCCTACATACTTGTGTTCAACTATTTTGGTAACACTACTAAGCCAATGATATAAAGAAGTCTTTGCATACATACTTTCTAAGCACTTCCATAATTCAGCTGCCTTTTTAACACTTATGTATGACATTACTAAATCCGGAGTCAATGAGTTCTTAATAATCCTTAGACACTCATGATTTTTACTTTTCCATCCATTTGACGTTTCGACCAAGGTACCATCCACCACATCCATTAGTTCCATCATGTCTAAGTAGCTCTCGAACGCACACTTCCAGTAGTGATATTTTGATCCATTAAATATAGGTAGCCATGGGTGTGGGACAATAACCTGTTATCCATAGCCTATTTCAGCCATGGATTACTCACGGAAACACCCACAGACTACCTCAAAAACAGCTGTGTTTCAGACGACACAGATTACTCCAAAATAATCAAAATGATCTCAAACTGCACCAATATGCAGTATACCATATACACTGTAAACTCCCAAAGTTACAGCCAAATCCACCAAGGCATCTAGAAGATATAAGCTTCAGAGTTTCCCAAATGTAGCTGACAGCTTCACAAACTAACCACTTAGACTGTTCACAGAATCTTACAGAGATACTGGAATACAATGAAACTTCACACACATATATATTCTGTATCATAGAATAACTCCACAAAGTTTCATATGAAAGCACCAATCAGAGTGATCACACCAACAGGTCAAAGATGCAGAAAACAGTTTGCCATTACTTTGATTAACTTGACTGCGATACATAAAATAATCTAAGTCTTGCAAGTTATACTCAGAGTACGGAGGCATACCAGCCGTACTGTATCTACTCTAATAAACTAATTAGTCAAAAGGACAAACCTCTGTTGTACATAATATTTACACCATACTCTTCGTATGTCATAAACCAAGCTACCACTAAGCAACTACTAAGCTACCACTACCGTACAATCATCATTACTCGAGATCTATCCTAGTCATATCATCCGCAGCTGCGCTAGCTGCGCTGGTTGCGCTGGTTGCGCTTGTCCGTACGGATCATACAAATAGCCGCAGCTACGTTGACTTAACTGCGTCGCAGCTCCGCAGTACTGGCGGCGCCTATTCCAACATTCCGTTTATTTTACATCGGATCGCTTCGCGATCCGCCGTCCATTTGTCACAGCTTGTTCACACCACTCAATGAGTATTTTACATCACTTTAATTATATCAATCCGTTCGCTCCCCCAATCCGTGAATCTATTCAAACCTCCATATTAAATCCAATTAGCAGTTACGGGCAAACTGTCTCGTACGCACGAAACTGACTTTTCAAAACAACAATCCATACGCTACATCTTGCTATTATCTCTAGTGCCTATTATCGCAACCTTGCCATTCTTGCTAACAACCAGACAACCAATTTTTAGATTGATCTCAAAGCCTTTAATTTCTACCAAAGATGTAGAAAACAGATTAAGTCAGGGATAAAGAGAACATTGTGAAGCGTCCTTTCAATTTCTATTCCCTCTACATCAACCAGCAAGGATACATCACCCATAGCACGAGTCTGAACCCTCATGCCACATGCATAGTAAATATACTTTTCCGGTGTTGATTTCAGATTTTTGAAGATACTCTTGTTCTAGCACATGTGCGATGACGCTCCTGTATCCATTATCCATCCAGGGTGGTTTGGTCCCTCCATTGCTGCCGCCATGGCAAACTGGTCCGCTTCATCCTCTTCAAAAATGTTCACAGTGTCGCCGTAGTGCGTCAAAGATGCCAAAAATAGTGCATTTCTACGAGGTGTACGCCCCGTGAGGTTCTTGTAAAACTGGCTCTGTTGCCATCTCGGCAAGTATAAACTTGTTTCGTTACCTTTTTTTAGCTTAGGACAAAACTTGTATCCATGACCTATCTCACTGCAATAGAAACAAGCATTGTTGGACTATCTATTTCCACTTTGATTAAACTGTTTTAACTGATTCTGTAAATAAACGTGATTTTTTTGCTGATTAAAATTTCCTTTTCTCTCAAAGTCTCTATTGAAAGCCTCTACTTGCTCAGAAGTGAGAATATTAGCTGTCGCTTCCTCCTCTAGTAAAATATTAATTTCTAACTATAAAGTCCAACTAGTCTTATCTTTTTGTTTGCGCACATCAGACGCTCCTTTCATACTACTAGGAAGACCTCTCATTAGCAATACTGCTTGTTGAAACTGAGGAAACGTGCCCCTTGCACAAGCATAGGCATCTACAAGGATGCAAAATTTGTTAGCATATTCAACCATCGTCGCGCCAGTGTACTTATAGTCCCAAATTTTTCCAGCCAACAGAAGTTCTTCCTGGACATTAGCTTTTTCACAATCATTTTTAATAGATTTCCAGATGTCAATCGCCTTTTTCATTTTTATGCGAAACATAGCTAAGTCCTTTGATATACAAAATTTTGAAATAGAACGAGCCTTCGAATTCTTTTTAGACCAAAACGGATCTGATTCATCCAAAGAACCATCCAATATATCAAACAGATTAACATTTTCAAAGAGAGTTTCCACGAGTTTCCACCATATCGGCCCAGTAAAAATATTTTTCCCCCGAGAAGATAAGAATTCTTGATGACAGGCCCATAACCATTTGTTCTACAACCACCGGTGAAGGTGGAGGAGCAGCAATAGTAGTAGAAGTTGATATGATACACTCTTAGAAGCTATCAAGAATCATACAAAACAGCTAGTTTTAAGTGTTCACCAAATCTTATACAAGCATCAAAACTTCACAAAACTCTATCACAATATAGAGCATATAAACAATGACAACTCCCAAAGTTTGAGTACAATTGACCCAACAATGCTCAAGATAAAATACTCAGACGTTTCCCGAAAACTGTTTGCAGTTTTACTACTTGGAAGTCTGGATACATAAAATGCTCTAAGTCCCAAGTCTTAAACTCTCGGTGTTGTACCGCCAATACAAGTGTACCTAAGAGGTACGTCGAAAATCAACCCGCCTACTGAGATCTACGTATTCCTATTCCTGCCAACCCAATCTACCATCATACAGTCAATATTACTCAGAATCTATACTAAGTGATTGTACAAATACTTGTCGGCTAAGTCACTTGTGACACTCTTATGAATCTCGTCCGTTGACTTGATTCATATCAATTGCAACTGCGTTGTCTCGTACCGTATCACATTTATATCATCTGCGGCTACGTTGTCCCGTAGTGAATCATATCCAAGAAAACTGCAATTGCGTTGTCGGTACTGATCATATCCAAAATAAACGCAGCTGCGTTGTTCTGTCTGCGTCGCAGCTGCGTTGTTTTGTCTACGTCGCAGTTGCGTTTTCGTGTACTGCACTCAAGTGATGACGCATGTCCTTGTGAAACTTACGCTACAAATTACTATCTTTCTGCCGTCACACTAATTTGCTATGACGTAAGGCTTTCCAAAATCAACATATTGTGCGATGTTATTTTGTCAAGCGGACTGCACCGCGTATCGTTCATAGCGTTAAGATATTAATAGCGTAGAAAAAACATTAGTTGCGTGGTTCACACATAAAAAAGGGGAAAACGGTCTCGTATGAAAACGGTACTTTTTTTTGTCCGTCGTGAATTGTCACGTGACGCTAGCCTACGTCAACTAGCGTGTCGTGATATGAGCAACTTGTCCGTACGAAAAGTAAACTATTTGCGGACGTGATATGTACGAAGCATTCCAAATCTAACTGTACGGCCACGCAAGCGTTTATACAGACCGAATATAACCTTAGAGGAGCTTAGAACATGCCCAAAGAAAAACCTCGGGCGCCCAAAAAAAAAACAGCAAAGGAGCAAAATAATTAGTATCAACACAGTTAGGGTACTTTCGCATGTGCTAAAGTTACACTTATTTTATGTCGTTTTCCTTCGTAACTTAGAAAAAAACGAGAAAATCCGCAGCCGTACCAAAAATTGAAATTAACACCGTACAAGTTGCGTTACCTTGAAACTTTGTACTGCAGAAACTAAAGGTTTTTTTTTCGGTATTTTATAGGTTTAAATAAAGTGCAAAAAGAAACAGAGGCAGTCTGCCTCTAACCCCTCTCTTCAACTCCCACACTTGTCGCAGTCACTAAAAGTTGGAGAGGGAGCCAGAGCCATAGCTGCCTTTGCTCTTCAGAGGAAGGCAGGCAGTAGTTTGGTAGGTTTACTAAAAATGACCTTGACAGACCCTGGATTTGATCCTAGTACTTGCCGTTCGTCAAAGTTACCGGTAACCGGTAGCTTTTTCCTATTAGTCTAGGACCAGTGCTAAATGTTATAAGGTTTTATAAATATATAAATAGTAACACATAGACTAATTCATTTAACGGTATATTATGACATAGATAGAGTGTGTATTGTACGGGTTACGGAATACCTCAAAACAGATATCGCGCATTTGTTTCAAATGTGAAACAAATACCGCGCAATTATTTATGACGGCTAAGATTAAAAACTGACTGAAATTGGACGGTCGAGGTAAGCGCCAAGATTGCGGAATGTGCGCCTTGGCGGTTGATGGTCGAAGACACATTAGATGCCACGTGGCATGATATCACTGGATGGCGACATCTCCGGAGAATATGAAAACAAATCCGAATGTGACACATGTCTGCGAAATGGCCATGTCGTACAATTGTCGTACAGAAAGTACACCGGCACCTGTACCTTTATGTACGTCACAGTATTCCGATTGGTGTCGTTTTTCAGTAGATAGAGTTTTAGAGAGAGATAGCCGCCTCTCTCCGAGAGAGCCACTGTTCAAAAGGTCAACTTTGACCCACCATAACTTACTCCTCAAGGGAGCAAATTCAGAGATTCTTTTTGCTATCGACTCAAGGGAGTCTTGTCTTCACAAGGGTGAAGTTGGGCAGCTTTTTATTTGTCAGGGTGGCAGTTATTCTTGTGGAAATACAAAGGGGTCAGGGTTATCCTAGGGGCTTCTAGTGAACTGCCGACTCTGAGGGCAAATGGAGGTATCAGAGTTGCATATACATACAGTAGTTTGTCGCCTATCGTGATGCAATTTGTCGTTTAACGCATTTCGACCCACTTTCGCGTCCTTTCAGCACATGTTCAAACTTTACGTCAAATCACCTCGTGAGGTAATTTGAAATAAAGTCCAATAAGTGAGCGAATAGGAAGACACTGTTGCACGTGTCGGAATTTTTTTACAATTCACGTGCGCGAAGTACTAGAAAAAAGAACCAACTGCGGGTTTACAGCCTGCACTTACCGTTTTCCGTGTGTTTTTTTCCGTACAGGGGCCGTGGAGGGGTGTCAACCCACCGACACCATTTCGCGAAAGACAAGTCTATATAAGTGCTTCTCTCCCTCTCCCTCTCCCACTAGGGCGTCTATCCCTCAATTCTTGCAATGAAAAACGTCAATAATAGTATCAAATGAAAGATCTCTATAAACGATTTCTTTTGAATATCTTTGGGCGTATTTTGATGGCAAGTAGTGTGAGATCGGACAAAAAAACACAATCGGGAAACCATGGCGGAAAGATTTAGAATTTGTGACGTCAACGCTGTCATATTTTGAGTGTGACGTCAAAATGTCGCAAACCCTAAACATCTACAATGTCACAAGTAGCTAGACGTCTACAACTCACTATTTTGTACACGTCATCAAAGGTCGCGAGTTTTGTAGTCATGTACATCCGTCACAAATTGCACCCACGTCTACATTTATCACAATCTAAAGTTACGATTTCATTTTTTTACATACGAATGTTTTGAAAGTTGTACGGAGAATCTTCGCTAAAAAACAAAGTAACAAGACTAAGTTTCGGTTACATGCGAAAATACCCTTAGTAGTCTATATAATTAGTGTTAGTACAGTTCTAAATACTGTTTAATTAGCATTAACACAATTATTAATGTCTATAATTAGTGTTAGTACTATTATAAGTCCATATAATTAGTGTTAGTGCAGGTACTAGCACAAGTGAAAAATGTGTGTGCAACTACCCAGCTGTTTGTGTTGACTAGGGTGTAGAAGGATGAATAATTGCTATTTTTTCAAATTTTTGATTAGCATTTGTTATAAAATAAATATTACATGATCAAGAAAGAGTACTACAAAAGCTGAAGCTATAGTAATACATCACTTAAAAAATGCCCTCCTATTACGATCCTTGGGAGCCCCACTAAACTACCAAAACCACCAATTCCAGTAAGATCAATTCTATTAAAGTACAGTAAATTTGTAACATAAGCAATTGCAAGTAAAAAATATCCCATAGCAGCATTACTTGAAGAAAAAGAGCAATTACGTTCACATTGGACGCTCATTATAAATGCTTAGTAAATTCTATTTTTCCATTAAATTCCTCTATATGACGTGGCCTTGCTCTATCAAAATTTTCTTTAAACACTTCATTTACCACCAAACCAGGAGAAATCACAGCAACAATAACCAAAAATAACACCCCAGGTCTAAGAATTATTTTATAAGACATGTATTTAATAGCAATGTATACAAGGTATATTAGACAAACTAAGGTAAATAATTTAGTCAACGAAGGCAATAGTGCGTGGATCTAATAAACCAAAAAAAAATCCTTATATATAAACCCATTCGCCTCAAAATAAAAGGGTTGAGAAAAAAAATATCTAATTCAGGAAATGCAATAAGTAAAAGCGTAAGAAAAGCAGTAATTTTTAGGCTTATATTAACAAGGTAATTATTTATCCATGGACTAAACATCATAGCTAGTTTATATAATTAACACAGAAAAACATAATAATATAGAAAATAAATGTCATTCAACCCAAAAACTTAAAAAGATAAATTTTTATTTGTTCCACTCGGCGGAGCAAATGAAATATGTATATGTTAATTTATACCATTTCCAGGGAAAATGGATAATGGTAGATTGTGGTAGTGGTTTTGCAGACGAATACCTAACGAGTGCAGATATGGTAGTAGCATATTTAAAATTTATTGAAAAGCATAAAAAAAACCTACTTGGCTTGGTTCTTACTCACGCACACGAAGATCATCTCAGAGCTATACAGTATTTATGGAATAGCCTAGAATGCCTTATATATACTACTAAGTTTACAATAAACTTTTTTTAAACGAAAAAATCAGAATATGCTTTTGCTAATGATATCAAAATAAACGAGGTCAAAGCCGGGGATAAATTTGACCTAGGTCCTTTTTTAATTGAAATGATACCTTTAACCCATTCGGCTCCTTAGATGCATGCATTAATGATCAGAACTGTTGTCGGCAACATTATGCATACTGGCGATTTGAAATTTGATCCCGACATAGTAGGCAAATTGTCAGATTTTGGTATATTAAAAAAATGTGGAGATGAAGGAGTTTTAGCCTTAGTCTGCGATTCAACCAACGTTTTCAATTCAGGTACCTCAGGCTAAAAAATAGATGTTTGAAAAAGCCTTATAGATATTGCTGGCTGCCCAAAGATGGTGGTCGTTACAACTTTTGCTTCTAACCTTGCAAGGTTAAATACTTTGATTCATGCAGGTCAAAAAGTCGGAAGAAAAATTGCTCTTACCGGAAGAAGCTTGCACAGGATGCTTGCTGCGGCTCAAGAAAGATGATATTTACATGATATTGATACTTTGATAGATGAAAGGTCTATAAAAAATTATAAAAGAGAAGAACTATTAATTATAGCAACCAACCGGTTGTCAAGGTGAACCAATGGCAGTAACCGCTAAAATGGTTAATAGAGTCCATCCTTCGGTAAAATTAGCTCAAAAGTATATGGTTATATTTTCTTCAAAATTATTCCGGCAACGACAAAAAGATTTTCAGAATGTTTAACACTTTTGTCAGGATGGGGGTTGAAGTAATTACCGAAAGAGACCACTTTGTTCACGTATCAGGGCATCCAGCTATTGAAGAATTAAAGAAAATGTACGAGTGATTAGGCATAAAATTTGCATTCCAGTACACCGTGAACCTGTTCACATCCACGAACATGTAAAATTAGCTAAAGCTAGCGGAATAAAGAAAACAGTTGAAGTGGAGAATGGGAGCGTTGTCTTACTCGACGAGAAAGATTCTAAAATAAAAGATATTGTAGAAAATGGGTATTTGGCAGTTGATGGAGATTATTTACTCCCTGATTCTTCCCCAATTTTTAAAATGCGACGCAGAATTCATGATTCCGGTATTGTGGTCGCATCGATAATAGTTAATGGGAAAGCAGAACTTGTAACCAAACCTTTAATAGTAATGCCTCGCCTCCTTGACCCAAAAGAGGATGAGGACTTTTTAAATTCTATTGCACGGGAAGTGGCAGAAACATTACATAAACAAAGGAAACAATTTAAGGGAAGATTATTAATCGACAAATACAGGAATGTGCCAAGTCAGCAATTAGGCGAATATTAAAGCATGAGATTAATAAATCACCGATAATTATAGGCAATAGCGGCGAAATTGATTAACTATGCTTTTTATTATACAGAAAGTAAATTATACATAAGAATCCCGCTAAGCTATACCAGGTGATTGCATACTCCAAGTGATCATTTCTAATTACATTTAAATACGTAGAAGTTAAAGGAAAAGCTCCATCAGGTAAGTCCGTGTTGTTTATCTGCATTAAGTAAAAATATTTTTTAGTAATGCCCAATTTTTTGCTAGCCTCCAAGAATTACAGGGATGTACGTAGGATCTTAAGAGTTTTTGCTTTATTTTTATGCTGAAATTTTTCATCTTGTTGGCAAACTACTACCTTTGTTGGAATATGAGTAATTATAACAACTGAATATGTGGTGTTAACGTGCTGGCCTCCAGCACCTGATGCCCTATAGGTGTCTATTCTTAGGTCTTTTTCTTCTATTTTAATATCCACTTCTTTTGCTTCCGGTAAAACGGCCACTGTCGCTGCTGATGTATGGATTCTACCGCTTGATTCGGTTAGTCGGTTTGGGGCTCTTTGAACTCTATATACTCACACTGTATAATTAGTATAAGGACAGTTTTTAGTAATGTACAATTAGTATCAGGACAATTACTATATAATCAGATTTTTTACAGATATTTGTCTGTATAATTAATACTAAATCAATTTTCGGTCTGTATAATTAGTATTTGTACAGTTGTTAGGTTATATTTAATATTTGTACAGTTTTAGTATATATAATTAGTGTTATTATAGTTTTTAGTTTGTATAATCAGTATTAGTACAGTAATGAGTTAGTGTAATCAGTATTTGTACAGTTATTAGTCTGTATAATTAGTATTAGCACAGTTACTAGTATGTATAACTAGTACTGGTACAAATAATTAGTAAAAGTACAGTTACTAGTCTTTAAAATTAGAAGTATAATTAGTGCTAATGCAGTTATTACTTTGTGCAATTAGTGTTTTGTAATAAGTGTTAGTACAGTTATTAGTGATGTAGAATTAGTGTTGGTACAATGGTTAGTAATATATTATTAACAGTTTTGAGTGATGTATAACTAGTTTTAGTCCTACTATTCGTCGGTATCATAACACAGGTACTAGTCTGTATAATTAGTAATTCTATTAGTATTTGTCTGTACAATTCGTATCTATACAGTTTTTAGTTTGTATAATTAGTGCTAGCATAGTTATTAGTCTGTACAACTAATATCAGTACAATTTTTTGTCTGTATAATTAGTATTAGCACATTATTAGTTCATGCAATTAGTATAAGTACATTTTGTTTAATAAGTATTTTTACAGTTATTAGTCTGTATAATATACAGTGGTAGTACAGTTATTATTTAATTACTATAAGTACTCATAGAAATGATACATTAACTGTCCTAATACTAATTAAAAATTACTAATAATTGTACTAACACTAACTATACCGACGAATAACTCTATGAATCCTAATTACACCGACTAATAAGTGTACCAATACCGATTATACAAACTCATAACTGGACTCATATTAAGTATACAAACTAATAGATGTACTAATACTTATCATAAATACTTATAACTGTACTAATACTGATTATGCTTACTAATAACTGTACTATTACTAATTATGCATTACTCATAACTGTCCTAATAATAATTCTACATTACCAATAAATGTACTAATCCTAATAATAATCCTAATAATGCATACTACAAAAGACAGTAATACAAAATATATAGATTAAGCACTTTACTAATACAAGATATGCAGGTTAAGCACTGTATTAATACTAATTATACAAACTAACAATTTTTCAAATTAATAATCATACAGACTGATAACTGTACTTATTCTAGATATTCATACTAATTATTTGTGTACTATCTGTATCAGTCCAGCTATTAGTACGTATAATTAGTCCAGTTATTAATACGTATAATCAGTATTAGTAAAGCTATTAGTATGTGAGTACAGCTATGAGTTTGTGTCATTAGTTTTGGTACAATTATTTTTTTGTAAAATTAGTATAGTACAGTTATGAATTTGTATAATAGTTATTAGTACAGTTTTTAATACGTATAATTAGTGTTTTATTGTTAGTAGTTTGTATAATCGGTATTGGTTCAGTTATTAGTTTGTATAATTAGTATTAAAACAATTAAAAGTCTGTATAATTAGTATTGATACAATTATTTGTCTCTATGATTAGTGCTGGTACAGCTATTAATGGTGTTTAATTAGTATTAACACGGTTATTACTTTGTAAAGGTAAACCTTTTTTTTCCATCGGTGTTTTTTTTTTTTTTTACATTACGTGTTCTCTTATGTGATTGGTCCCTAGTTTGTTCATAAGTTTGCGACGGAATGAATTCTTTTACAGTTCACGTCGGTGCGCTTCGTTTTCGAAATTCTTCAAAAACGAAAAAGTGCATTCCAAACATGATGTCCGATGGCTGACTGCAGTTGCTGTTTGCTTTACGCAGTTGTCGAGATTTGACGCATAGAACATCTTTTGCCCACCGCTACGCTCCAAAACGGTCGAAACCAACCGGCCTAACCGTCACCGCCGCGTTTTTTTTCATTTTATGAAATTTGGCGTACGGATCCCAAAATTTATGACATTGTTTTCCCCTTTTTCAATGTGTAAACCACGCAATTGTACCACCCGTACGGCAATCTATACTGCTGACGGACGGCAACGTAAGTTTGTGCCAGCGGTACGGCCGTCCGTACTGCAAACGGACAGAAAAAATTGATGACAAAAAAAATTGATGATAGACACACCGCCTATATAAGGGTTTCCAGAAAGGAGACTATTTGTCTAAAATTTATATAGGGAATTTATATATGGATTGGTTTCGCACAGTCACTTACGTCATTCTGTCAAAAATTGTACGTTTGAAGTACACATTGGTACAAGTAAAGTACCGTTGAGTCTAAATTTGACGGTCAATCGTTTAGACAGTTTTGACTTTCAAAATATTGTTTGAACCGCTTAAACTTTTACCGCGCTTGCAAACGTCAACCGTCATAATCAAATTAACAATTCACACGGTCGGCGAACGTTTACGGTAACAAAACTGCAGCAACCACATGTAAATAAAAGTGTTGCAAACAGCCACTTTTTATCATTACGTGAGCTCCACCGTGAGAGCACGTTGGATATTAAATTAGCCGCGAAATTGAAATTTATTCGTTTAAGCGATACATTGAACTTAGACGCAATTTGAAACGTAACCTCTTTGAACCATAGTTCAAAAGTATGTGAAAGTACGCCGATACAATATGCCTATTGTACGCAAAACATAGAATATGACCTTAAGACCCATATTGTATTGGTCGTAAAATGAAAAAAAATAGTAACAGGGTTGAGTTGCACATCGATCGATAGAGAATTAAACGTCATGTCTAAATTTTGAAAAACATTTGGACAAAAAAAAATTTATGTGAGTTTTGAGGTATTTTTTATTTAAACCGTCAGATTTAGACGATTGGATAGTCACTGATCAAAGTAGCGATCTAAGAAGATCACATGAAAAGCCCATAACACAACTTAGGATAAGACTATCGTCAAATTCGAACGATCGGACGGTCGCCGATCAAAGTAGCGATTTAAGAAGATCACATGAAAAGCCCATAACACAACTTAAGATAAAGGCGCCTACAAAAGGCCTACAATAAAAACGCCTACTTTTGAACTATGCTTTAAACTGAAGTATTAATACCCCTCCTGAAGCTAAAACTACAAAGAATTAGTTAGATGAAAAGAAAGGGAAATTTGGAAACTATGAGGAAAGAGGAGGACGAAGGCTTGAGGAGAAATGATGCTATTCAAAATGTGGTAGATGAAGGGCCTCTGTGAGTAAATCGGCCAATTGATCCGTAGATTTCACATAGTGAAAATGTAGGGTTTCATCCTTGACGCGCTCCCGAAAATAATGATACTGGATGTTGATATGCTTTGTGCGTTCATGGTGAACCGGATTCTTGATCAAGGCGAGGGCCCCTTGAGCGTAGAAGAAGATAGGAATGGGATTGGAAGGAGGAAAACCGAGATTGGCGAGAAGGGACCGGAGGCAGACAGCCTCTTTGGCACCCGGCTGAATCCGACCGACCCCCAAAATTTGCCCCGTGAATCCGTTCCGGATCTGACGCTGCGGACCAGGTACAGATTCGGATACCCTATTGTGAACTCTGCCATGAATCGCTTATAGTGTTCAAAAATTATTACTGTAAAAAAATATCGCTAAATTGGGTTTCATGACCTAGAGGCAACAACTTTTTTACTTTAATTAATACACATAACACTACACCGCAAATCGTAATTAGAGTAAATTACTCTAATTCGGTCGCTTGAAATTTCGACTCTGTCACATCAAATAGAGTAATCGATTCTAATTTTTTTATTATTCTAATTTAGGTGAGGTTTAATTAGCGTAAAAAAATATAGTATAGGTTATTTTTAAATAGTGTGGAGTGATGACGACGTTTGTCCGTGCAAAATTGTACTTTAATAAGTAAAAAAGTACAAATAATGATTTAATAGAATCGCGCTCGCACGTGAAATCGCACTAAACAAAAAAATCAATCACATCGAAAAAAGGCCATTCGCATAACTCTCGTCCGTCGACAGCATCGTCGTCAGTGTGAACACTAACTGACATTCAATGCGACAAATATTATTAGCGTCATAATGACGTCAATACTATACCAGACTGACACATTTTGTACGTCTTCGTAATTTAGTGTTCATAATTTTCGCGCACATAATTATCGCCGACATAACCCAATATAGAATAACTAAATAAATTAGAGTAAACTTCATAG
Source organism: Zygnema cylindricum (assembly GCA_037447655.1). Lineage (NCBI taxonomy): Eukaryota > Viridiplantae > Streptophyta > Zygnematophyceae > Zygnematales > Zygnemataceae > Zygnema > Zygnema cylindricum. The sequence continues at coordinate 93,502 of JBBHKE010001494.1, forward strand.
TTGAAAAAGCTCTATCACATAAATTAGCGTCAATTACTCTAATTGTCTTTTTTGACTTTTTTACTCTAATTTTTTCATTACTCTAATTACGATTTGCGGTGTAATTCATATGCATATTTGATGAAGTACTGTAGCCGCATAGCCTGTGTTCACATAGTCGACTTTAGGACATGTGAGAACAGGTTCGCGCTACTTTCTCCGTCTTTATTACTATGAATCAAATGAGGTTGCTTTCACGTTTTGACGCCACTCACTTGTGTCGACAACGTTCTTTAACACTTTTTTGTACTTAAGTACTAAATTGCAAACACTTTTAGTTTTGATTGACACATTTCGTACACTACACTATTTTAAAACTTTATAAATTAGCGTAATTGATGGTAAACCTTACCTATATTAACGTAAAGGGAAAATTGGTATAATTAATTATTCTTTAAGTTCAAGGGTCAAAATTTAGGGGCACTATTATAGCGTTACCAGCACTATAAGCGTTTCAAGGTGTAACGAATGAAGCAAACTAAACCAGACCGATACAAGTTGAATCACAAACACTCTGTTGATACACCGATTCTCACAATGCACACTAACGGCAGGGAGGGAGGGAGGGAGGGCGGGCGGGCGGGTGGACGAGCGGGCGGTTGGGGGATGGCTGGGTCAATTCCCTTGTTTTAACTCCGACTCAAACGGGAGTTAAAACAAGGGAATTAAAACACGAGCTTAGAGTGCGTTGGGCGGCAGGCTGTACGATACAAAAAACTACGTATCGCCTTATGGATAGTGTACTAGAGGTCGCAAACGGTCAACCGAAACCGTGACCGACCGTTAACCGACCGCCCGCGCCGGATCCGGATTGGATCCGGTTGCCAAAATTTGGGGGCCGGGCGGTTGCGGTCGGTTGATTCACTTGAAAAAAAGAATGGTCGGTTACGGTCGGTTAACCAAAAAACATAAAAAAAGAAAATTTTGTACTGTCCATACAATCCAACATTATTGTACTTTGTACTCTTTGGAATCGTGGAAGTACGTGACATCATGATTAGCGTCGCAAATCTGACACGGTAGTAAACACTATTAATTTCACAAATCTTAGGGAACGCAACAAATCGTAATTATTGGCTTATTCATACGTCGTACATTAATTAATTTTGTACTTTTTTGGTTACGGACGGGCATGGTTAATCGCGAGAAATCGAGTTTTAGTAAACTTTTATTTTCGTAAACGCCGGTCGGTTAGCAGTTAACAATTTTTGAGCGTGACAAAACCCGGTCGGGCGTCAGTTACTCAGATTTGGAAAAAAAAACTGTCGGTTTTTATTATGTAAAATTTTGACTTTTGCGACCTCTGTAGAGTGTTACTGACTTAGGGTAAGGTTACATTAGGGAAAAAAATGTCATTGTTTACTAAAATCCGTACTGTTTCGTACAGTGCTGTACCAAAAAATATAAAATGTTAGAAAAACAAGCCTACTGAATGAGCGATTTGATTCTCCACGTTTATGGGCGTAAACATGGACCGTCGGATGCATAATCGGATACGCCATCGTCTGACAATTTCAGTTCGCAACAAGTGACCCGGAGTAGGTCAATTTTAAGTGCCTGAACGAATAGCATCGTGCATCGTGGAAAAGTGAACAACTATCCACGACGACCGCGCGACCAGGTGGGTACACGTCGCATATGACATGTGCCTTTGACCAGGGAGGATGCGAGGCCATCGGAAGCCGCAAGAAAATCTTTGACGGAGGATATTGTTTCACACTGCCGTTGCCATCCACTAACCATTCTCACATTTTTGTACGCTTTTACAAGTCTTAAGTTTAGTCCGCTCGTACGTTTTTTATTCAATACGTCGTACGAGTCACTTTTTACCTTCGCTGGTACAAATATGTGGTCACAATTTGCTGTTGAAGACTCTCTGAAGATCAACAGAATCGTATCCATCTATTACATGGACAAATCAAAGTGTGCCACGCAAATAGAAAGTCGATTACTAACCCGACACAATGGAGCGATAGCTTGAGTAAACGAAATTTTGACGTTTACTGAGACCGCCTAATGGAACAACGCTCTTACTGTATTGTACACAAGAGCTGCACGATTCATATCAAATGTTAGCGCTATTTTATTGGGCTTGCATTATATCGTATAATATCGATATCTGTCACGTCAGCACAGTATTCTACTTTTTTACTACAGTACAGTAATGTAGTATAGTGCATAGAATACGGACTCATAAAAATGCTAGAACGATAGAGTAATGCACATCGTTATTAGCGTTATGAACGCTATATAGGCACCCCAAAATTTTGACCCCAAAACCTGAAATAGAATTAAAAACACTAATTGTTTTTTCTACGTTAATTAAGGTTATGGTGAATTAGCATTAATAATTATAATTTATGATTTTATCGAATAGCGTGGTGTACGGACGTGTCATTCCGTACAAATTGGTACTATGTAAAGTAGAAAAGCACGAATTATGGATTAAAATATCGAGATCAAACGTAAAACCGCGCTCAAAATAAAAGGCTGAATGATATTGTACCTGTTTTAGTGTAGAGATATTGATCGCGTATTAATTATACGGGAGAAAACCCAAATTATATGAATAAATTAGAGTAAAAGTACACGACAGTGTACGATTTGTCAGTTTTTGTACTTTTACCTATTTTACTGTGAAGATCCGGATGGCATATCCGTTGTACCCAAATCAGCGTTATGGATCAATTAGAGTAAACTTTTTTTTTCGAAATTCTTGAAAACTCAAATTAGCGTTTATAACGCTAATTAATTTTGAACACTAATAATTTTTAAACGCAAATAACGATTGGCGGTGTAGTACTAAAACTTTGGAACCACAATTCTGTATTGTACATTTGTACTGTACACCGTCGATCGTATTTAGCGTGTTGAACACTAATTCGGCGCCCCTAAATTTGGAGGGTTTTACCTAAAATAGGGTAAATGATACTATTGTTTCCTTTACGCTAATTACGAGAAGAACAATTAGTGTACACCATTTTAATTTATGTATTTTTTATTAGTGTGGAGTACGGAACGTGTCGTGCGTATAAAAATGTACTTTTTAATTATACAAGTACAAATATTTTAATAATATATCTGCTATCACACGAAAAACTACCGTGTGAATTAGAAGATTTCGAACTTGTACCTGTTTTAGTGTTCATTTATTTGTCGCGTATTGCCTACACCCTAAAAAAACGAAATTAGAGTTAGGAATTAATTAGAGTGAAAGTATGCGACAGTGTACGAATTGTCATAATTTGTACTTTTACCTATATTACTGTGAATATCCTCTCGACAAATCAGCTGTACCCATATTGGCGTTCGTTGAAAAATTAGTGTATAATTTTTTTTCGAAATTTTTCAAAGTCAAAATTAGTGTACACGACACTAAATTATTCTACACACTAATAATTTCTACACGCTAAATACGATCGACGGTGTAGTAAATCATCGCCCGTTACGCGGGCATGTACCGTGTCCAATTTATCATGCCCGTACTGCGGACGCAAGGCAACGTCAAATTATGCCAACAGTATGCGGTCCGTACTGCGGACGCACGGCAACGTTATATTGTGCCAGCGGTGAGTGTAAAAGTTTATGGTATTAATACATGTGTAACCGCCTTAAAATGTATGAAATATTCAATCCTTGTTGTATATATGTTCCAAACTTCCAATCACTACAGTACAGTATACGCTAATCGCTATTAGAGTATATAACGCTAATTCGGTGCCCCTTTTTCAAAAAAAGAAACATGAAATACAATCCATAATTATATTTTTTCCATTATTCTTATTAGGGTTTATTTTCAATTAGCGTTAATAATGGAAGTACACTGTGATGGAAATAGTGTGGCGTACGGACAGGGTATCTCCATACGAAATGGTACTTTTTGAATTACAAAGGCATAAAAAGACACTTAACACTATTGCGCACACATGTGAATGTGCACTGGAAGAAAGAGACGCAAACTCGTCGACAAAAATCACGTTCTCATATGTTCGTCCGTCGACCGTGTGAACGGCGCGACGGCGTACGAATTGTCAGATTCTGTACGGATACACATACTACTGTAGACATTAAAGGGCGGGTATTTATTATTCAGGACAACCCAAATTACAGTTAGGGATTAATTAGTATTTATATTTTTTTTCAAAAATTAATAATTCCCGATTAGTGTTAATAACACTAAATTTTTTTTACGCTATTTATTCCTTTACTCTAATAGCGATTGACGGTGTACACCGTGCAAGATTCTCACCTTCCCATCGGCGGCCTCCCTTTGGAAATCGGACAGGTGTGTACGAAGAAAAGATGTTTTAAGCGGCGAAAAAAACATCAGCACTAATAGCGGTACACGGTGTAGTTTGACATCGGATCGCAGAAGATACGTCGCTGCAACCTTTTGGAGAAAGATTGTTTTTGCTGACTCCGCGCGTTGCAGCAGTCACTCGGAAACCTTTGCCTTGCTGGACCTGTGACGTGTAATACTGTGTGACGTCATAAAAACATTTGACTGCAACTCATTTGCAGACAGATGAGAGATTACAAATTTAAAATAAAATAGATAAGCAGAAAGAGAATTATTATTCTAAAACCTAAAACTTGAACTTTTGTTGTTAAGCAGGAAAAAACGAAATCAAAAGAAAATCTTAAAAACATAGTCAGTTACATACTTCGCAAGTTTTTTGTTCTTGTCTACTTCCAAAGAAAGAGGAAATAAAATAATTCACAATTTCTAACGTTTTTTGGTTGATGTTTTCTCGAATTCCAAAACTGCTTTGATTGTTACTGATTCCTAAAGTACTTTTCTAAACGATTTTTGAGTTCCTTTTTCTCGTTTTTCTTTTTCTTTCTCTTACCCACCTCCTCAAGGTGGGTTGAAAGTTACAGAAACAAATGAAGCGAACTCCTCGCAGATGAACATCCGACGGCTAGTGTTACCTCCAAGACCTTCGAAGAGTATCGGCAAGATTCTCTGTAATGTAGTTTTTCTTATAAAAACAAAATAGGCGGTACGACTTGGTACGGAGGGTCGCGTAATTCTGTAATTACGCCACTTTTAGCCCGATGGAACGTCACCCTAATACGATCGACGGTGTACCGTATCGTACGCTGAAAGCCCGCGACCCAGGAGAATCTCTACCATCAGCGTTAGCATTAGAATTAGCGTTAATTATTATAATTTATGATCTACTTGAATATTGTGGTGTACGGAAGTGTCAGTTGGTACAAAATGGTACTTTATTAAGTAAAAAAAATCGAAATATGGACTAAAATAATCGCGATCAAACGTAAAACTGTGCTCAGAATAAAATGCAGAATGAAATCATACCTATTTTAGTGTAAAGATATTGATCGCGTATTAATTATACGTGAAAAAACCCAAATTAGAGTAGTGAATGAATTAGAGTAAAAGGACGCGACGGTGTACGATTTGTCAGATTATGTACTCTTACCTATTTTACTGTGAAGATCCTGATGGCAGATCCGTTATACCCAAATCAGCGTTATTGATCAATTAGAGTAAACCTTTTTTTACGAAATCTTGAAAAACTGAAACTAGCGTTAATAACGCTTATTAATATTTAACACTAATAATTTCTAAATGCTAATAACGATTGGCGGTGTAGTACTACGCTAATAACGATTGGCGGTGTACACCGTGAATCGTTATTAGCCTTATGTACTCTATATCGGCACCCCAAAATTATGACATTGATACTTTAAATAGAACAAATTACACTATTTAAGGAAGTGGACCATAATCTGCCACGTCAAGTATCCTGGCATTAAATTAGAATGAATGATGCTAATTTTTTCTTTACTCTAATAATTTATATAGTCTAATAACGATTCGCGGTGTAGTACTAAAACTCTGGAACCACAATTCTGTATTGTACTGTACCGTATCGTACGCTGGAAGCCCGCGACCCAGGAGAATCTCTGCCAACATCGTTAGCATTAGAATCAATGCAGATTCTCCACGTGACAGTCGCCACGATGCTGCCGGATCACTTCACTGTATCAGGTATCTTGGAGCGCAGTTGGGTCCAATGGGAGACATAAATGCCACGTGTGATTCTGTAACACCGTGTCGGTAACCAAAGGCGAAATGCCCTCTCCTCCAAAACAGACGTGGAAACATTCTCTAGAGCCGAGTGAGATTCTTTCTTTCCCTCTACTCTAGCAACAAACCATCGTTTGCCTTGGGGAAAAGGGGCGCTAGATGTTTTCCCCATCGTTTCAGAAGCAATAGGTTGAAGAAGCTGGAGAGCGATTGTGAGAGAAAACAACCATCATTATTTTGGGAAAAGAATTTGGCATATGCGCCGAGTTTGTTGATTCGCGATGGAGTGTCGAAGGTGCCACTTCTATGGTAACTGCTTTGTCTTTTTTGTCTTGTTCTGTCTGGGGAAAATCCGTGAGCTTGTCATGGCTGGTTTTGGGAAGGGAAACGATGGAAAGTCTCAACACGTTAGGAACCGACAAAAATGCTCAGATTTTCCCTTGAATGAAGTTAGGAAGAGGGGAAACGGAACGTTTTAGTATGCCATGTACGAGGAAAGGAGGATAGGGGGAGGAGGGAGGAGAATAATGGAAAGGGAAGATAGGGCGCGGAAATGGGAGAGAGGGGAGGGATGGGAAGAGAAAAAGAAAGGAAATAAAGGAAAACTGAGAAGGAGATGGTGATAGGGAGGAAAGAACATCGATAGGAAGAGGGAATGTGGGATTAGAATTAGTACATGGGAGATAAAGAACCATATATTCACTGACCACTATGCCACGCGTTCAAATTGTGGGAGTAAAATTTGGAAAAGTGACTGATTAAATTTAAAATGTTGAAAATTTGAAATGATAAACATTAAACTAATTTACATTGGCTGGATTAAATGCGAAAGCTCCTATAGGCCTTTGGTCATGAAAAATTAGTGAGGAAACTCGACCAATGTCACGTCAACTTCGAAGCTTTCATGCACTTTTGACCCATTTATGTTGATGGTCTATTAATAGGGAGCTCTTTCTCCCTCTCTTCCTCTCTCCTCCCCTCCACTCCCCCTCTTCCCCTCTCCCCCTCTCTCCCTCTACTCCTCTCCCCCTCTCCCCCTCTCCCTCTTTCCCCCTTCCCC
>JBBHKE010001495.1:0-166566 GCA_037447655.1 Zygnema cylindricum
TGTTGTTGGGTCAATTGTGCTGAAACTTTGGGAGTTGTCAGTGTTTATGTTACTCTATATTCTGATAGAGTTTTGTGAGATTTGGATGCTTGTATAAGAATTGGTGATCACTTAAGAACAGCTGTTTTGTAGGATTCTTGATAGCTTCTGAGAGTGTATCATGTCTACTTCTACTACTACTGCTGCTCCTCCACCAGCACCGGTGGTTGTAGAACAACAATACCGACCGGAGAAAACCATTGACTTCTTCTTTGTTATTATTGTAGTTCGCTGCTTTGGGCGCAGGAATCAAAACGGGTATAATGCAATACCGAAGCTTTGGAAGCGAACTACAATAATTGCAAGCACGTAGCAATTTTTGGGAATACCGTTTTATTGGAGCAGGAGCTGCTTTTTGTTCTCAAAAGTCACAAAAAGCAGCGAAAAGAAGAAAGAAGACTCTTTGCTTTTTTGTGCCTTCGGTAAAACCAAAGTAGCATGGTGAAACTTTGGTCTTTCATCCCTTCGATCAAGCCTCAAAGAACGCATTTTCGGGCCGACTCCAAAAAGACTCCGGCTTTACGCCGGACTTTCAGACCGCCAAAGAGACGGCTGAAGGTCTAAAAGACTGGCATAAAGCCGCGTAAAGCCGCGTTTTCACCGGTGGCGTTTTCGCCGGGCTTCGCGCCTTTCGCTTCAAAGCTTCGGACAACGTTCAAAGAACGCGCACCTTCGCGCTGCTTCATTTGCGCCCAAAGCGAGACGCCGAAGCTTTGAACGAACTACAAAAGCAGGTATGACGAAGGTGCGCAGAAGAACACCGGCCTTAGCCGCAATACCGATCGTGCTACGTGCGACGTGCTACTTCTTCACCTTCGCGGGCAAGCCCGCCTGCTTTTTAATTGAAAGGTTAATTGGATATCATAGGTTCTTGGTTCGCTCGTACCTTTTCTCTGTTGTGTTTTGAGTGCTTAGGTAGTTATGTCGTACGAGAACGGTTCTCTTTCCATTGTGCGCTCAACTCAAAGCGCGTGTCGTTGCTTATTTAGTAGTGTTGGCTTTCGCTTGCTAGAGCAATTTCCCAAGATCAGAGGTTTGAGTTAACGCTCTCTCAATGAGCTCATATAAAATGCAACCAAAAAGGCATGAAATGGTTTACAGTAGTACGCTTCTCTTATACAAAGAGAAGAAACTCGTGTTATGAGTGCAATGGTGTCTCAGTAGCTCAATGGTAGAGCGTTCGGCTGTTAACCGATTGGCCGTAGGTTCAAATCTTGCCTGTGACGTCCATCAGTGCTTCACATCGCTTTGCGCAAAATTGTTGCGCTGCTCCAGGTATCAAAAGAGTCTTTGTTGCTAGCTATGAGAATGAAGTGTACTTCATAGCCGAAAAGGGTAGCCAAAGAATGTTTAGGCTGAATTTGAGTAATGGAAAGACGGGAGTTTACTATGCTGGTGTAAGTGATTTGATGATATGGCATAAAAGATTGGGACATTTGCATCTAGATAGATTGAAGGAAATGAAGAAAATGGGTGTAGTTGAGGGAATACATTTTGGAGACAATGAGACTTTGGATGATTGTAGTGGATGTGCTTAAGGAAAGGCCCACAGATTGTCGTTTCCAAAAACCGCAACATATAAGGGTGAAAAGGTCTTAGATCTAGTTCATACTTATATATGGGGACCGGCCAAAGTGCCATCAATTGGGGGGAAATGATTTATGCTTACTATCACTGATGATTGGTCTAGATAAGTATATTTCTTGAAAAACAAATCTAAGGCTTCGGCTTATTTTAAGGAGTATAAAGCATAGAGTGAAAAGCTTCATGAGACACCTAGAAAGAGAGTGAGAAGTGATAATGAGGGGGAATACACTTCTAATGAGTTTGAGGATTACTTGAAAGAGGTGTTGAAAAAGGGTATTTTACAATCTATCTCCTTAGTTAGTCCATGGTTATTTTATTGTTCTCATACTTGTCGTAGTCAATGGGAACTTGTAGGCAGCCATGGCTGCCTCATGCAGATGAGAAGACAGGTAGAAGATAGAGCTTCTACAAAAGATCTAATGAGTTTGAGGATTACTTGAAAAAAGATATGAAAAAGGGTATTTTACAATCTATCTCCTTAGTTAGTCCATGGTTATTTTATTGTTCTCATACTTGTAGTAGTCACTGAGAACTTGCATGCAGCCATGGCCGCCTCATGCAGATGAGAAGACAGGTAGAAGATAGAGCTTCTACAAAAGATATACCTGTTAGGGACGAGTGTTGATCTTGAGCCCACCGGATGACAGCCGTACGGATTCGCCGTCCGCCTTATCCAGTAGGTCTTGAAGACTTGATGAACATATTGTATTTGATAAATATTTAAAAGGTGACGCGGCGACATAAGTCATTTAACGGCTAACGAAACAAAACAAACATGAGAAGGGCAGTACAGTACGAAGTACTGTACCGCACGAAATAAATAAAACGACATTTAATTTCAACGGACGAAATTAAATGTCATCCGTGATCGACGGCTCGCAAAGGAGCCAAGATTTTCAGCGGTCAACATGGGACGAAGACTGTTGAAATTCAAACGGTCAACACGTAAAATAATTTCAACGGTCGACATTTTTTCAGCGGGCGGTCAGGATCGGACGGCCAATATTGATTACCAGTTACGAACGGACTGCACGCGTAAGTGTCGGAATGTTGAAGAGAATATTTGACAGTACTTCGCAAATAAAGAGGAAAATGACGCGTGGCATCATCTTGTAGGATGCCGAATAAGAAAAAGACAGAATGACGATGACTTGTATGCCACGTGGCAAACCGAGAGTGGTGCCAAATACTTCAGTACATAAAGTACGACGGCTACCGTACTTTGTATGTACCTAATTTAGCGTACGATGTTTTGATTGGTCTAAGGTAGTTAAGAGTAGATTCCTAGGACTTAGAATTTTTTTTGTAAGTCCTCTCTCCTAGAGGCCATCAGTATAAATATGTTGTCTTTGAACAGCCATAACTTAATGCTCAAGTGAGCAAATTCAGTGATTTTTTTTGCCGCATACTCAAAGGAGTCCATGCTACACACGGGTGTAGTTGGCCAGAGTTTTTGCGTTCCACGGTAGCACTTATTTATTTCCAAATTCAAAAGTGCAAATATTATCCTAGAGGCTCTATATAAGCTGAGGCTCTGTCTACCAATGGAGGTCACAGAATTACAAGTTATAGGCCCACCCTTTAGGGTGCCCATTTTCAATGGATCTAGGTTCATTTATTGGGAAACCATGATGAGGGGTGCATTGTTTGAAATACGGCTATGGGGCATTGTGAGTGGTCGTGTGCGTCGGCCATCCGCAAAATTGGGAGTTCCACCAGGGATTAGAGGATCTCGATTCAGAGGAGGATCTGCGGGAGCAAAGGTAGTTGAAGATATTGGAGAAAGCATCGTGTCGGACACAGGGAAGGAGAAGGGGAAAGGAGAAACTCACACCGATGGCTATTGGATCTGTTCCAGTAGCAAATGTTCAGAAAACCGAGGCAAATGATAGTGAAATTTTGGATTTCAACAATACCGTTGCGACTCATTTTATTCTCATGCGTCTTGTTGAAAAGAGGTAATTAATAGTTCACTTGTCTATTTTTGTTATACTTTAAAGAGAGAGAGTGAGGATCAAAGGCACGCCATGGCTGCCGCCATATTTAGAAAGTGACAGATTTTGAAAAAAAAGATATTTTACTATAATGTTGTCTACATCCGGATTTGAACCTGCGACCTTTGGATTCTATATAGCCGGGCGCATTAACCATTAAGGCGCAACGAAACGATACACATGACGGATTTCAAAAATATATAAACATTATTGCGACAGCTAATTAACACCAAACTAACGAAGAGTAACAATTCATGCACGTACGTGAATCTGAACCATGTAAAAAATGTTTTGATCGGACGACCAACATTATAGCCGCCACCCAAAGTGAGCTATTGGCGGCATTCGGAGATTGCGTCATGCGATGCCACGTGGCGCCACATTATTTGATATTGGAGAAGATAGGAGGAGGAACCATGGCTCTCGATTTGAGAGGTGTCACCTTGTAGACCATGTCGTATAATGGACGTACAATAAGTACATCGCCCATTATCCTATATAGTGTTCCTATTGGACTAAGGTTTAGTAGTAGGTAGTTGTGTGTAAGCAGACCAAGACACAGTGATATTTAGGTACCTCTCTCTAAGAACACAGTTTAAATTATTAGATTTATGTGGTATTTTCTAAGTCTAATTAGTTCAGTACAAAAGAGAAAAAAAAAGGCAAACAGCCAGCCTCCACCTCCTCTCTCTACCCAGAATACTTGTTCTAGTCACTGAGGGATAAAGAGGGTGGTTGAGCCATGGCTGTCCTAGCTCAGCAGGCAGCACTAAAGAGTGACTTAAGTCACTCTCAACAAAAGGTTGAGTCCGGCAGTACTCGAACCTCCGACCGGCTGAACGCGGCGTAGCCGTTAGCTATTGAAATTTAAGTATTTTCTAGGTCTAGAGATTGTAAAATAAAAAGGCAAAAAAGGGACAGTGACAACCTACCTCTAACTCTTCACTCAAGTCCCCACACTTGTCGCAGTCACTGAAGACTTGAAGAGGAGTTAGATCAATGGCTGCCTAGGCTGTCCAAAGTGGACAGGAAGGCAATTCTTAATAGAGTTATCTAAAAGGAGTGACGGACCCAGGATTTGATCCTGATACCTGCCATCTGTCAAACTAGCCGTTCGCTTTAACCAACAAGTCTAAATACAGTGCTAGAGTACAATAGGTTTGACAGATATTTATATATGTACACGCAGTCTAGTTCGTCTAACGGAAATAGATACGTAATTCATAGATACATTTTTGTATAGTACGGAGTACGATTTCATGTATTGTATGAAATGGATACCGCGCATTTGTTTCGAACGCGAAACAAATATCGCATGTATATTTTCAACAGCTACAATTGTATCCGGTTTGATCGGACGGCCACGATACGCACCGCGATCACGGATTATGTACTTTTGGCGTTTTTCAGTCATCGCCACGTCATATGACACGTGGCGCGACAATGTTGGATTGCGGCGACTCCGGAGATTGCGGTAACAAATCCCACTATGACACGTGTCGACATTTTGGCCATGTTGTACAATGGTCGTCCAGAAAGTACACCGGCACCTGTACTTTTCTGTACGACACACTAATTTGATTGATGTCGTACTTCAGTAGATAGAGTTTTAGAGAGGGAATAGGACTTAGAAAATTTTGGGTAAGTAGCTGCCTCTCCCAGAGAGCACCTTGTATAACTGGTCATGTTCTTGACCTCCGGTCATAGTAAAATTACTTAATTTTTATTTTTTTGGGTTTTTTGCATCGCATCTATTTGCATTTCTACTTTTTCTCCTTTGCTCCTCGTTTGGTCTTCGCAGTGTTATTGTTCTTTTGTTCTTCAATTTTGTGTGACATTTTCACCTTCAGTTTGCTTCTTCATTCGTCCTTTGTACTCAACTGTCTTACACTTGCACTTTTTTTAATTAAGCTTATTCGTCTGAGTGTTATTTTAGTTCGCACTGTTTTTTTCGTTTCCCCTGCTTTCCTCCTCGTTTAGTTTTTCTGTTTTGTCTCTACAATCCACTTTTTTGGTCTCCCATGTACTCGGATGGTTTCGTATCACGCTTACTTAACAAAGTCCCAAATTTTTATTAATTTGACACTAGAACAGTGGTAATATTCTCACCTATAGCCATTTATTAAAAAAACTGGGCCAGATGAATTAAAAAGCACGATGGTAAAATATATGAGTCCGGGGTACAAAAGGGGTGGCTTGGCCAAAACCGAAAAACTACCAGCAGGGGAATAAACAAAAACAGGAACAAAAAAACAAAAAGAAAACAACAACAAGGAAAATTAAAGCACCCAAACCCAAAATGAAAAGCACGGCAACTCACAAAACCCAAATCTACAACCCCAATCCCAACTCAATTAAATAATCTACGAAAAGCAACCCCGTAAGTCCCCCCAACCCGAGGGAGCACGTTGAGGAAGTTCCAGAACACGGCGACGATCCATAACCGCAACAACCAATCGGAGGAGAATAGAAGCCTGCACTCGTTGTAAAGCCACAGATAAGCGTTGACGATAAAAAGAAGTAAGAACCGAAAGAGGAGGGCTCCCAGGTCCTTGGCGCTCGAAAGCACGTCGAGCGCAAGTACAGAGAAACTCGTCCATTGCAACACCCAGACAACCAAAGATCTCGACGACCATCGGAATAAAGTCATCCATAGGGTCCCGGTGGGCATAATCATGTTGAAATTATTAGATTTATGTGGTATTTTCTAGGTCTAAATAGTTCAGTACAAAAAGGAAAAGAAAAAGGCGGACAGCCTGCCTCCACCTCCTCTCTCTACCCACCATACTTGTTGTAGTCACTGAGGGATAGAGAGGGTGGTTGAGCCATGGCTGTCTTAGCTCCGCAGGCAAGACTAAAGAGTGACTTTAAGTCACTCTCAACAAAAGGTTGAGTTCGGCAGAACTCGAACCTCCGACCGGCAGAGCGCGGCGTAGCCGTTAGCTCTAAGTCCGTTAGGACTTATAGGGTTCGATATGTATTTAAATTGTTGTATGGTACTGAAATCAATTAACTGGAATTTGAACGAAGGAACATAGAACTTGTTAAAGTTTAGTGCGGACGTCATTTCGCACGAAACAAATGAATCGGACATTTGTTTCGACGGTCGACATTTAATGTCGGATTTAATCCGACGGCACATATCATCGCCGAGATCGCGGAATGGTCACTTTGGCTTTTATGGACGTGGAATGACTTGGCGTCGCGTGGAAGGATGACATTCGGTCGCGGGAATTCCAAGGAATGTACGGACGAGTTGAAAAATGACACACGTCCAGTCAATGGCTTTGTCGTACACAGGCCGTATTAAAAGGACATCGGCCGTAGTACCTTTCTATACTTTACAGTCATATGATTGGTTCGTATTTTAGTAAAGAGGGGCTGTGAGAGGGGTTTAGGACTTAGGAAATTTGGTAGGCAGTCACCTCTCTCTAAAAGAGCTTTGTATATAATTAGCATTTTTGCCGGCTTATAACTTGTCGCCTTGTTGGGCGTTTTCAGAGATTCTTTTTCCTACAGACTCAAGGTAGTCCACACTGCATATGGGTGCAGTCAAATTTTTTGCTTGTCTGCTAGGGTAGCAGTTGTTGCCATTGGAAGTGGGTTAGTTAATAACTATATAGAGGCTTCTTGAATTTTGTAGTCTAATGGAGGACACAGAATTGCTGGTTATGGGCACACCCTCTAGGGTGCCCACCTTCAATGGATTTCGGTTCATCTGTTGGGAAGCCATGATGATGGGAGCTTTGTGCGAAAAACGATACTAGGGTATCGTCAGTAGACAAGTGAAACGTCCACCTTCGGGAACTCCACAAGGATTTAGAGGAGTAAGGTTTCCTGCAACAACGGCTTTCTTAGCGGAGGAGGCAGATGATGAGAACAGCAGTGTGTCCGAAAAGGGGAAAAGGAAAGAGACACCCCTCACTCCTATTGCCACAGTACCGGGAGCGGCGACCGTGAAGACCGCGAAGAACGATACTCGTGGGAGGATGTAAACATGGCTGCCAAGAACTTCATTATGAGGCACCTCACTCAAGCTTTGGCCACCCCTCATCTTCACATTTACAAGGCCGAGGAGTTGTGGGTGAGTTTGGTGGAGATCTATAGAGCTACAAATATTCAGGAGCTCCAGTTGGCTCAGCAAAAGCTAGTGAGTTACACTTACAAAGGAGGAAAGATGTTATATTACTGTAATGATCTTTCTTGTTTGTATATTGAGATGGAAAGTGTTGGGTGGTCACGTACAATAAAAATGAAAGTCAACACTCTTATCATAAAGCTACTTGATGAGTACAAGAACATAGTGTACCGAGTACAAGAAATGTCTGATAGTTCATCGAAATGGAACACAGTGGTCTGGATGATACTTGTGCAGGAAAACACAATGGAGATTAGGAGAGGAGGAAAGAGCATTCAAGCTCTAGCATGAGAAGGGGACCAATGGGGGAAAGACCCAAGAAAACATACAAAGGGGGAAGAGATCACTTTGGAGGACCGAGGCCCCCAAAGGGTCTTTGTCATTTTTGCAAAAAGCCGGGACACCTCATACCAGATTGTGTCAAGCTGTCGGAGCTGAGGCTCCTAGAGAACTGTGGAGGAAGTTCTTCTCGAGGGAAGAAAAAGACATTTGTGGTCACAAAAGTGACAAGAGAAATCGAGGACGAGTCCTCGGAGGAGGATAGGGAGCTTCTTCTTGACGAAAGTCTGTAAGAGAAGGAGATCCCTCGGAGACAGAAGTGTGCCCTTGGAGCAATTCGAGAAGCGCCACATGAAGGGTGGATCTTTGACTCATTGCATCCATACATATGTGCTGTGATAAGGAACTCTTCACTAAGCTAAGAAAGATCCCTATTGTAGAGATAGAGTACGGGGATGGGAGAGTGGTTACTACAGATCTAGTGGGGTCAGTAGATCTGAAAGTCTTAGTGGAGGGTAAGACTTCTATACTTACATTCTCAGATGTACTTTATATTCCTCAGGTGAGTAAAAATCTTGTCTCTACGTCTATGTTAGATGACAAGGAGTTTGATACCTTCTCTAGAAAAAGAGTCTTTACACCTAAGTATGGGGATGAAGTTTACTTCACGCTAGTTAAGGGTGGCCAAAGAATATTTAGGCTTAACCTGAGTAATGAAAAAAATAATGCTTACTATGTTGGTGTTCCTAAGTTGATGATTTGGCATAAGGGGTTGGGGCATGTGCATTTTGATAGGTTGAGGGAAATGAAAAAGCTTGGGGTAGTAGAAGGCATTCAGTTTGGGGATATTGAAATGATGGATGATTGTAGTGGTTGTGCTCAAGGTAACGCTCACAGACTTCCCTTTCCCAAAGCCGCCACATATAGAGGTGAGAAAGTACTAGATTTGGTCCACAAAGATATTTGGGGACCACAAAAGTACCTTCGGTTGGAGGAAAGAGGTTTATGTTGACAATAACCGATGACTAGTCTAGATACTCTAGAGTGTATTTCCTAAAAACAAAAAGTCTAAAACATCAACTTACTTCAAAGAATATAAAGCATGGAGTGAGAAGTTGTATGAAACCCGGATTAAGAGAATAAGGAGTGATAATGCGGGGGAATATACATCTAACCAGTTTGAGGAATATCTGAGAGATGAGGGAGTGCAGCACCAGAAAATTGTACCATATAACCCACAACAAAATGGGGTAGCTGAGAGGTTGAATCGAACACTAGGAGATAGTGCATGCAGTATGTTGGCCGACAAGAAATTAGGAAAGAGATTTTGGGAGAGGCAATGAACTATACCAACTACATTAAGAATAGAGTCATTACCTCAGCTGTAAAGGGAGTGACACCTTATGAGAGATGGGTTGGAAGAAAACCAGATATCTCACACCTTAAAGTTTTTGGAAGCCAAGTTTACAGTTTTGACACGGATAGGAAAAACTGGAAACTAAATGCTAAGGGAAAACCTGGATACTTTGTGGGATATGATGAGGATGTTAAGGGGTATAGAGTCTATGACTTAGCAAAGAAAGGTATCATTCCGGTCAAACACCTAGTTGTCATGGATGAAGGGAAGTCATTTGACCCTTTCAAATATAGAAAGAAGATTAGAATTAGATTTGAGTCCGAAAATGAGGAGAACTCGGTCGTTCCTGGAAAGGGTATGAGTGAAACCATGATTGCAGACTCATGGGAGATTAGAGATACAGAAGACTCACCGGAAACCTCACATACTCTTATGGACTTCGAGGAGATAGAAGAAGTGGGACCAGAACCGGCTTCCATGGACAAGGGAGCCGATGAGACAGTGAGGAGAAATCCAGGACTTCGATCTATTCCAGCTTCGGAGTTTCATGGAGGGAGAAGGAGCAGCAAAATGATACAGGAAAAATATGTTGAAATAAAAGGTAATTTCTAGGTTGGTTAAAAGATTTAAATAAGAGCAGGAAAAAGCAGAGGCAGTCTGCTTCTAGCTTCTCTCTCTAGCCCCCATACTTGTCGTAGTCACTAAAGGCTAGAAAGGAAGCTAGAGCCATGGCTGCCTAAGCTCCTTCTAGAGTCAGAAGGCAGATCCTTGGTAAACTTACCAAAAGGATTGACGGACCCAGGATTTGATCCTGGCACCTACCATCCGTCAAAGTAGCTGTTAGTCTTACCCTGTAGTCTAAGACCAGTGCTGAAGTATATAGGGTACGATAGTTACTTAAAGATGACGAAAAAGAGAAGTTTGATTTATTGACAAACGGACCACAATCACACAGACACAGTTAAAATTGAATTACACCGGAAATGTACTACTTGTATTTTTAACGGCTATAAATTAAGGCCGACATTAATCTAACGACGGAGAAAGAAGCCGGCATCGCGGAATGGTCGATTTGGCGGTTTTCGGTCACAACCACAACGGGTGACACGTGGCAGCATGACATTGGATGACGGCATCTCTTGGACATATTATGGCGAACCCGGATATAGCAGGCGTCGTCTTTTTGGCCATATCGTACAATGGCCGTACAAAAAGTACTTCGGACCAAGTACCTTTCTGTACTGTACACTCAATTGATTAGTTCTGTACATCAGTAGTAGAGGGTTTAGAGAGGGGTTTAGTACTTAGAAAATTAGAGATAGCCGCCTCTCTCTCAGAGGCCTTTTGTATAAAAGGGTCATCTTTGACCATTGATAATTAACTGCTCAGGGGAGCAAATTCAAGGATTCTTTTTGTGGTAGACTCAAAGGAGTCAACCCTTCCAAGGGGTGCAGTCTGGTCAGTCTGTATTGTGTCAGGGTGTCAGCAATATTCAGACAAAGCTCAAACGATTGAGGTTATCCTAGAGGCTTCTAGCAAGCTGCCTACTCTGAGTACCTATGGAGGTCTCAGAGTTGCAATTAACACCTTAAGTGAAAGGTAGCAGATTCAAATATTGACTGACTCATCATTCCTTTAATGGTATTTTCCATTCTATCCTCCAATTCTACGAATCTTAACAAGTCATCACAAAAGACATTGCTTGCTTACGTGGCCTCTGTTGCATGGTACACACTTACGCGATATTGCAGATTGTGAAATCTTCAACGAAACTTGTGTTGGGCAGTGAACATCAATTCAATACTTTGAGGGTACTCCATATTTGTCGTCATGTGAACGCATTTTGGCGTTTTCCTCTTTTCGACCCCAAGTAAGAGAATCTGGCCCATCAAAACAATTTTTCAAAAATCACCTCGCGAGGTGATTTTAGTTCAAATATCGTCGGAACAACGAATGAAAAATGACCTACGCACGAGCCACACGAGTGGGAAAATTTTACAACGAGGGAGAGTACTCGTTATTTTTTTCTTTGCTCGTCACGCGCATTAGTACCATCGTCCTTCTTGTTTTTAAAGATGTCTTCTCCTTCGAGAAGTCAATTTTGGAGGCAAAGTATTTTTTTCTTCCCCTCGCTTGAGAAAACATGTCGATTTTTCCCACCTTTAATACAATAAGAGCTTAAAGTGCCAAAAAATAGTTTCTCATATTGTTTGGACACCATTCTATTCGAGATTCTCGAGGCTCTTCTCTCTGATTGTTCCTCGTCCAATTTATCTTTGGTGGGTGACCTCATACTAAATCTTGGATATTAGCTACACCCATTTCTTCCAAAATACATTTCACGCCTTCTTTCACCACGACCTTCGATTCCAAGCTTGGCCACTATCATCCACCTTTACGCTAGTATTCGTTTTCTCGTTCGACCGTGTCTTTCGATCACTTCGCGTCCATTTTCTTTTTTGCTCTCTTAGGGGGTGGTTGTAGAACAACAGGTTATGGGCCTTTCGTCAAGAATTCCTGTCTTCAATGGGCAAAAGTATGCGTATTGGGCGGCGATGGTTAAATCGTCGTTTGAAACTACTGACTTATTGGGGGTCTTCGATGGCTCTCTTGATGAAACAGATCCAACTTGGGCCAAAAAGAATTCAATGGCAAGGAACAATCTAATTCTTTGTATTTCAAAAAATTTGGTCATGTCTCGACTAAAAATGAAGAAGGCGAGCGAGATTTGGACATCACTGAAATACGCTCTTAAGAAAGCGAATACTCAGAAGAGCTCTTGGTGGCAAGAAAAATTTGGGGATACAAATACTCAGGGGGTACTATGGTCGAGTATTGTGACAATTTTCGTGCACTCATTGATGCTCACTCTTCTGCTGGGGGGTCATTTCATGAGTTTGAGCAGGCAACTTTGCTTATTAGAGGTCTCCCTAGTAGCATGAAGGGTGTGTGTGTTCAGTTAAAAAATCATGATAAAGGTAGCTGGTCATTTGAGTTAGAATATAATCTTATATTGGAGGAAGAGACTAATACTAAACTCCTTGAAAGGGAAGGAAAGGTTGAAGCTTTTTCCACAGACTTTGACAAAAGAAATCAGATTAATCAGAACAAGAGTCAGTTTGACCAGAATCAGAATCAGTTTACTCAGTGTTATCAGAGGCAGAATAGACCATCTTCTACTACTTGCTTTTATTGTTCTGAGAACGGTCATGGATACAGGTACTGCCCTAAGCTGAAAAGGGCTAATGAGACAGGTTTATACAGGCCAGGTTGGCAGCAAAGCCAATATCACAAAGGCTTCTCTGGGAATCCTACCCGTGGAAATGCTCTTTTTTCAGCTTCTGCAACTGATGCAGATGAGTCTTTATGCTTCAATGAGACAGACGATGCGTAATTATTTGCTATGGTGGCAACCATGGAGGGTCCTAAGGATAAAGGATGGATCATGGACACGGGAGCGTCTTCCCATATGTGTTAGAACAAGGCGGCTTTTACGAATCTGCAGCAAACATCTCCAAAGAGTATTTACTATGCTTGTGGTATGAGTGTTCAAACCTCAGCTCAGGGTGATGTATCTTTGATGGTAGATGTGGGGGGAAAGTCGGTAGAAAGAGCCCTTCAAAATGTTTTGTTTGTTCCAGACTTTAAGAAAAATCTTTTTCTACATCATTAGTGGAGAGCAAAGGCTTTGAACTCATTCTGAAAGGAGGTAGACAGGTTGTTAGCAAGAAACAGAAAGTAGCAGTTACAAGAACTAGAGATGCTAGCAAAATGTACCGGATGGACATGGCTGAATATAAAGAAAATGATGTTCTCTACTACAGTGTCCAATCGAATAATGAGTTGTGGCATAAAAGATTATGACATATGAATTATGATAGCCTTAAAAAAATGGTGAATTCAGGAAAAGTTCAAGCTCTCACTTCCCATTGTATAAAATCATGTGATGGTTGTTCACCAGGCAAGATCCACAATTTGCCATTTCCATAGGAAACAGACCACAGATTGAAGAGAGTTTTGCAGCTAATACATTTTGATGTTCTTGGTCCGTCACAAGTGGCTTCGGATGGAGGCGTCCACTATATGGTTACATTTAGAGATGACTACTCGAGATATACAAAAGTTTACTTCATGCAACATAAAAGTGAAGTGTTTACTCACTTTAAACACTACAAAGCGTGGGCGGAAAAGCTTCATGAAGTTCCATATTGGCGCTGAGATCGGACAACGGGGGAGAATACACATCAAAGGAATTCGTATAATTTCTTATTCAGGAAGGTATCAGTCACAATCTTATAGTTCCACATACACCGGAACAAAATGGTGTTTCTGAGAGATTAAATAGGACAATGACAGAGAGTGCTCGGTCCATGCTTGCAGATAAATTGCTAGATTTGAAATTCTGGGTCGAAGCACTTAACTGTGCTTTTTATATTAAAAACAGAATTGGTTCAAGATCTGTTAGCACTACACCTTATGAGCTTAGGACAAGAGAAAAATTTGAAGTTAGTCACTTTAAGATATTTGGAAGCAAGTGTTTTGTTTAAGAAAATGGAAGCTAAAGGCCTACCTGATTTTCATGGGGTATGATGATAATGCGAAAGGGTACACAGTTTTTGTATTTGAGAAACAAAAAGTGATTATCTCTATAAATATCCAGATTAAAGATGATCAGGATTCAAATGACCTTTTTAAAGTGCCAGATCAACCGCCAAAAAAAAAACAAGAATATGTCATTTTTCACCATATGCAGCGAGTCTACTTTCCACCGGCAAATGGGACACCTCTTCCTTCAGTTCTTCTAGTGCCTTCACATGATGCTTCACCACAAGCTTCAACTCAGGCGGAAGGACTTGCTACACACTCAGTAACAGCTCAAGTTACGGTTGAAACAAAACAAAATAATCAGAGGCTGCCAACGATTTCAGCCTCAGAATTTCCGGGGGGAAAGAGATCTAGCATCCGTCTGCAAACAAGCTCTCACTTTGGTTTTTTTGTAGCTACAGCGGAGCCTCTAACGATCCAGGAGGCCTTCTCATCACCCGAAAAAAAATCAGTGGATCGAGGCGGCAAACAATGAAATAAAGTCTATTATGGAGGCACAGACACGGGAGCTGGTCGATCTTCCTCCGTGCAGAAAAGCCATCGGCAGCAATTGGGTATTTAAGGTGAATTTGAACTTGGACAACACCATTGAAAGGTATAAGGCCAGATTAGTGGCCAAAGGATACAATCAAAAAGAATGTATTGACTTTGAAGAATTATTCTCTCCAGTTGTCAGATTTCCCACTGTTAGAATATTGCAAAGTCTAGCGGCTATAGAAAATATGGAAATACATCAAATAGATGTTAAAACGGCTTTCTTGCACGGAGAGTTAGAAGAAACCATTTATATGAAGCAACCTGAAATGTATGTTGAAAAGAGAAATGAAGAATTAGTGTGTAAATTGATGAAATCTTTGTACTGGCTAAAACAAGCCCCGCATCAGTGGAATTTGAAGTTGATGAGTTTTTGACTGGGCTAGGATTTAAGAGAATTGGCTCATATCATTCTGTATATGTCTTACAAGGGGAGGATGGGATACTATACATTTCTGTATATGTGGATGACTTATTATTAATAAGTAAGTCAATAGATGAAATAAACCGCATTAAAGCGGCTTTTTGGTATAGGTTCGAGATAAAGGACCTCGATGAGGCCAAGTATGTCTTAGGAATACAAGTAGAAAGAGACAAAAACAAAAGGCTGATTATGTTGACTCAAAAAGAAACAATAGGTAAAAGATGTAAAGGGATATAAAACTCCCATGGAATTCAAACAAAAATTAGAAGGAAGGGATTCAGATTCAGGCATTATGGTGTGTGAGAGTCTAGAGTCAAGGGAGGAGTTTATGGCTTCAAAACCATATAGACAGGTAGTTGGAAGTCTTATATATTTTATGAACTGTACGAGACCTGATATCGCAGCAGCTGTAGGGGTATTGAGTAGAAGTCTGCAGAATCCTAAAAGGCAGACTGGGAAGCTGCAAAAAGGGTGTAGAGATATCTTGCAAGAACTCAAAACCTTAGGCTTGTAATCGGAGGAGGAGAAGTGAAAATACAAACGTGGAGCGACGCTAGCTATGGAGACATGCCAAGCCAGAAATATACATACGGTTTTGTTCTTAAGATTGGAGATGGAACTTGTTGTTGGAGCAGCAAACTACAAAAGGTTACAGCTCAATCCACAATGGAGTCACAATACATGTCAACAGCTTTTGCCCTCTAGGAGCTCTTATGGGTTAAGTCTATTTTACAAGAACTTGGGTAAGATCCTCAATCTATATGGTGTGACAACCAGGCAGCCATTGTCATTGCCTCTAACCCTATTTATCATTTTAAAATCAAACACATGGATGTTAGACTTCACTTTGTCAGAGAAAAAGATCTTGCAAAGGTGATTAAATTGTGTTATTTACCGAATGAGGAGATGGTGGCTGATATGTTAACTAAAGCCCTTTCTGCTCCTAAGTTGCAGTTTTGTAGGGAGGCGGCTATTGGACTAAGTGAGTAACTGAGTTTAAATATTTAGGGGAGTGTTAATATTTGAAATCTTTATTTAAGTAGATAGAGCTGTAAGAAGAGACTAAGTACTTAGAAATTTTTTTTCTAGCATAGTTTTAATACTTACCTTCAATAGTGTGACAGTAACAGATAGACACAAGAAGTGTACTGTATTTGCAGGAACACGCGTTGACGATAAGAGATGATGCGGATATTTCGGAGTGGCGATCGACACCTACATACGTGTGTCGCAAATCGTACGGTCAGGACTAACGAATCGGATAGAGGAAAAGTAATCCAAACATCCGGGAGGAAATTGTACGCGATCAAAGTGGGGACCACAATGAGGACACGCGTCGGCAAGTGAAACGTATGCAGGTTTAACGCATTGACGCCGACATTCAGTTACACGCGCCACGCAGGAAACAATTAGATTCATTGGATCGGACGGACGGAATCTGAACCAAATATTTCGGAAATACAGAGTACGGTTCGACGTTATGGTCGTTGATTACATTTGCGCCAACGGACGCAATTCACTTGGGATCACAAGCGTGATTCACGTGGGACCACAAGTGACGCAGCACTCAGGTGCTTCGTACTACACTACCAAAATCGGTTGTACTTTAGCGACTATCGCTGACTAAGCACCTATAACATTTTATGAAAGGTTTGCTATCTGAGAATATTTGGAAAACATTGTTTTATAGATTAGTGTAATAAAAAATTAGTGTTTCATTAATTAGTTCTTTGAAAATAATAATTAGGTTTTGGAAGTTCACAAGGTTCAGTAAAGTACAGGCTGGATACTTTGTTGCAAGTCAGGATAGTCTTGTAGTAGGGTTTCTCGAATTGGTGTGACCAGTAGATACTCGCTGTGAGTATATAGTTTAGGACTTAGTAAATTTTGTAGCATCCTGTTTTGGGATTATATCATTTTAACGGCAGATTTTGGGAAAATTCTAGGAGTCATATCGTATGATTTACTGGGTAAATATGGGCTGCAATTTTGAGAATTGTCAGTTTATTCTGCTGTGTATCACTGTGAGAAATTTGAGGCATATTGGCTCTTTGAGTCATATTTTGTGTAAGCTGAAAGTTGGCTGTTGAGTAGGTGCTTGATAGCTTCTGTTTTTTTCCATGTCTACTTCCAGTACTACTGCTGGTACTCCTCTTGCAACGGTGGTTGTAGAACCTAATTAATTAAGAATTGAATAGTTGCACCTGCTAGAACTACGTGCCGCTGCAGCCAGAACTAGTGCTACTGCAGATGGTAGTACTAGCTACTGCTGCAGCCAGTAGTACTAGCTATTGCTACTCCAATTAATAAAAATAAGAATAAGATTTTACAATTTGTACATTTCAAAAAATAATTAATAACAATAAGAATAAAACTTAACATTTTTAACACTTTAAAAAATAATAATTAAAATAATAATTAAAACTCACATTTTGTACACTTTATAAAATGATTAATAAAAATAAGAATAAAATATCACATTTTATACACTTCATAAAATATTGAATAAAAATAATAATAAGAATTCTCATTTTGTACACTTCAAAAATTAATAAATAAAAATAATTATAAAAATTCATGCCTGAAACGAACAGTCTGCAATTTTTTTTTCATAACATATTTTGACTAAATTAGTGTGGGTTTCAAGTTTTCATATGTGAAGTTATGTACCGTAGTACGTACTAAAGAAGTAACTATATTAATTAGTATTAAAGCATTAGCACTTTTTCTTCGGTTACATTTTGCGGCGTTACCTTTTAAGTCACGGAACGAAAATCACGTCGTACGTCACGTTTCAAAAAAATTGTCGTTATCCCTAAAACAACATATTAAATAAAAAAATTATTTTCTAAAATATAATATATCGCGATATATATCACGATAATTTGTATTGGTCGCGGTACAATATATCGAGAATTTTCCTCAATCGATATTCGATATATCAAATATCCATATTATCGCGATATGAAACTACCGGATACCCAACACTAGCAGTTGGAGTACTCAGTAGGAGTCTTAATAATCCTAGGAAGAGATATTGGGAGGTAGCCAAGAGAGTCATGAGATATCCGGTGGGAACCAGAGAGTTATGGTTTCATTTCGGAGGGGAGCACACTGACATCACTACTTGGAGTGATGCTAGTTATGGGGACGCACCTATGAGAAGATGCACTTATGGGTATGTGTTGTATGTTGGGGAAGGTGCTTGCTGTTGGGGCAGTAAGCAACAAAAGGTGGTTGGTCAGTCTACTATGGAGGCTGAGTACATGGCCTCTTGTTCTACTGTGAAAGAGTTGATGTGGGTCAAGTCCTTGTTGCAAGAACTAGGGTATATGAAGGAGGGAGTGCATGAAGTGTTTTGTGATAATCAAGCTGCCATTGCAATTGCAGCTAATCCAAAACATCATTTTAATGCTAAACATATGGACATAAGATTGAGTTTTGTAAGAGAAAAAGTTGAGAATAAGATTGTGAATCTTGTATGTAGATCTGATGAAGAAATGGTAGCTGATATGATGACAAAACCGGTGCCTTCTTCCAAGTCAAAATATTGCACAAAAAAGTGTGGGCTAAAATTGAAGTTTAAATTAGACTAGAAAATAATAGGAGTGTTGAAATTATTAGATTTATGTGGTATTTTCTAGGTCTAAATAGTTCAGTACAAAAAAGAAAAGAAAAAGGCGGACGGCCTGCCTCCACCTCCTCTCTCTACCCACCATACTTATTGTAGTCACTCAGGAATAGAGAGGGTGGTTAAGCCATGGTTGTCCTAGCTCAGCAGGCAGGACTAAAGAGTGACTTAAGTCACTCTCAACAAAAGGTAGAGTCCTGCAAGAATCGAACCTCCGGCCGACAGAGCACGGCGTAGCCGTTAGCTCTAACCAGTCTGTCATAGAAGTTCGTTAGAAGATATAGGGTTCGATATGTATTTAAGCTATTGTATGGTATTGAAATCAATTAAATGGAATTTGAACAAAGGAATATAGAACTTGTTAAAGTTTAGTGCAGACGTCATTCCGCACGAAACAAATGAATCGGACATTTGTTTCGACGGTCGACATTTAATGTCAAATTTAATCCGACAGCACATATCATCGTCGAGATCGCGAAATGGTCACTTTGGCTTTTATGGACGTGGCATGACTTGGCGCCCCGAGGAAGGATGACATTCGCTCGCGGGAATTCTAAGGAATGTTCAGACGAGTTGAAAAGTGACACGCGTCCACTTAGTGGCCTTGTCGTACACATGCCGTACAGAAAGGACATCGGCCGTAATACCTTTCTATACTTTATGTCATATGATTGGTTCGTATTTCAGTAGATAGGGGCTGTGATAGGGGTTTAGGACTTAGGAAATTTGGTAGGCAATCACCTCTCTCTAAGAGAGCTTTGTATAAAATTGGCATTTTTTCCTACTGATAACTTATCGTGTGGTTGGGCGTTTTCTGAAATTCTTTTTCCTATGGACTCAAGGGAGTCCAGACTGCACAGGGGTGCAGTCACATTGGTTGCTTGTCTGCTGGGGTTGCAGTGGTTGCCATTGGAAGTGGGTTAGTTAATAACTATCTAGAGGCTTCCTCAATTTTGTAGTCCAATGGAGGACACATAATTGCTTTGTAACTATGAAGGTCATCTTTGACCAGCCATAACTTACTGCTCAGTGGAGCAAATTCAGTGATTCTTTTTGCTTTTGACTCAAGGGAGTCTTGTCCTCACAATAGTGAGGGTGGTCAGAATATTTGTGTGCCTGTACGGCACTAATTCAGTGGGAGAGTTGAAGGGGCAAATATTATCCTAGAGGCTTAACAAAGGGTGCTCATTCTGTGGGTCAATGGAGACCACAAAATTTTAGGTTATGGACCCACCCTCTAGAATGCCTATATTTGATAGATCAGACTTTTTATATTGGGAAATGATGACAGAGGGAGAACTATTTGAGAAGCATCTATGGGGCATAGTGTCTGGACAAATTCGATGCCCACCTCCACTTCGGTTTCGAGGGACACGTTTTTCTCGCACCTCCGTCACTATAGTAGCCAGAACAGCTGCCACCATCACTGAAGATGAAGATGAGGAATGAGAAGAGATTGTCATGGAACGAGAAAAGGGAGGAGTTGCAATTCAAGTGACACCATTGCTGAAGGCGATACTGGCAGTAGTACCACCAGCAGTGGTGACAAGGGTTTAGACTGACAAATCAGAGTAAGAAAAGTGGAACTACAAAGACAAGGTTGTTAAGCTCTTTATTCCTAAAAGTGTAGCAAACATCGTTGCCATTCCCCTTATACATGTCAAATCTTCATCTCAGATTTGGATATCACTAGTTAACAAATATAAGAGTGGATAATTGCACCAGTAACAGTTGACAGAAAATAAGATTGGAGCTTATACTTATAAGGGAGGACGCAAGATGGATTATTGCAATGATTTAGAAGCATTGTTTGGAGAGCTAGCGAGTGCAGGTAACTCATGGTCAGAGAGACAAAGAGTAAACACATTAATGATGAAACTACCTGAAGAGTATAAGAATGTCATTAATCGATTACAGGACATAGGAGATAGCAATTGGAATTGGGATGACACAATGGGAATGATTTTAGTGAAAGAAAGCACCATAGATCTTAGGAGAGGGAGTCCAATTGTTCAAGCATTGTCTGCAAGAGCTGATTGGCGGAAGCGTGATGAGGAGAGAGAGAAAGATCCCTATCGAAACTTTGGAGGAAGAGGACAAAGAGGTGGCAGATTTGATAGACAGGGAAGAGGAACTTCTCGAGGAGGATTATGTCACTTCTGCAAGAAACCAGGACACTATATGAAAGAGTGTGTCAACCTTGCAGATCTTCAACTAAAAGATGGACAGGGAACCTCAAAGGATGGAGGACAGAAAAAGGCTTTCCTAACTAAAGTTCATGATGAGGAAGAGGACGAAAAAACTGAACCGGAAGACGAGCTTGAGGAGCTTTTTCTTAATCCAAAAAACACTGAAAAGCATGGAAACATTCCACGGAGACACAAGTGTGCTTTCATAGGTAAGAGAGATCCACCCGAGGATGGGTGGATCATAGACTCAAGGGCCTCAATGCATATGTGCAAAGATAAGAGGTGGTTCACTAAACTGAGAAAGATCCTAAGACTTGAGATAAAGTATGGAGATGGTAGAGTAGAAACCACAAGTCTAGTTGGAACTGTTGACTTGAAGGTTCTAGTTGATGGAAAAGCCTCAATTGTAACACTCTCAGACGTTGTTTACATTCCAGTGCTTAGCAAGAACCTAGTCTCAACAGCTGTCCTAGATGAAAAGGAGTTTGAAATAGGAAGTAGGAAAGGAATCTTCACAACAAGCTTTGATAATGAGGTTTATTTCAGAGCTAAAAAGGGCAGTCAAGGAATGTTAAGAATTGTTCTTTGCGATGAAAAAAGTGTTCTCCACTAGTGTGCAAATGAGGTGATGCTTTGGCACAAAAGGTTTGGGCATGTGCACCTAGATAAATTAAAGAAAATGAAGAAAAAGGGAATAGTGGAGGGTATTACTTTTGAGGATGATGAGACCTTCGATGATTGTAGTGGATGTGCCCAAGGGAAGATTCATAGACTTCCATTTCCAAAAGCAGCCATATTCAGGAGAGAGAAATTATTGGATCTAATTCACATTGATGTTTGGGGACCTGCTAGGTATGTTTCACATGGGGGGAAAAGATGGATGTTAACCATCACAGATGATTGGTCTAGATTCACGAAGGTATACTTTATCAGACATAAGTCAGAGGTATTGAGATGTTTCAAAGAGTATAAAGTATGGAGTGAAAAACTACATGAAACCTCAATAAAAGAGATAAGAAGTGATAATGGGAAAAAATACACCATAAGGGAATTTGAAGACTATCTTAAAGAAGAATGAATTCATCATGAGAAAATTGTTCCCTATAATCCGAAACAAAATGGAGTAGCAGAAAGAGAGAATAAAACTTTAGGAGATATGTCCAAAAGTATGTTAACTGATAAGAGGATAGGGTTGCAGTTTTGGGCCAAGTCTATAACGATGCTAATTTCATCAAAAATAGAGTCATAACTTCAGCAAATAAGGAGGAAACTCCGTATGAGAGGTGGACAAGAACAAAGCTTGATTTGTCTAGTTTGAGGGTGTTCGGAAGTCAAGTCTACATTTTGGATTCCGATAAGACTAAATAGAAGTTAGAGGAGAAAGGGAAACAAAGATATCTTGTAGGATATGATGAGAGCACAAAAGGATAACAAATGTATGACTTGAAAAAGAGAGATATCATTTTGGTAAAACACATAGTGGTGATGAATGAAGAGAAGTCCATTGATCCATTCAAATATAATAAGGAAGTTAAAATCAGATTTGAAACGGATCAATTTTTTCTGACTTTAGAAAAAAAAAATATGCAACTCTACCAAAGGAGAAAGAGGAAAAGACAACATCCGAGATAGCGCCACAATACGAAGTGGAAACTGATGAGGAACTTGATGAGACACCGGAATTGGAAGATAGGGGAGCTAAAAATCTTCCTAAACGAAACCCAAGGATGCCTTTCATACCGGCGTCCGATTTTGAAGGGGGAAGAAGAAGTAGTAAACGATTTGAAGAAAGATAAGTAAATAACCAACTCACAAAGATGTCTCACCCATATGAACCTCAGACATACTTAGAGGCCATAAATACCCCTGAAAGTAGCCAGTGGATCACTGCTCTAAATGAAGAAATGGCCTCTAACATGGAAGCCAATACATGGGAGTTGGTAGATTGCCCAGCGAACCGAAAACCGATCGGATGTAAGTGGGATTTTAGACTTAAATTAAACGTAGACAATACCATTGAGAGGTACAACGCTAGGTCGGTTGCAAAAGGTTATACTCAAAAGGGGGGAATAGACTATGAATAAACCTTTGCACCAGTAGTCAAATTTCTTTCCGCAGCAGAGGATATGGAAATACACCAGATGGATAATAAAACAGCCTTTTTGCACGGAGAATTAGAAGGAGAAATTTACATGAGGCAATCGGAAGGATTCATAGAAAGTGGGGAAGAAAGCAATGTATGCAAATTGATAAAATCACTTTATGGACTTAAACAAGCCCTACGACAATAGAATATAAAGCTTGACGTTTTCTGACCGATTTGGGGTATATCAGAATTAGTTCAGATCACTCCATATATTTATTTGAGGATGAGAATAGAGTGATATTTATTACTATTTATATGGATGATTTGTTGGTCTTAAGCAAGTCGTTAGATTAGATTAACAAACTAAAACGGGATATTAGAAGCTGTTTTGATATGAAAGATCTCAGCGAAGCAAAGTACATTTTGGGAATTCAGATGGAGAGAGATAGAGGGAATATGATTATAAGACCCACTCAGAAAGAAACAATCCGTAATATGCTAGAAAAATTTCAGATGGAAAAAGCAAACGGATATACTACTCCCATGGATCTGAAAAAAGTGTTTGAGGGGAGTGAAGAGAGAGGAATATTAATCATTAATGATGAGATAGATGAGATAGAAAGGAAATTTATAGAATATATCCCTTATCGACAGATTGTAGGAAGTTTAATCTATTTTCTGAACTGTATTCGTCCGGATATAGCTGCAGCTATAGGGGTCCTTAGTAGAAGTCTAAATGAACCAAGAAAGAGAGACTGATAGGTTGCCAAAAGGGTGATGAGGTATCTGGTGGGGACAAGGGAATTTTGGTTGTATTTGGGAGGGGAGCACACTTACATCACCACTTGGAGTGATGCCAGTTATGGAGATACGCCTTTAAGGCGGTGTAGGACTGGATATGTGTTGCAAATTGGATCTGGTGCATGTTGTTGGAGTAGTAAGCAACAAAAAGTAGTTGCTCAATCCACTATAGAGGCTGAATACATGTTTTTCAGTGCAGCCGCCAAAGAATTAATGTGGGTTAAATCTCTTCTTGAAAAACTTGGGTTCATGAAGTCTGGAACTCAAAATGTTTTTTGTGATAATCAAGCTGCTATCTCTATTCCAGCTAATTTGAAACATCACTTCAAAGCTAAACACATGGATATTAGACTAAGCTTTGTCAGAGAAAAGGTTGAAAATAAAATCATTAAATCGGTTTATAAAACTGATATAGAAATGATTGCAGACATGATGAAAAAACTTGTGCCTTCCCCTAAGTTAATTTATTGCAGAGAAAGCTGTAGATTAAAATGGAAAAGTGACTAAGAATTAAGGGGATTGTTGAAAAGAGGTAAATAATAGTGCACTTGTCTATAATTGTTATACTTTAAAGAGAGAGAGTGAGGATCAAAGGCACGCCATGGCTGCCGCCATATTTAGAAAGTGGCAGATTTTGAAGTAGAGGATATTTTACGAAAATGTTGCCTAGATCTGGATTTGAACCTGCGACCTCTGGATTTTATATAGCCGGGCGCATTAACCATTAAAGCGCTACAAAACGATACACATAACGGATTTGAAAAATATTTAAACATTAACGCGGCGGCTAATTAACACCAAACTAACGAAGAGGAACGATTCATGCATGTACGCGAATCTGAACCGTGTAAAATATGTTTTGATCGGACGGCCAGCATTATAGCCGCCACCCAAAGTGAGCTTTTGGCGGCATTCAGAGATTGCGTCACGCGGTGCCACGTGGCGTCACATTATTTGATACCGGAGAAGATGGGAGGAGGAACCATTGCTCTCGATTTTGAGAGGTGTCACCTTGTAGACCATGTCGTACAAAAAACGTACAATAAGTACATCACCCATTCTACTATATAGTGTTTCTATTGGACTAGGGTTTAGTAGTAGGTAGTCGTGTGTAGGCAGATCAAGACTTAATGATATTTAGGTACCTCTCTCTAAGAAAGCTTGTAACTATAAAGGTCATCTTTGACTAGCCAAAACTTACTGCTCAGGGGAGCAAATTCAGTGATTCTTTTTGCGTTTCACTCTATTGAAAAGAGGTAATTAATAGTTCACTTCTATATTTTAATTAGAATGTAAAGAGAGGGAAAGAGAGAACCAAAGGCACGCCATGGTTGCCGCGTCATTTAGAAGGAGGCAAAATTAAATAGAAGGTATTTTACTATTTGTAGCAAAATACTGCCTTTGGCCGGATTTGAACCGGGGTCTACGGACTTCTATCTAGACCTAAGCCTTATCCATTAAGGCACTAGCGAAATGATATACGTACTACGTTTCACGCATATTCATCTATTTATTAAACGGACTAATTTGCAGCAAACTAACGAAAACACGCATTAATCAATTCATGCATGGAAGCGAATTGAAGCCGCTTAAATACAAATGATCGGACGGCCACAATTGCAGCCACCATCCGCAATAAACTTTCGGCGGCTTTTGGGGATAGCGTCACGCGACGCCACGTGGCACCATACTATTGGATATCGGAGAAGGTGGGAGGAGGAACCATGGCTCCCGTTTTGACAGGCGTCACTTTGAAAGCCATGTCGTACAATGGCCGTATAATAAGTACATCGTCACTTTGAAAGCCATGTCGTACAATGGCCGTACAATAAGTACATTGCCTATTGTACCTTCTTGTACTATATTGTGTTTCTATTTGACTAGGGTTTAGTGAGGAAGAAGGAGTCATCTTAGACGAGGAATTAAGTCCTCAAGAACAGAAGTTCATGCAGACTATTCCTTACAGGCAATTAGTGGGAAGCCTAATCTATTTTATGAATTGTACCCGGTCGGATTTAGTTGCGGCTATAGGAGTGCTGAGTAGAAGTCTAAATGCTCTCACTAAAAAGGATAGGGAGGCAGCTAAGAGAGTCCTTAGATATTTGATAGGAACTAGGGATCTATGGTTGCATTTGGGTGGGGAGAATACAAACATCACTACGTGGAGTGATGCCAAGTTATGGTGATGCTCCGATGAGGAGATGCACTTCTGGATATGTATTATATGTGGGTGATGGGGCTTGCTGTTGGAGTAGCAAACAGCAAAAGGTTATTGCTCAGTCCACCATGGAGGCTGAGTATATGGCCTCTTGCTCTGCTGTAAAAGAATTGATGTGGGTCAAGTCTTTGCTTGATGAGCTTGGTCACCTTAAGAGTGGTGTGCAAAAATTTTTTTGTGATAATCAGGCAGCAATCGCTATTTCTGCCAATCCTAAACATCATTTTAAAGCTAAACACATGGACATTAGACTCAGCTTTGTTAGAGAGAAAGTAGAAAACAAAATAATCAGTTTAGAGTACCGACCAGGTAGCGAGATGGTTGTAGATAGGATGACCAAACCTGTGCCTTCCCCTAAGCTAATTTTCTGCAGGGAGAAGTGTGGTCTGAAATTAAAGATTGACTAGAAAATAAGAGGAGTGCAGAAATCGATGGTTCTTTTATTATTTTCTAGGTCTAAAATGGAATACAGAAAGAACCTGAGGCAATCTGCCTCTAACTTCTCTCTCCAACTCCCACACTTGTTGCAGTCACTAAGAAGTTGGAGAGGAAGCTAGAGCCATTGCTACCTAGGCTATCCATAGGTTTACGGGAAATAGATTAGTTGATATACAGATAGGTAGGTTTATTTGCTAAAAGGAGTATGTCAAAACTAAGATTTGATCCTGGTACCTGCCGACCGTTAGGACGCCACCGTTAGGACGCCAGTAGCCGGTAGAATTATCTGTTAAGTCTAGACATTAAGATACATACTAAAGGGTTCGTTAGTTATTTAAAAGTTGCCACGTAGGAAAATTCATTTAACAGCGGATGTTTACGGATACATAGATCCAGTTATGTAAATGTACGGATTTTGATATGGATAAGAAACGAGCATCGCGCATTTTGTTTCTTTTACGAAACAAATACCGCACAAGCATTTATGATGGCTACGATTGAAATCTGCATTCAATTGGACGGCCGAAAAGAAAGTCAAGATCGCGGAAGAGATTCTCGACGGTTTGTGGTCATCGCCACATCGGATGACACGTGGCACGATTACGTTGGATCGCGGCATCTCCGGGGATTACGGGACCGAATCCGGATATGACATGTGTCGACATTCAGGCCATGTCGTACAATATCCATACATAAAGTACACAGGCAGCTGTACTTTGTGTACGGCAGTGTAATATGATTGGTGCCGTACACCAATAGATAGAGTTTTAGACAGAGATAGGACTTGGAAAAAATTGGTAGATGGGACCCTCTCTCCCAGAGAGCTTCTGTACAAAAGGTCAACTTTGACCATCCATAACTTACTGCTCAGGGGAGCAAATTCACAAATTCTTTTTGCTATACACTCAAAGGAGTCTTGCCTTCACATGGGAGAAGGTGGTCAGAGTTTTTGTTTGCCAGGGTGGTAGTTATTCGTGCTGAAAGACAAAGGGGTCAGGGTTATCCTAG
Organism: Zygnema cylindricum; assembly: GCA_037447655.1. Taxonomy (NCBI): domain Eukaryota; kingdom Viridiplantae; phylum Streptophyta; class Zygnematophyceae; order Zygnematales; family Zygnemataceae; genus Zygnema; species Zygnema cylindricum. The sequence goes on from JBBHKE010001495.1 coordinate 27,329, forward strand.
AGGCTTCGTGTGAGCTGCTTACTCTGAGGTCCTATGGAGATCTTAGAGTTGCATTTAGTAGTAGGCAGTATTAAGTAGGCACACCAGGACTTAGTGAAATTTAGGTACCTCTCTCTAAGAGAGCTTGTAACTATAAAGGTAATCTTTGACCATCCATAACTTACTGCTCAGGGAAGCAAATTCACTGATTCTTTTTGCGTTTGACTCAGGGGAGTCTTGCCCTCACAAGGGTGAGAGTGGTCAGAATATTTTTGCTTGGGCGGCTCTTATTCAGCGGGAAAGTAGAAGGGGAAAATATTATCTTAGAGGCTTTACATAGGTTGCTGATTTTATGGGTCAATGGAGACCACAGAATTGCAAGTTATGGGCCCACCCTCTAGGGTGCCCATATTTGATGGATCAGACTTTCTTTATTGGGAAATGAAGATGGAGGGAGAACTATTTGAGAAACACCTATGGGGCATAGTGTGTGGACAAGTTCGATGTCCACCTCTACCTGGGTTTGGAGGAACACGTTTTTTTGGCACCTCCGCCTCTACTGTAGGTAGAACAGCTGCCACCATCATTGAGGATGAAGACGAGGAAGGAGAGGAGATTGTCATGGAAGGAGAAATCGGAGGAGTTGCAACTCAAGTGACACCATTGCCGAAGGCGATAGCGGTAGTAGCACCACCAACAACGGCGACAAGGGTTCAGATCCAAAGATCAGAGTATGAAAAGTGGAACTACAAAGACAAGGTTGCTAAGCTCTAAATTCTTTAAAGTGTAGCAAAGGGCATTGCCATTTCCTTTATGCATGTCAAATCTTCATCTCAGATTTTGATATCACTAGTTAACAAATATAAGAGTGGATCATTGCAGCAGCAACAGTTGGCAGAAAACAAGATTGCAGCTTATACTTATAAGGGAGGAAGCATGAATAATTATTGCAATGATTTAGGAGCATTATTTGGAGAGCTAGAGAGTGCAGGTAACTCATGGTCTGAGAGACAAAGAGTGAACGCATTAATGATGAAACTACCTGAAGAGTATGAGAATATCATTAATCGATTACAGGACATAAGAGATAGCAATTGGAATTGGGATGACACAATGGGAATGATTTTAGTGAAAGAAAGCACCATAGAGCTTAGGAGAGGGAGTCCAAGTGTTCAAGCATTGTCTGCAGGAGCTGATTGGCGGAAGCGTGATGAGGAGAGAGAGAAAGATCCCTATCGAAACTTTGGAGGAAGAGGACAAGGAGGTGGCAGATTTGATAGACAAGGGAGAGGAACTTCTCGAGGAGGATTATGTCACTTCTACAAGAAACCGGGACACTATATGGCATATTGTGGCAAACTTCTAGATCTTCGACTAAAAGATGGGCAAGGGACCTCAAGAAATGGAGCAAAGTAAAAGGCTTTCCTGACTCAAGTTCATGATGAGCAAGAGAACGAAGAAACGGAATAGGATGAGGAGCTTGAGGAGCTTGAGGAGCTTCTTCTTAATTCGAAAAATAGTGAAAAGCATGTTGACATTCCACGGCGACAAAAGTGTGCTTTCAGAGGTAAGAGGGATGCACTTGAAGATGGGTGGATCATAGACTCACGGGCCTCAATGCATATGTGCAAAGATAAAAGGTGGTTTACTAAACTGGGAAAGATCCCAACAATTAAGATAGAGTACGGAGATGGTAGAGTAGAAACCACAAGTCTTGTTGGAACTGTTGAGTTGAAGATTTTAGTTGATGGAAATGCCTCAATTGTAACACTCTCAGACGTTCTTTACATTCCACAACTTAGTAAGAACTTCGTCTCAGCAGTTGTCCTAGATGAAAAGGAGTTTGAAACAAGAACTAGGAAAAGAATCTTCACAGCAAGCTTTGATAATGAGGTTTAATTCATAGCTGAGAAGGGCAGTTACGGAATGTTCAGAATTGTTCTTTACAATAAAAACAGTGTTCTCTACTCCTGTGCAAGTGAGATGATGCTCTGGCACAAAAGGTTGGGGCATTTGCATCAAGATAGATTAAAGAAAATGAAGAAAAATGGAATAGTGGAGGGTATTACTTTTGAGGATAATGAGACCTTTGATGATTGCAGTGGATGTGCCCAAGGGAAGTTTCATAGACTTCCATTTCCAAAGGCAACCACATTTAGAAGAGAGAAAGTATTGGATCTAATTCACACCGATGTTTGGGGACCTGCTAGATATGCTTCACATGGGGGGAAGAGGAGGATGTTAACTATCAGAGATGATTCGTCTAGATACACGAAAGTATACTTTCTCAGACATAAGTCACAGGTATTGAGATGTTTCAAAGAGTATAAAGTATGGAGTGAAAAACTACATGAAAACTCAATAAAAGAGATAAGAAGTGATAATGGGAAAGAATACACCTCAAGGGAATTTGAAGAATATCTCAAAGAAGAAGTAATTCATCATGAGAAAATTGTTTCCTATAATCCGGAACAAAATAGAGTAGCAAAAAGAGTGAATAGAACTTTAGGAGATATGTCTAGAAGTATGTTAACTGATAAAAAGATAGGGTTGCAGTTTTGGGCCGAGTCTATGAACTATGCTAATTTCATCAAAAATAGAGTCATAACTTCAGCAAATAAGGAGGAAACTCCGAATGAGAGGTGGACAACAAGAAAGCATGATTTGTCTAGTTTGAGAGTGTTCAGAAGTCAAGTCTACAGTTTGGATTCCGATAACACTAAATGGAAGTTAGAGGGGAGAGGGAAGCCAGGATATCTTTTAGGATATGATGAGAGCACAAAAGGATACCGAGTGTATGACTTGAAAAAAAGAGATATCATTTTGGTAAAACACATAGTGGTGATGAATGAAGAGAAATCCATTGATCCATTCAAATATAATAAGGAAGTCAAAATCAGATTTGAAACGGATCAGTTTTTTGACTTTGACTTTGAAAATGAATAGAAGGAAGATGGAGAAAAATAAAAATCTGTAGATCTAAAAAGGAGAAGAAGGAAAGGACAACATCCGAGGCAACGCCACAATAAGAAGTGGAAACCGATGAGGAACTTGATGAGACACCGGAATTGGAAGATAGGGGAGCTGAAAATATCCCTAAACTATTTTAAAGGGGGAAGAAGAAGTAGTAAACGACTTCAAGAAAGACAAGTAAATAACCAACTCACAAATATGTCTCACCTAGATGAACCTCAAACATACCTAGAGGCCATAAACACTCCTGAAAGTAGCCGGTGGATCACAGCTATAAATGAAGAAATAGCCTCTATCATGGAAGCCAATACATGGGAGTTGGTAGATTGTCCACCGGACCGAAAACCGATCGAATGTAAGTGGGTTTTTAATTTTAAATTAAACCTGGATAATACCATTGAGAGGTACAAAGCTAGGTTAGTTGCAAAAGGATATACTCAGAAAGAGGGGATAGACTACGAAGAAACCTTTGCACCTGTTGTCAGATTTCCTTTTGTTATAATCCTTTTAAGTATAGCCGCAGCGGAGGATATGGAAATCCACTAGATGGATATTAAAACGGCCTTTTTGCACGGAGTGTTGGAAGAAGAAATTTACATGAGGCAACCGGAAGGATTCGTGGAAAGTGGGGAAGAAAACAAAGTTTGCAAACTGATAAAATCACTCTATGGGCTTAAGCAAGCCCCGCGACAATGGAATATAAAGCTCGACGAATTTCTGACGGGTTTGGGGTATATCAGAATTAGTTCAGATCACTCTATATACTTATTTGAGGATGAGAATGGAGTGATATTTATTGCTATTTATGTGGATGATTTGTTGGTCTTAAGCAAGTCATTAGATAAAATTAACAAACTAAAACGGGATCTTAGAAGCCGCTTTGACATGAAAGATCTCGGCGAAGCAAAGTACATTTTGGGAATTCAAATGGAGAGAGATAGAGGGAATAGGATTATAAGACTCACTCAGAAAGAAGCAATTGGTAATATGTTAGAAAAATTTCAAATGGAGAAACCAAACGGTTGTACTACTCCTATGGATTTGAAGAAAGTGAGTGAGGGGAGTGAAGAGGGAGGAATATTGATCATAAATGATAAGATAGATGAGATTGAAAGAAGACTTATGGAAAATATCCCTTATCGGCAAATTGTAGGCAGTTTAATATATTTTATGAATTGTACCCGGCCAGATATAGCTGCAGCCGTAGGAGTCCTCAGCAAGAGTCTAAATGAAACAAGAAAGAGAGACTGGGAGGCCGCCAAAAAGGTGATGAGGTATCTGGTGGGGACAAGGGAATTGTGGTTGTATTTGGGAGGGGAGCACACTGACATCACAACCTGGAGTGATGCCAGTTATGGAGATGTGCCTTTAAGGCGGTGTACGATTGGATATGTGTTGCAAATTAGATCTGGTGCATGCTGTTGGAGTAGCAAGCAACAGAAAGTAGTTGCTCAGTCCACTATGGAGGCTGAATACATGGCTTCTTGTGCTGCTACCAAAGAATTAATGTGGGTGAAATCTCTTCTAGAAAAACTTGGGTTTATGAAGACATGAACTCAGAATGTTTTTTGTGATAATCAAGCTGCTATCTCTATTTCAGCTAATCCGAAACATCACTTCAAAGCTAAGCATATGGATATTAGACTAAGCTTTGTCAAAGAGAAGGTTGAAAATAAAATCATTAAACTGGTTCATAAAACTGATAAAGAAATGATTGCAGACACGATGACAAAACCAGTACCTTCCCCTAAGTTGATTTATTGTAGAGAAAATTGTGGACTAAATTGAAAAGTGACTAAGAATTTAGGGGAGTGTTGAAAAAAGGTAACTAATAGTTCACTTCTATAGTTTAGGTAGAATGTAAAGAGAGAGAAAGAGAGAACCATAGGCACGCCATGGCTGCCGCGTCATTTAGGAGGGAGAATGAAATAGAAGGTATTTTACTATTTGTAGCAAAATACTGCCTCTAGCCAGATTTGAACCGGGGTCTACGATATACTACTTAGACCTTAGCCTTATCCATTAAGGCACTAACGAAACGATATACGTATAACGTTTCACGCATATTTATGTATTTGTTAAACGGGCTAATTTGCAGCAGACTAACGAAAACACGCATTAATCAATTCATGCATGGAAGCGAATCGAAGCCGCATAAATACAAATGATCGGACGGCCACAATTGCAGCCTCCACCCGCAATAAACTTTCGGCGGCCTTTGGGGATAGCGTCACGCGACGCCACGTGGCACCATACTATTGGATACCGGAGAAGATGAAGGAGGAACCATGGCTCCCGTTTTGACAGGCGTCACTTTGAAAGCCATGTCGTACAATGGCCGTACAATACGTAGATCGCCTAATGTACCTTCTTGTACTATATAGTGTTTTTATTGGACTAGGGTTTAGTAGTAGGCAGTCGTAAGTAGGCAGACCAGGACTTAGTGAAATTTAGGTACCTCTCTCTAAGAGAGCTTGTAACTATAAAGGTCATCTTTGACCAACCATAACTTACTGCTCAGGGGAGCAAATTCAGTGATTATTTTTCCGTTTGACTCAAAGGAGTCTTTTCCTCAGAGGGGTGAGAGTGCTCAGAATATTTGTGTGCCTGGGCGGCGCTTATTCAGCGGGAAAGTAGAAGAGGCAAATATTATCCTAGAGGCTTTACATAGGCTGCTCATTCTCTGGGTCAATGGAGACCACAGAATTGCAAACACTCCCTCGAAAATTTAGTTTCGTACATCTGAAATAATCTAAAAGCATGGTAGCTGCTTTGTTTGCGATGTCAGATAAAGGCATAGCAGCATAGCAACATAGCAGCATAGCAACATAGCAGCATAGCAGCTTAGCATCATAGCAGCATAACAAAATAGCAGCGCAACAAGATGTATTTAGCGTCTCCACTGCTCCAACTCCCTCCGGCCATCTCTTCCAAAATTCGTCCTTCTTAGACACACCATCGCTTCCGCTGCGTCTTTCTAAGTCTTCAAAATAAAACTCTATTTTTCAGTCAATTTTAGAACAATCAAAACCTAAAATTTTAAAATTCCACGAATATTACCAAATGTTAATTGTAGTCACTTCTGTAAATTTACTTTTCACGCCGTCTTCTTTTGACCACTTTCGGACTACGTTTTCTTCTACGATTCATCCTTTGAATTCTACTTCATTTCTTCGTTTTCTTACTGAATTTTGATGTTTTTCCCATTTTCGCAATTTTATTTTCTTCTTCCGTATTATGAACTTCTTCACGTACTCCAATCTTCTGAACCCTTTTCCTCTCTCCCTCTCTAGGTGAATTAATCCCCTCCTGCAAATTATTTTCAGTTTCAACTTCAAAATCCCCTTCACTTCCTCCTAATATTCTTACTTCAACAACCTCTTCCTCTTGCACATTTTCATCACTCACTAATCTGTCGTTTGTAAAAGTGACAAAAACTGACTCTTTTTCTGTCACACCTTTCTCCATTCCATTTCCGGTGACAACAAATTTTTCTTTTCCTCCCTCATGTTCCATATCTCGAAGAGTAACAATCGACAAGTAAACAAATTCGTCCACGGGAAGTGTGGCCCTTCGTTTAGGAGGTCGAACTCGATTATCATCCCATCCATTCCTGAAGGTTCCTGCGACACATGCAATTTTATATAGCGGACATACCCTGAAAGTATGCCCTACATCATTACAGTAAAAACAATTATCTACCTTACAACTTTTCTTATTTCTCTGGAACTGTGATCTGACACCTTGAAAATTCCCCTTAATCTTTAGAGCCTCGTGATTAGCCTCTTTCTCTAAAACACACCTGACTGCTAAAGGTACGTTCCAATCTCTTTTATCAACTTGTCTTAATCTATCTACAGCACACTTATATTCCTTACGTAATCCTTTCATTAACATGTAAGCCTTTTGAGTATTTGTAAATTTTCCTCCTGCAATATCATTTTCCGCGAACAAAATTTGTATGCCAATACAATAATCCAACATACTACCTCCATCATACTTATACTCAACTATTTTTGTAACATTACTCATCCAATGATACACATAAGTCTTTTGATATACTCGTTCTAAGCTCTTCCATAATTCAGCTGCACTTTCGAGACCAAGGTAAGTCATTACAAGTTCCTCATTAAATGATAGCTTGATAATCAGCAAATACTCATTGTTCTTCTCCTCCCATCCAACCGATGATTCAGCACACGTCCCATCCACCACATCCATTAGCTTCCTCGACTTGAAGTAGCTCTCCATCGTATTCCTCCAATAGTAATATTTAGATCCATCGAGTATGGGTAAGGTTGATTCATCCAATATGGGTAGCCATGGGAGTTGGCCCATAACCTGTTGTTCATAGCCATTTTCAGCCATGAATGTACCCTCGGGAGCACCACAGACTACCCCAAAACAGCCTCCTTTGATTCCACTCAGAATTCTACAGGATAACCAAACCCAGCTGAAACTACTCAACCCGAGATTTCGTAGAACATTTAGTATTTCCACCAATTTTCATACAAAAATACCAAACCGAATAATCACAACACTCTGTCAAAGTTGCAGAAAAACAGCCTGCCAGAACTTTGATAAATATGACCAACTTCACAATGAAGCCCCAAGCAAACCACACTCAAACTAGGTCTGAAAATTCGCCACAATATTTCCAATACAAAGAGGAACACACATGCAAAATTTTAGATAATTGTGCCAATAAAACTGAGAGCAATTCTCAGATGAAAATCCCAAAAAGGAGTAGAAACAGTTTCTGTCCAAAAAAGTTCGTAAGTCAAAAATGACTAAGTCCTACAAATATACACTACAATTTACTACTAACTGTACGGAGGCATACCAGCCGTTCGTAATCAATCAACTACCTTTATTAATGTGAGTGTACTTGAAACCTACACTAATAAATAATACACAGGACAAAACATCGTTAAATATTTACAAGTCTTACTAATTCCGTCAATCGAATCGGGACCGTCCAAAATAAGTATCTTGTGACGGACGCGATTTCGCGTCCCTCACCAAACCGACGGCGCCGCCGTCCGTAGCTCTTTTTCCGCATACTTGATGTCATATCACACGGTCACACAATCACTTGACGAACTGATGCCACCTCACCAAAATTAATCCATACACGTGGCGTCCTTTCCACTCAATGCCTCTCACGCAACTTTCAGTTTGAATCCCTTTCGTCATCATTATGATTCGTACTTGCAGTGTACCTTTCAACAATATTCCAAATCGGATCGCTTTGCGATCCGCCGTTCATTTGACTTACGTTTGTTCACGCCACTGATTTAGATCAATACGTCTCAATACACTTAGTACCTAGTACACAAGCTGCTATGGCTGCGATGTAACCAGTGCAGCATGGCAGCATAGCAATGTGATACAGAGAGGACTTAAGGTTTCCGAAAACCAACAATGGCCACCTGTTCAACCATAGTAGATGTTAGGACAAAATTATTACCAAGTAAAATGCGTAAAGGAAGAGGAATGATTACAAGATTTGTCATGATAGATCTCGTACATGACATGTGATGCGACGCACCCGAATCTATCAACCAATCAGAGTTATTACCTGATGCATTGAAAGCGTACCCATAGTCTATTGGAGAAATGGGAGCAAGTAGGAAATTGATGTGGTTGATAGGCGGCGTTTCTTGATTTGCTACCTCCGATTGAAGGAGTGGTGGAGGTACATTCGGCACGAATTGAAAATGAGGTGCCACATTGTACCACGGGGGAGGGGAACCGTAAGGACCGTACGAGGGAGTCATAAATGCTGGAGTCGCTTGTCTAACGGGATTGTACGCGACAGGCAGATTGTGCGGCGCTCTTGGATTTGGAGCGTTGTTTTTGTTTTGGCCGCCACCGCCGCCGCCTGACGCACGTTCACATTTTCGGGCAAGAATTGGACACACGTCGATTAAGTGATCTTTTTCTTTGCGGTATCTACAAAAAAAAAAAGATCCTGAAGCAACTGAAAATAAAAAAAATTGAAGCAAAAGTAGTTAGTGTTGTAGCGTCAGATAACATCACATGTTTTTTTAATTTTTGTCTACTTTATTCATAGACAAGTTGATTGGTTAGATCAGGTAGCGTGACATTTGCAGGATTTTTGTCAACTGTACTACCAAAAGATTCAAAACTGGGCGGCAATCGTGCCAAAATCACGCTAATGAGATCTTCATGAGTAACAGAATAATTAATGCACTTCAAACAAACAACCTTTGATTGTACTTTTTGTATAAAAGACAACATATCTTCAGACTTATCCTTTTCAAGAAGAATGAATTCACGTCGAAGGGCCAAACGATGTGGCCACGTGTCAAATTCATACACGGCACATAAAAGTCGCCACGCTTCATTTGCGGTTGTGGCAGTTCGTACAAGATTTGCAATTATACCATCCAACAACACAAATGAGACGAGACAAAGCGATGGAGTCCTTTCTCTCCATGCAATGATTGCAGTCTAGGCGGCCGCAATGTCATCGTCATCCTCGTCTGGAAAAATTAAAATGATGACATCTCTTATGACATGGCCCCATAATTTTTCAAAACTGAATAAATGTTGGATGAAAAAATTCCAGTTGTAAAAGTCCTTCCCTTTAAATTTATGAACTGAGTTTGACACGGCCGAAGTCGTGGGCCTATAACCTAATAGATTAGCGGCCATAACAAAGAAAATAATTTAAAGCAAAATAACAAGAAAAAAGTACAAAGTACATAAAAGGTAAAAAAGGACAACAAGGACAAAAAGACTGTCGTGAACTTCAGTTCAAATATTAAATGAATTTGTTAATTGACATTGTGAGACGCTTGAGATTTGTTGAAATTAATAGATTTCTAGAGTATTTTCTAGTTTTAAATATGTTAGTATAAAAGGTAAAGAAAAGGACACGCAGCCTGCCTCCACCTCCTCTCTCTAGCCCCCATACTTGTTGTAGTCACCGAAGGATAGAGAGGGTGGTTAATCCAAGGCTTCCTTAGTTCAAACAGGCAGTTATTTTTGTTGAAATTAAAGGTATTTTCTAGGTTATTTAAGTAAGTTAAATAGGAGGAGGAAAAGGCAGAGGCAGCCTTCTTCTAACTTCTCTCTCTAGCCCTCATACTTGTCGTAGTCACTGAAGGCTGGAGAGGAAGCTAGAGCCATGGCTGCCTATGCTTCTGCTTCTTCTTGTCAGAAGGCATATCATTGGTAAACTTACCAAAAAGATTGACGGACCCAGGATTTGATCCCGGTACCTACCGTCCGTTAATCTAGCCGTTAGTCTTAACCTATAGTCTAAGACCAGTGCTGAAGTATATAGGGTACGATAGCTACTTAAAGATAACAAAATACAGAAGTTCGGTTTACTGACAAACGCACCACAATCACACAAACACAGTTAAAAAGAATTACACTTAAAAGTACTGTTTGTATTTTAAACGGCTATAAATTAAGGCCGACATCAATCCAACGACGTAGAAAAGCCAGAATCGCCGAATGATCTATTTGGCGGTTTGCGATCATAGCCACACCGGGTGACACGTGGCATCATGACATTGGATGACGGCATCTCCGGGACATACTATGGCAAACCCGGATATGGCAGGCGTTGTCTTTTTGGCCATGTCGTACAATGGCCGTACAGAAAGTACTCCGCACAAAGTACCTGTGTGTACTATACACTTAATTGATTGGCTCCGTACATCAGTAGTAGAGGGTTTAGAGAGGGGTTTAGAACTTAGGAAATTAGAGGTAGCCGCCTCTCTCCCAGAGAGCTTCTGTATAAAATGTCATCTTTGACCATTGATAATTTACTGCACAGAGGAGGAAATTCAAGGATTCCTTTTGTGGCAAACTCAGGGGAGTCAGCTCTTTTTAGGGGTGCACTTTGGTCAGTCTGTATACTGTCTGGGTGTCAGCTATACTTGTACAGACTCAAAAGGGTTGAGGTCATCCTAGAGGCTTCTAGTAGGCTGCTTGCCTTGAGTACCAATGGAGGTCTCAGAGTTGCAGGTTATGGGCGCACCCTCTAGGGTGCCCATATTTCTTGGGACTGGGTTTATCTATTGGGAAAGTATGATGATAGGAGCCCTATGCGAGAAAAGATTTTGGGGAATAGTGAGTGGGCGAGTGAAGCGCCCATCTGGTACTGCTATCCCTCTAAGGTTTGCAGGTAGCAGATTTGGTAGAAAACCAGATCCACCGCCATCAATGGAGTAAGAAGACGGAGAAAGCATCGTGATGGAAAAACAGAAAGAAAAAAGAGAAAACCACACCTACAACAACCGGATTTGCTTTCATGTCTCCTATTCCGAGGAATGAGGAGAATGACATCGATACCTGGGACTACAACAACATGGCGGCGAAGCATTTTGTCCTCCGTCATCTCACACAAGGACTCGCATGTCCTCATTTGCAAGTGGAAAGGGCATCCAATCTGTGGGATGCTCTTATAGAGATGTACTGTAGCGGTACTATTTAGGAACAGAAGCTAGCAGATCAAATGATCAATGGATACTTCCACAAAGGAGAGAAGATGCTCGATTTTTGCAATGAGCTGGCTATACTTTTCATGGAGTTAGAGTGTGCCAGAAAAGTAGAAACCGAGAAGGCAAAGGTTCACTGCTTACTCATGAAACTACCCGATGAGTATGAGGACATTGTGAACCGGGTACAAGATCTGCCGAACTCCAGGTGGATATGGAATTCGATAGTTGGTATGATCCTTGTTCGAGAGAACACAATCGAAATTCGGAGGGGAGTTAAGAGTGGACAAGCCTTGGCGGCCGGAGCAAGTTGGAGAAACAAAGATTCACAGAAACCCCTTGGAAGTAATGGAGGGGAAGATAAAAAAATTCACTCCGATGAGTCCGGAACTAGGGGACCAAAGGGGCTTTGTCATTTCTGGAAGAAACCCGGGCATTACATGGCGGAATGTACCAAACTGACCGAACTTCGGATAAAGGAGGGGAAGACCGGGGGTCAATCACGAGGGAAGAAAAAGGCACTTGTCACGCAGTTACTAGAGGAGGAGTCCGATGAGGAGGACGACGAACTTATTTTGGATGAGGAGTTCGAGGCAAAGACAAAAGTCGAAATTCCACAAAAGCAAAAATGCGCCTTCGTTGGACTGAAAGGTGAAAGAGGCTGGATTGTGGATTCAGGTGCATCCATGCACATGTGCAAGGATAAGCATTTGTTTACTACGCTGAGAAAGATCCATACAGTAGAGATTGAATATGGGGATGGGAGGGTAGTGACCACTACTTATGTAGGATCGGTAGATCTGAAAGTCATAGTGGAGGGAAAAACCTCAATAGTCATGTTCTCTGATGTATTGTTTATTCCGGGGTTAAACAAAAACCTTATCTCTACATCTGTATTAGATGATAAAGGATTTGAAACTAGCACCAGAAAAGGCGTTTTTACAGCTAGCTTTTAGTGAGATGTGTATTTCACTGCTGAGAAAGGTAGCCAAGGGATGTTCAGGCTTGCTTTAAGTAATGAAAAACTCAAACTTTACTATGCTGGTGTCAATGATATTATTTATGGCATAATAGACTTGGGCATGTGAATCTAGAAAAGTTAAAAGAAATGAAAAAGTTGGGAGTAGTTGAAAGGATACGCTTTGGGGAAAATGATAATGTGAGTGATTGCAGTGGGTGTGCTCAAAGTAAAGCACACAGATTACCATTCCCAAAAGAAGCAACTTATAAAGGAGAAAAAATTCTTGATCTAGTACACACAGACATTTGGGGACCTGCGAGAGTGTCATCACTTGGAGGCAAAAGATTTATGCTAACCATTACTGATGATTGGTCCCGATACTCCCGGGTATACTTTCTGAAAAACAAATCAGAAACTCCGGAGTATTTCAAACATTATAAGGCATGGGCCGAGAAACTGCACGAGACCCCAATAAAGAGAGTAAAAAGTGACAATGGAGGGGAATATACCTCCAATCAGTTTGAGGAGTTCTTAAGGGAGGATGGTGTTCAACATCAAAAGACAGTTCCAAAAAACCCGGAACAGAATGGTGTTGCCGAGAGATTGAATAGGACACTAAATGATAGTGCCCGGAGTATGTTGTCAGATAAACGGATAAGAAAAATATTTTGGGCCGAAGCTATGAATTGTGCTAATTATTTGAGAAACAGAGTACTAACTTCGGCAGTGAAAGGCCAAACTCCATAGGAGAAATGGACCTACAAAAAACCAGATCTATCTCAGTTAAAGGTTTTCGATAGTAAAGTCTTCTTTTTAGATACAGATAAATCAAACTAGAAACTAGATCCTAAAGGGAAACCTGGATACTTGCTAGGATATGATGAGGATGTAAAAGGGTATAGAGTGTATGATCTAAAGAGAGAAGATATAATTTAGTGAAGCATCTAGTAGCTATAGATGAAGGGAAGTCTGTAGATCCCTTTAAATCCTCAAAGTCAGTCAGAATCAGATTTGAGTCAGATAATTCTGATGACTTTCATCTTCTTAACTATCCGGGTCTTCAAGAAGATATATCCTTGCAGATTCAAAACAGACAGATAAAGACTTGAACTTGGAAACACCAATGACACAAGCGGAAGACGTGGTGGAAACAGATATGGATCCGAGGGACAGGGGAGAAGCTGTGGTGATTCGAAAGAACCCACGGGAACCATCTATCCCAACCGCAGATTTTGAGGGAGGGAGAAGAAGCAGCAAAAGGCTTCAAGAGAAACAAGTTAACAACAAGGTAACTAAACTGTCTCACCCGGACGAACCTCAAACATATGAAGAGGCAATGAACTGCCCGAAAAGAAACCGGTGGAAGACGCCCATCAATGAAGAGATGTCTTCAATCATGGCGGCTGACACATGGGAGTTGGTGGACTGTCCACCCGATAGAAAACCAATTGGATGTTAGTGGGTTTTCAAACTAAAACTGAATCCAGACAATACTATTAAGCGGTATAAGGCCCGATTAGTGGCGAAAGGCTTTACTCACAAAGAGGGACTACGAAGAAACCTTCGCTCCAGTCGTCAGATTTCCCTCGGTCCGAATACTTCTCAGTGTGGAAACTGTAGAAGACATGGAAGTTCACCAGATGGACATAAAGACAGCTTTCCTATATGGAGAACTAGAGGAAGAGATCTTCATGCGACAGCCGAAAGGATTCGTGGAACAAGGAGAGGAAAGTAAAGTATGCCGGCTGATCAATTCTCTCTATGGTTTGAAACAGGCGCCCAGACAATGGAACAAGAAACTTGATGAGTTCCTTACCGGTCTGAGATACATCCGCATCAGTTCAGATCATTCAATTTATGTTTTTGAAGATGAGGAAAGTGTCATCTTTATTGCAATTTATGTTGATGGTCTTCTTGTTCTAAGTAAGTCGTTAAAGAAAATCAACAAACTAAAAACAGATCTAAAGGGAAGATTCGAAATGAAAGATATGGGGGAGGCTAGATTTATTCTAGGAATACAAGTAGAGAGAGATAGAAAAAAACGGATAATTAGACTAACTCAGAAAGAGGCAATTAGAAACATGCTGGATAAATTTCAGATGAACAAAGCCAACGCTTGCACAACTCCCATGGATCTAAAAAAGGAGAGTGAGGGGAGTGAGGAAGGAGACATCCTAGTTCTAGATGATGAACTAGATCCAGAAGAAAAGAAGTTTATATAGACTATTCCATACAGACAGGTAGTGGGCAGTCTGATTTATTTTATGAATTGTACGAGACCAGATTTGGCAGCAGCTGTAGGAGTGCTAAGTAGGAGTCTGAATGCTCCTACCAAAAGGGATTGGGAAGCAGCGAAAAGGGTCCTCAGATATCTCATAGGAACTAGAGATCTATGGCTGCAGCTGGGTGGGGAAAACACTGACATCACCACTTGGAGTGATGCCAGCTATGGGGATGCTCCGATGAGAAGATGTACATCAGGATATGTGTTGTATGTGGGGAATGGTGCATGTTGCTGGAGCAGTAAGCAGCAAAAGGTCATTGCTCAGTCTACCATGGAGGCAGAGTATATGGCATCTTGCTTTGCTGTGACGGAATTGATGTGTGTCAAATCCTTGCTTTGTGAATTGGGGTACCTAAAGAGTGGAATTCAGAAAATATTCAGTGATAATCAAGCAGCAATTGCAATTGCTGCTAATCCCAAACATCATTTTGAAGCAAAACACATGGACATCAGACTTAGCTTTGTTAGAGAAAATGTGGAGAACAAAATAATAAGTCTAAAATACAGACCAGACAGTGAGATGCCACAGTGAGATGGTGGCAGACATGATGACTAAGCCTATACCGTCTCCTAAATTATTTTTTTGCAGAGAGAGATGTGGACTTAAAATTAAAAGTGACTAGAAAATAAGGGGAGTGTTGTAATTAAAGGTATTTTCTAGGTTATTTAAGTAAGTTAAATAGGAGGAGGAAATGGTAGAGGCAGCCTTCTTCTAACTTCTCTCTCTAGCCCTCATACTTGTCGTAGTCACTGAAGGCTGGAGAGGAAGCTAGAGCCATGGTTGCCTAAGCTTCTTCTTGTCAGAAGGCAGATCATTGGTAAACTTACCAAAAGGATTGACAAACCCATGATTTGATCTTGGCACCTACCGTCCATAAATCTAGCCGTTAGTCTTAACCTATAGTCTAAGACCAGTGCTGAAGTATATAGGGTACGATAGCTACTTAAAGATAACAAAATACAGAAGTTCGGTTTACTGACAAACGGACCACAATCACACAGACACAGTTAAAAACAATTACACATAAAAGTACTGTTTGTATTTTAAACGGCTATAAATTAAGGCCGACATCAATCCAACGACGGAGAAAGAAGCCGGCATCGCGGAATGATCTATTTGGCGGTGTGCGGTCATAGCCACACCGGTTGACACGTGGCATCATGACATTGGATGACGGCATCTCCGAGACATACTTTGGCGAACCCGGATATGACAGGCGTCGTCTTTTTGGCCATGTCGTACAATGGTCGTACAGAAAGTACTCCGGACAAAGTACCTGTCTGTACTATATACTTAATTAATTGGCTCTGTACATCAGTAGTAGAGGGTTAAGAGAGGGTTTTAGAACTTAGGAAATTAGAGGTATCCGCCTCTCTCTTAGAGAGCTTCTGTATAAAAGGTCATCTTTGACCATTCATAATTTACTGCTCAGGGGAGCAAATTCAAGGATTCTTTTTGTGGCAGACTCAGGGGAGTTAGCTCTTTTAGGGGGTGCACTTTGGTCAGTCTGTATATTGTCTGGGTGTCAGCTATTCTTGTACAGACTCAAAGGGGTTGAGGTCATCCTAGAGGCTTCTAGTAAGCTGCCTGCCTTCAGTACCAATGGAGGTCTCAGAGTTGCAATTTTTAGTAGGTTACTAAAAATATACCTGACGGACCCGGGATTCGAACCTGTTACCTGCGGTTCGTCAAGTTGGGCAATAGCGGTCAGCTTTATCCTATTAGACTAGGACCAATGCTAAATGCCATAGTATGTGATAGATATATGTATGTTTACAGAGGAACAAATCCATTTAACTAAAACTGTATATGGCATACATACATAAAGTTTTATGAAAGTACGAAGTACAATACTATTTCAAAACGGATACTATGCATTTTGTTCCGACAACAAAACAAATGTCGCGCAACTATTTATAACGCCTAAGATTACATCTCGCTGCAAATCCAACAGTGCACATCATCGCCAAAATCCCGGAGCGGTCACTTTGGCGTTTTGTGACGTGGCATGACATGGAGCCACGTGGAGAGATGACATTCGGTCATGAGAATTCCGAGGAATGTACGGACGAGTGAAAAGTAGACACGCGTCCGCTAAATAGCCTTGTCGTACATAGGTCGTACAAAAGGTACAGCGGCAATAATACTTTTTCGTACGGTACAGTAATATGATTGGTCCGTACTTCAGTAGATAGAAGTTATTAGAGGGAATCAGGACTTAAAAAAAATTGGTAGGTAGTCACCTCTTCCTTTGGAAGTTTGTACAAATTGGCATTTTTACTGCCTCATAACTTATCGGTTGGTTGGCCGTTTCAGTGATTCTTTTTGCTACGGATTCACGGGAGTCCAGGTTGCATAGGGTTGCACTCGAACTATCATTTTTCCTTCCTAGACAGCAGTGGTTTTGGCTTGAAGTGGGTTAGTTAAATATTATCTAGAGGCTTCCTGTATTCTGTGATCCAATGGAGGACACAGAATTGCAAGTTTTATAGATGAACTCAAGCGTGTCCGACGCACTATACTAAGTGGAGGTATAACTAAGGAAGGTACAACTAATTTAGGTACATCCAATAAGTGAAACTATGACTAATTTAGGTACATCTAGAAGTGGAGTTACAGCCAGGTTAAAATATTTTAAATGTTTAGTGGGAATCATTCTAAACAACATCATTATGTGCAAACAAATAAAGGAACACTAAATAAAGTTGTACCTTTAAGACTTAGTGTTCTAGGACTTCAGCGTCATGAAATATCGTACGAAAAGAGTGGTTCAATAGTATAGTAAAATTACGAATTCCAACACCTTCCACCCTCAATCCCACCTTCCCTTCCTCCCTCTCTCACTCCCTCTCCCCCCCCCCCCCTCCCCCCCACCCCCCCCCCCAACCCCCCCCCCCCCCCTTCCCCCCCCCCCCCTCCTCCCCATCCCACCCTCCCTCTCTCTATCCCTCCCTTCCTACTTCCGTCGCTCTTTCCTTTACTCCCTCTCTCCCTTCTTTGTCTTTCCATATCTCCTAACCTCCCTCTTTTCATTCCTCCTTCACACTCCCTATCCCTCCCGTCCTCCATCCCTTCGTGCTTCCATTTTTCTGCCCCTTCTCATTCTTTCCCTCTATCCCTCCCTACCTGCTTCCCTCACTACCCCCTTCTATCCATCATTTCCCTCCCACCCTGTCTCTTTCCCTCCCTTTTTCTTCTGTTTCTCCCCCTCCCTATCTCTTCCCCTCTCTCTCTACCCTTCTATCCTTTCTTCCCTACCTCTCCCTCCCTACCCCCATTACCCTCCCTCTCCCCCCCCTGAAACTCTGTGTGCTCTATTGCCCACAAAAATCGCAGATCCAAAAGAAGCTTATCTAGATAGTGCCGACTCCAAGTTGATATAAACCCATATGACTGACCCTTTGACAATCACAAACCCATTATAGCTTCAACCTTGTGAAATGAGACTTTCTGTGTGCTCAGTTCCACCACAGAATGCAAAGTTAGAATATGAGTTTTGCACGCATTCACCCACTTTGACTTTCCCTTAGAAATGTAGCCACCCTGGCAGGCAAAAACTCTGACTGACTACACCCCTTGGTAGCCTGTGTTGGTTTTTGGAAACCTTTAGTCCTCTCTATATCACATTGCTATGCTGCCATGCTGCGCTGGTCACACCGCAGACATAGCAGCATGTATGAAAAAGATATTGTGCTGTCATGCTGCGCTGGTCACATCGCAGCCATAGCAGCTTCCATACTAAGTACTAAGAGTATTGAACGTACGGAATTGGACTTCAAGTGACGCGAAGAAACATAGACGAAAGTGTTGAATGTGTTGGAGAAATGGACGGCGGATCGCGAAGCGATCCGATGATTAACATTCGAAATGATTTAAATTGTACGTCGGCCGTACGAAACATAATGCGGCGGTCAACATGTGATGAATTGGACGCCACCGGAGCTACGGACGGCAGCATCGTCAGTTTGGTGAGGGACGCGAAATCGCGTCCATCACATGATATTTATTTTGGACGGTCCTGATTCGTTTGACGGAATTCGTAAGACTTGTAAATATTTAACAATGTTTGTCCCGTGTATTAATTATTACTGTAGCTCTCAGGTACACTACATTAATAGAGGTAGTCGATTGATTACGTACGGCTGGTATGCCTCCGTACAGTTAGTAGTAAGCTGTAGTATATATTTGTAGGACTTAGTCATTTCTAGACTTAGGAACTTTTTGGACAGAAACTTTTTTCTGCTCCTTTTTGGGATTTTCATCTGAGAATTGCTCTCAGTTTTATAAGCTGAATTATCTGAAATTTTGCATGTGTGTTCCTCTTTGTATTGGCAATATTTTGGCGAATTTTCAGACCTATTGTGTGTGTGGTTTGCTTGGGGCTTCATTGTGAATTTGGTCATATTTATCAAAGTTGTGGCATGCTGTTTTTCTGCAACTTTGACTGAATGTTGTGATTATTCGGTTTGGTATTATTATATGAAATTTGGTGGGAAAACTTAGTGGACTTGGAACTATTTGGTTGAGTAGTTTCAGCTTGTTTTGGTTATTCTGTAGAATTCTGAGTGGAATCAAAGGAGGCTGTTTTGGGGTAGTCTGTGGTGCTTCCGAGGGTACATTCATGGCTGAAAAGGGCTATGAACAACAGCCTGAACTCCCCTAAGTCCGCAGCAAACCCCTGTGTAGCCTGGACTCCTTTGAGTCCGCAGCAAAAAGAATCAAAGAAAATGGTCAAGTAAATTGATTGTTATGAATGGTCAAATATGACCTTTTGTACAGAAGCTCTCTCACAAAGAGGGTCCTATCTACCAAATTATTTTAAGTCCTATCTCCCTCCATAACTCTATCTACTAAAGTACGGCACCAATTAAAACACTATCTCGTACAAAAAAATACAAGTGCCGGTGTACTTTTTGTACGGCCATCGTACGACAGGGCCAAAATGTCGACACATGTCATATCTGGATTCATTTCCATAATCCCCGGAGTTGCCGCAATCCAATGTGGTTTTGCCACGTGTCATTCGATATGGCGGTGATCGCAAACCGCCAAAATCCTATTCCGCGATCTCGGCATCATTCGCGGCCGTCTGATCAAATCCGGATTTCAATCGTAGCCGTCATAAATACTTGTGCGGTATTTTTCCCGATGTTAAACAAAATGCGCGGTATTTATTTCGTAACCGTACCGTACTTCGTACTTTACACAATTGTTTCTATGCATTATGTATATAGTTCCCGTTAAATGAATTTGTCTAAATGTAACTATTTATATAACTATTATACCCCATACACTCTATCGTATGACCTAGACTATTAGGACAAGGTAACCGGCTACTGCGAAATTGACATACGGTAGGTACCAGGATCAAATCCTGGCTCCGTCAATCTCCCTTTTAGAAAACCCAATGAATCTACTGCCTGTCTCTCTATGGACAGCACAGGCAGCCATGGCTAACTCCTCTAGTCTTTAGTGACTGCGACAAGTGTGGGGACTTGAGTTAGGAGTTAGAGGCAGGTTGTCAATATCTTCTATTTGCTTTTTATTTTGCAATCTCTAGACCTAGAAAATACTTGAATTCCAACACTCCCCTTATTTTCTAGTCTAATTTTCTTTGAACTCCCATCAAAAACAACAAATACATATATATATATTTTCCTTTCTTTTTTCCTTTTTCCTTCATGAAGCTTCAAGCGAATACCTTTATATTTAAGAAAGTTTATTAGATGACCAAAAATAATTTCATCTTGTCGATCATACATTTTATTTTGATTTTTTTTTTTTTCATAAATCCAAGCTATGATTTTATCCACCTCCTTCCCTTTTCATCCAACCAAAATCCACTTTTTCTTTTGCATTTCTAACAGTCTGCCCCATCCCCAATTTGCAACACATACCCGGATGATAACCCTTTTACAGACACATCTTCACAAGCAGCATCACACCAAGTAGTGATGTCAAATCCATCCCCCCCCAAATATTCCCAAAAATTATTAGTCCCCACTAAGTTCCACATAAGATCTACATCTTCCGTACTCATATTTTATCCATGATAATTACCCCATTTTCTAAACTTCCCTTACTCTCTCCCATGGAATTCTTTCCACTATTTCTTTCTATTTTTATTCCCAAATTATATTTCTCCTCCCCTAAACCTTTCTTTAAATATTCCCCTTCTCCCCTATCCTCTGAATCCATTGAAGTCTCCTTTTCCGACCACTTTTCAGTTTCCAAAATATCTATGAAACTATCCTCAATATTTTGAACTCCCTCAAGTATCTCCTCTCTCTTTACTTCCCTTATACCTCCAAAAGCACATTGTTGCTTTCGTGGAATTTTTGTGTGCTTTTCTCTCTTCCCCATACTACTGATCCGGAGAAGCTCTAAAATATCTTCATCCTCTTTCTCCTCTTCTTCTTCTTCCTCCTCATCCACATTCCAACTTATAAGTTTTTCCAAACAAGGGCAATCCTCTATATAGTGACCGGGTTCCCTACCAAAGAAGCAAACCCCTTTTTTCGAAGCTCCACTATCTTTTCCTCTCCCTCTCTTTCCACCAAAGTTTCGATATGTTTTACCTTTGTCTTTCTCCCCCTCATCACGCTTCCGCTCGTCACCACCAGCTGTAAATGCATTCACCCTGTCACTTCCTCTACGAAGCTCCAAAGTGCTTTCCCTCACAAGAATTACCCCCGTGGTAAAGCTCCAAGTCCACGAAGAGCCATCCATTGCCTACATACGACAAATGATGTTTTCGTACTCATCTAGGAGTTTCATGAGTAGTGTATTAATCTTTCTCTCCTCAGATTCTACATATCTAGCACTAGCAAGCTCAACATATAACGCAGCAATATGATTGCAAAACTCTATCATGTTACCGCCTTTATAAACGTAGACTTATATTTCTTGTTTTACTAACTGTTGCCTCTGAATAGTCTCACTCTTATAAATCTGACTTAGTGCTTCCCATATCTCTGAAGACTTCGTTAAACTTAAAAGAGTGATAGCTATGGACTTAGACACATATCTAAGTATGAGATGTTTTGCTATAGTGCTTGTATTCCCATATTTTTCTGTCATTTTCTTTAGTTTTAATCCCTACAAGTGGTACCATAGCTGAGAGCCTAGCTCCCCTCACCATAGGTGTCAATTTTTCCTTCTCCCCTATTTCCCCATCCACGGAAAGGTTTTTCCCTTCACTTTCCGTTGCATTTGAACTCCAGTTGATATTTTGGGCAGCCCCAGATGATTCTCCATAGTATGCTCCTCCAAAGCCAGGTGGCGGACATCTCACTTGTCCCGAAGCAATTCCCAATAAGTGCTTCTCGAATAGCAATCCCTCCATTGTAAACTCCCAATAAGTGAAGCATGTTCCATCAAACATAGGCACCCTAGATGGTGGGCCCATAACCTGAAACTGTATGTGCTCCATTGCCCACAGAAATCGCGGATCCAAAAGAAGCTAATCTAGATAGTGCCGACTCCAAGTTGATATAAACCCAAATGACTAACCCTTTGACAATCACAAACCCATTATAGCTTCACCCTTGTGAAATAAGACTTTCAGTGTGCTCAGGTCCACCACAGAATGCAAAGTTAGAATATGAGTTTTGGACACATTCACCCACTTTGACTTTCCCTTAGAAATGCAGCCACCCTGGCAGGCAAAAACTCTGACCGACTACACCCATTTGTAGCCTAGACTCCCTTGAGTCCCCAGCAAAAAGAATCATTGAAAATGATCAATTAAATTGATTGTTATGAATGGTCAAAGATGACCTTTTGTAGAGAAGCTCTCTCACAAAGAGGGTCCTATCTACCAATTTTTTCTAAGTCCTATCTCCCTCTAAAACTTTATCTACTGAAATACGGCACCAATTAAGATACTGTGTCGTACAGAAAAGTACAGTTGCCGGTGTACTTTCTGTACGGCCATCGTACAACATGGCCAAAATGTCAACACATGTCATATCCGGATTCATTTCCGTAATCCCCGGAGTTGCCGCAATCCAATGTGGTTTTGCCACGCGTCATTCGATGTGGCGGTGATTGCAAACCACCAAAATCCTATTCCGCGATCTTGACATCCTTCGCTGCCGTTCGATCAAATCCGGATTCAATCGTAGCCGTCATAAATACTTGCGCGGAATTTTTTCCGATGTCAAACAAAATGCGCGGTATTTATTTCGTAACCGTAGCGTACTTCGTACTTTACAAAACTGTTTCTATGCATTATGTATATAGTTCCTGTTAAATGAATTATTCTAAGTGTAACTATTTATATAACTATCATACCCCATACACTCTATCGTATGACCTAGACTATTAGGACAAGGTAACCGGCTACTTCAAAATTGACGTACGGTAGGTACCAAGATCAAATCCTGGCTCCGTCAATCTCCATTTTAGAAAACCCAATGAATCTACTGCTTGTCTCACTCTGGACAGCACAGGCAACCATGGCTAACTCCTCTAGTCTTTAGTGACTGCGACAAGTGTGGGGATTTGAGTGAGGAGTTAGAGGCAGGCTGTCAATATCTTCTATTTGCTTTTTATTTTGCAATCTCTAGACCTAGAAAATACTTGAATTCCAACCCCCCCCTCCCTCCCTCCCTCACTCCCTCCCTTTATTGCTCTGTCCGTTTCTTCCTCCCAAATCCCTCCTTACCTACTTCCCTTCCTCCTTTTTGTAGAAAAAAAAACTGGTATTCAACGTATCCAATGGGCGCTAAAAGTGTAAACTTTGGAAAATGGAAAAAACCCGGGGATTGAACCTAGGACCTAGTGTTAGTCGTACACGACACCGTGAATCACTAGTAGTGTTCATGTTTTTCTTAAAACATCATGTCTCTTAAAACAACTTTCTCCGTACACACATATCCGATTGTAGATCTGACGGTTGCGATTGAAAGCCAAGATTTTAATCTTTCGATCGGCGGTCTCGAATTCATAATCAGACAAGTGTTTACGAGGAAAAGATGTTTTAAGTGGCGAAAACCTTACTAACACTAATAGCAAAACACGAAGTAGATCTACCAACTGAGCTACCCGACCGATGTGTATGCAAGGTCTTCGTATCGATATTATACAGCTGTTATATTCCACAAATATTAAAAATCAAAATTTTGGAAAATTTTGAAATTGTTGCGCAATTTTGATCAAATTTTCAACGTCTTCCAATTTCATATCTAAAAGCGTTTGGTTGTCATCTTCCTCTTCTTTTTCTGCGCGGTATGCTTTCTCTTGGGAATACATAAAAAGTATGAAAAATATAAAATTTTGACGATACTATATGCTCATAATCAAAAAAGTTTTTGATCGTTGTCCCTACTTTACTTAATGCTTCCTACTTACTGCTTTCAACTTACAGAATGCTCATTAAATAAATCTATACATATATATGTATAAATATGTATATATATGTATATATGTATATGTATATATATGTATATATATTTATATATATGTATATGTATATATGTATGTGTATATGTATGTATGTATGTGTATATGTATGTATATATATGTATATGTATAATATATATGTATATAAATCTATATATATGTATATGTATATGTATATGTATATATATATGTATATGTATATATATATAGAAAGAGAAAGAGATATATATGGATATATATATGAGAGGAGAGAGGGGAGGGAGGAAGGAGACAGTTTATGTATATGTATGTATATATATGTGTGTATGTATTTATATGTATATGTATGTATATATATGTTGCCCTCTCCGGACTGTAGTTACATACTTTAGTTCACGCCATACGTGGAGTACCATACTATATAATTAATGCAATAAAATTCTATTATATTAAACATTGAAGTAAAATAATATTATATATTTTCAATTACATCGCGATAAACGATACGCGTTGGTCGTAGAGCGATATATCAGGCCTTCCGACCGCTGGATGTTGAAAAAAAATTGATTCCTCTTCATTATGAATTTTGAAGCTCAACAAATACCTATAGAGTTTCTCACCATATGTTATCTAAATTTGGAAAAAAAAATGAGTTCTCATTCATATAAGCCATCAATCGTTAGACCTTTTGGTTTAAGCGCTTGAACACCTTCCTCTTTCCTTTTAATCTAACCTACCTTCTTACTTCTATTTGTATACCCTCCCCCCTCCTCCCACCTATCGAGCGCTCTTTACTTTCAATAATGCGAAGGTGGAGTATGATGAGTTCAATATGTTCCATCTAGTGGGCTTTAAAAGCTTAAAAACATGAAATCGTTAGTTTATCGTAAGGGAGGATTAAACTAAAGGATTTGGTCCTCGAGGACAAAATTTGCCATTATGGTTTTCATAATGATGTCACGACTAAATGCTCCAACTAATGTTTAAAAAAAGTTCAAATATTTGACCTATTTAAAATTATTTTTCAACCATTGTGTATTTCGAGGAGAGGAGATTGTATGCACGTTATGTGTATTAGTACATTGGTTCAAATTGAGTTAGGCATGATTGTACCAAACTAAGCCAAATATTTAACCCATTGAACAAAACGTGTTGTTAAAGGCGTTAAAGAAACCAAATTGCGAAGTGCCCCAAACGGTCGACTTACTTTTGTTTTAACTATTATAGCCCGAACTGGTCCCAACAGCGGTGGTTTAATTTGATATCTTCAACATCATTGAACGGTGGATGTTAGCCTAAACGCTTTAACCCTTAGTTTAAATTTTTGATGAGGGTTAAACTCGTGGTTTTACAAGCTCCCCCCAATTTTAACCTTTTCCTTAAGGTAAACTCATTTTTTTTCCCTTCGCTCTTCTAATAATGGAATTTGTATACTGTAGAAATTAGTTGTTTCTGTTAGGTATTTTCTGTTGTTTTTGGAAGATTCAGTTTCGCATATGCGTGCGTGTATTTGCTTGCTTACGTAATTACCGGAGTTAATGTGGAGGTTTGAACGGATTTGCGGATTGGGGGTTTATTGCACGAGTAAATTAATTAACTAATTGAGTGGAGCGAAATGCGCTGAACAATGGACGGCGGATCGCGAAGCGATCCGATTTGAAATATTCGAAGTGTTTGAAAAAGTACGGCCGCCATACGAAACATAATGCGACAGACCGCATTTATTAAATGTGACGCCGCCGGTACGGAGCGTCGTATTTGACACGTGAGATGTACGGCAAAGTACGTAGTAACGGTACGGACTAATTTGGATAGCTTGACGAGGTTTCGACAAGTGGATTTTTCTTATGACCACGCGGCGCGACACCAAGGGTGCCGATTAAGAGTGACGGACGGCGGATATAGTCCGCCGAGATTTTCTATGTAGTGGTGACACGAAATCGCGTCAATCACACGATATTTATTTTTGGACGTTCCGGATTGCTTGCCAAGTGATTCGTGGTACACGTGGAAGGCGGATGGCGTCCGCCGATATTTCCAAGGGACCACATTGTTTTTTATGACGCATTATCTAGTGGACCGTACATATGCGATGTCGGTTCACTACGTGGACTTATCGACAAATGACTAAGCAAGTTGTCGCTTATGACGCGTATTTTGCGGACGCGTCCGTGTAAATATTTGATACAACATTGTTTTGTCTTATGTGTATTATTAATTAGTATTGATTATGACATTTGTTATTTAAGTGATCAATTAGGGTTTTCGACAGTTTAATTTGTGTGTCTTTATTTGTCGTTTATGCAGACAAGTGTACGCTTACGATTGCTAGGCTTTCAGGTGTACGCTTAAGATTAATTTATTCTTAGTGATGGTATATTATGGTTAAATAGGACTAAATGACAGTTATGTAATGTATGTTAGTTATTTTGACACTTAGTGATTTGTTAACAGCTCACAAGTGTATATATAGATTTGAGCTTCATTAGGAAAATAATCAATGCTGGTTAGTAAAGTGGGGACCGAAGATGTAGTATTTTAGGGTTGCCGATTAGGTCATGCACTTTGAATGATATAATGATTATACTCTGATTATACTCTTGTTTATGTGTGATGCATTTGTGTGTTATTATTTATTTATGTTTTTATATATGTTTGATATGCATTGTTTATGCATTTGTCCTAGGGTTTGTTTATGTCGATTATTCCATCAAACCTTAGATGTTGTCATAGGGTTTATTTATGTTGATTATTCCATGAAACCCTAAATGTTGTTGTATGTTAAATGGAGGATGCATTTCAAATGATTGTTCGTCGACCTATTTTTGGCTTAGCTTTTTGCATGATAGTTTGGGTCGCTTCTGCGGTCTATTTTAGACCAAAGAACAACATTTTCTAGGTCTGTAAAATGTAAAATAAAAGGCAGGAAAGAAGCAAAGGCAGTCTGCCTTTAACTCCTCTCTCAAGTACCCTCACTTGTGGCAGTCAATAAAGACTAGTGAGGGAGTTAGAGCCATGGTTGCCTAGGTTGTCCAAGGAGACAAGGAGCAATGTAGGGTAGAGATACCAAAAAAGGTGGACGGACCCATTATTTGATTTTGGTACCTTCTGTCCGTCAAAGAAGTCGGTAGCCGATAGTTCCTATCCTATAAGTTTAGTATCCGAGTCAAGACATATAAGGTTTGATAATTATTTAAAGATGTATTTGTAGAGAATTCCATTTAACTGAGCGAACAGACTTTAGAGCATAGACTCAGCTGAACAAATAGTGCGAACGAAGGTACCGCACGAAACAAATGTTTCGAACATTTGTTTTCGGCGGCTAGAATTAAAAGTCGGTTTGGATCGGATGGTCATAGTGCGAGCCGACATCGCGGAATGGTCGCTTTGGCAGTTTTCGGTCACAGCCACACCAGATGACACGTGGTGCTGTCTCATTGGTTTGCGGCATTTCCGAAGAGCACCAGAACAAGTCCGGATGAGACAGGTGTCAACTTCTTGGCCATGCCGTACGGTGGCCGTAAACAAAGTAGTCAGGCACTAGTACCTTTCTGTTTGTATAGTTATCTGATTAGTGTCGTACTCTACTAGTAGGGGCTTAGAGAGGGTTTTTTAGGACTTAGACAAATCTTTAGGTAGCCCCCCTCTCTCCCAAAGAGCACCTATATAAGAAGGTCACCTTTGACCATTCATAACTTACTGCTCAGGGGAGCAAATTGCTTGATTCTTTTTGCGGCAGACTCAAGAGAATCTTGCCTTCACTGGGGCAAAAATTTTGTTCAATCTATTGTCTGTCAAGGTGACAGTCAGTCTTAATCAAACCTCAGGGGGTCAAGGCTATCCTAGGGGCTTCTTGTGAGCTGCCTACTCATAGGGCCTATGGAGGTCTCACAGTTACATATATTACTATGTAGCAAAAGTTAACTTATTGTTTTGGATTTTGCTATGTTGTAATTATTATTTATCTTTCAAGATTGATCGAAGGTTGTTAAAACGTTTTCCTCTGAGTACATATTTTTTTTTTGTTAGTAAAGAAATACATTTTTGGTGGTAGTTCAACAGTCTCACGTTACATCATAAAATTTTTTTTTTAATTATCTTTTAGTTTTTTGCCATTTTTTTTTCAAAAACTACATAAAATACATGTAAGGCAATTCTCTATCAGTCGCCG
The DNA here is from genome assembly GCA_037447655.1 of Zygnema cylindricum. Classification (NCBI taxonomy): domain Eukaryota; kingdom Viridiplantae; phylum Streptophyta; class Zygnematophyceae; order Zygnematales; family Zygnemataceae; genus Zygnema; species Zygnema cylindricum. The sequence continues at coordinate 55,562 of JBBHKE010001495.1, forward strand.
CCAATAATCATACGAAAACGTTTACTGGCAGTAATATTTCGAGCAAATCTCCATCAAGTCGTGACAATAAAGAAATTATCGCCTAGGTGCTTTATGAAACTTTGAGACCTCCATAAGTCCTCAGAGTGGACAGCTTCCAATAAGCCTCTATGATAACACTGACCCCTTTGTGTTTCAGCAAAAACAACTACAACCGTGGGAGACAATAACTCTGACCAACTTCACCCTTGTGAAGGCAAGACTCCCCTGAGTCGATAGCAAAAAGAATCTCTGAATTTGCTCCCCTGAGCAGTAAGTTATGGATGGTCAAAGTTGACCTTTTGTACAGAAGCTCTCTTGGAGAGAGGGTCCTATCTCCTAATTTTTCTAAGTCTTATCTGTCTCACAGACTCTATCTACTGATGAACGGAGCCAATCAAAATACAGCTCCGTACACAAAAGTACAGCGGCCGGTGTACTTTCTGTACGACATCGTACGACATGGCCTAAATGTCGACACGTGGTATGTCCAGATTCGTTCCCGTAATCCTCGGAGATGCCGCGATCCAATGTTATTCCGCCACGTGTCATCCGATGTGGCGATGTCCATAAACCGCCAAAAATCCTCTTCCGCGATCTCGGCATTAATTCCGGCCGTCCAATTAAATTCATATTTAATCGTAGCCGTAATAAATACATGTGCGATATTCTTTTCTATAAAGAAACAAATGCGCGGTATTGGTTTCCTATTCGTACCGCTATCAGTACTTTTACAATTGTGGATCTATGTCTCCCGTAATCAGTTATAGTTAAATGAATTTTCCTACTCAATAACATTTAAATAAATATCATACCCTATATTACGTAACATTCGATGAAGACTTAACGGCTAAGGCTACAGTCTACTGGCTGCCTGCCGGCCGGTAGGTACAAGGATCAAATCCTGTAGCCGGCACCATATCTTTTTAGTAATAAAACCCCTAACTAATATATAATCCTGTAAACTTCTGGTTAGCCTAGGTAGCCATGGCTATAGCTCGCTCTCCAATTTCTTAGTGACTGCGACAAGTTTGAGAGTTGGAGAGAGAAGTTAGAGGTAGATTGCCTCGACTTCTTTCTATATTTCTATTTAGACCTAGAAAATACTTTAAATGGATCATTAATTTCTACACTCCCCTTATTTTCTAGTCAATCTTTAATTTCAGACCACACTTCTCCCTGCAGAAAATTAGCTTAGGGGAAGGCACAAGTTTGGTCATCATATCTGCTACCATCTCACTATCTGGTCGGTACTCTAAACTGATATGTTTGTTTTCTACTTTCTCTCTAACAAAGCTGAGTCTGATGTCCATGTGTTTGGCTTTAAAATGATGTTTAGGATTGGCAGAAATAGCGATTGCTGCCTGATTATCACAAAAAAAATTATGCACACCACTTTTAAGGTGACCAAGCTCACCAAGCAAAGACTTGACCCACATCAATTCTTTTACAGCAGAGCAAGAGGCCATATACTCAGCCTCCATGGTGGACTGAGCAATAACTTTTTGTTGTTTGCTACTCCAACAGCAAGCCCCATCACCCACATATAATACATATCCAGAAGTGCATCTCCTCATCGGAGCATCACCATAACTGGCATCACTCCAAGTAGTGATATCAGTATTCTCCCCACCCAAATGCAACCATAGATCCCTAGTCCCTATCAAATATCTGAGGACTCTCTTAGCTGCCTCCCAATCCCTCTTAGTGGGAGCATTTAGACTTCTACTCAGCACTCCTACAGCTGCAGCTAAATCCGGCCGGGTACAATTCATAAAATAGATTACACTTCCCACTACTTGCCTGTAAGGAATAGTCTGCATGAACTTCTATTCTTCAGGAGATAAATCCTCGTCTAAGACTATGACTCCTTCTTCCTCACTCCGCTCACTTCCCTTCTTCAACTCCATTGGAGTTGTACAACTATTAGCTTTATCCATTTGAAATTTTTCAAGCATGTTCCCTATTGCTTCTTTTTGAGTCAATCTTATAATTTTTCTTTTTCGGTCTCTCTCTACTTGAATTTCCCAAAATATATTTTGCTTCCCCCATATCCTTCATTTCAAATCTCCCTTTAAGATCGGTTTTCAAATTATTAATTTTTTCCATTGATTTACTTAAGACAAGCAAATCATCAACATAAATTGCAATAAATATAAAACCTTCCTCATCTTCGAAAACATATATTGAGTGATCTGAGCTGATCCGGATATATCCCAGACCAGTAAGAAACTCATCAAGCTTCTTATTCTATTGTCGAGGCGCCTGTTTCAAACCATAAAGAGATTTAATCAGTCGGCATACCTTACTCTCCTCTCCTTCCTCCACAAACCCTTCGGGTTGTCGCATGAAGATCTCCTCTTCCAATTCTCCATGCAAAAAGGTTGTCTTGATGTCCATCTGGTGCACTTCCATGTCTTCCGCTGTTGCTAGGCTGAGAAGTATGCGGACGGAGGGAAATCTGACCACCGGGGCAAAGGTTTCCTCGTAGTCAATTCCCTCTTTTTGTGTAAATCCCTTTGCCACTAATCGGGCCTTGTAGCGCTCGATTGTGTTATCTGGGTTCAGTTTTAATTTGAAAACCCACTTACAACCGATTGGTTTTCGGTTAGGTGGACAATCCACTAGCTCCCAAGTATCGGCTGCCATAATTGAGGCCATCTCCTCATTCATGGCTGTCTTCCACCGGTTTCTTTCTGGACAAGTCATCGCCTCTCCATAAGTTAGAGGTTCATCTTGATGAGATAGTTTAGTTACCTTGTTATTAACCTGTTTTTCTTGTAGTCTTTTGCTACTTCTCCTTCCCCCCTCAAAATCTGAGGCCGGAATAGATGGTTCTCGTGGATTATTTCGAACAAACTTGGTTTCACCCCTATCCCTTGATTTCGAATCAATTTCCACCACGTCTTCCGCTTCGGGTAGAGTTGTCAATGGAGTTTCCACAGCCGAGTCCTTTTCGGTCTGATTTGTACCTGCAAGAATGTCATCTTCTCTAAAACCTAGATAGTTAGGAAGCTCAAAGTCATCGGAATTTTCTGACTTAAATCTGATTTTTACTGACTTTGTATATTTGAAGGGATCCACAGACTTTCCTTCATCCATAACTACTAGATGCTTTACTAAGATTATATCTTCTCTTTTTAGATCATAAACTCTATATCCTTTAACATCCTCATCATATCCTAATAAGTATCCCGGTTTTCCTTTAGGATCTAGCTTCCAATTAGACCGATCTGTATCTAGACTGAATACTTGACTGCCGAAAACCTTTAAATGAGATAAGTCTGGTTTTCGGCCTGTCCATCTCTCATAAGGTGTTTGATCTTTTATAGTTGAAGTAAGAACTCTATTTTTGAGGTAATTAGCACAGTTCATTGCTTCTACCCAAAACCTTTTTCCTATCTTCTTATCTGACAACATACTTCTAGCACTATCACTTAGTGTTCTATTTAACCTTTCAGCTACCCCATTCTGTTCCGGGTTTTCTGGAACTGTCTTTTGGTGTTGGACCCCATCTTCCTTCAGAAAATCCTGAAACTGGTTAGAAGTATACTCTCCACTATTGTCACTCCTTATTCTCTTGATTGGAGTTTCATGGAGTTTTTCGCTCCATGCTTTATATTATCTAAAACAATCCTGAGCTTCGGACTTGTTTTTCAAAAAATACACTCGGGAATACGGAGACCAATCATCAGTGATAGTCATCATAAATCTCTTCCCCCCCGGTGAGGGCACTTTAGCCGGTCCCCAAATATCCGTGTGTACTAGATCTAGAATTTTTTCTCCCTTATAGGTGGTTGTTTTAGGAAAGGGTAATCTGTGTGATTTACCTTGAGCACATCCACTACAATCACTTATATTATCATTCTCACTAAACTTAATCCCTTCCACCACTCCCATCTTTTTCATCTCTCTTAACTTGTCTAGATTCACTTGCCCAAGCCTCTTATGCCACATCATAATATCATGAACACCACCATAATAAAGTTTATTTGTTTCATTACTTATAATCAGCCTAAACATCCAATGGCTACCTTTCTCAGCAATGAAATAGACATCCTACTCAAAACTAGCAGTAAAGACTCTTTCCCTTGTGCTAGTAAAAAAACCCTTATCATCTAATACGGATGTAGAGATGAGGTTTTTGTTCAGCTCCATAATAAACAATACATCGGAGAATGTTACTATGGATGTCTTTCCTTCTACTAACACTTTCAAATCTACCGATCCTACAAGAGTAGTGGTGACTATCCTCCCATCCCCGTACTCTATCTCTACGGTGGGAATCTTTCTTATCTTAGTGAACAGGTGCCTATCGTTACACATGTGCATGGAGGCACTTGAATCTACAATCCAGCGTGCTTCACCTTTCAATCCACCATAAGCACATTTCTGCCTTCGTGGAATTTCGACCTCGTTTTTCGCCTCCAACTCCTCATCTAAAAGGAGCTCATCGTCCTCGTCCTCAGATTCCGCCTCATGTACCTGTGTCACAAGGGCCTTTTTCTTTCCCCTCAGGGTACCACCGGTCTGCCCCTCCTTTAACCGAAGCTCGGTTAGATTAGTGCACTCTGCCATATAGTGCCCAGGTTTCTTACAAAAATGATATAAACCTTTGGGGGCCGTTGGTCCAAACTCGTCGGTCTGGTTTTTCTGCTCCCTCCCCCCATAGTTTCCGACCGGTTTCCGAGAATCCTTGTTTCTCCAATCGGTCGCATTTGCCAAGGCTTGGCCACTCTTTCCTCCCCTTCGGATCTCAATCGTATTCTCCCGAACAAGAATCATCCCTACCACTGAGTTGCATATCCACCTTGAGTCTGGCAAGTCCTGCACACGGTTGACTATATTCTCGAACTCATCGGGTAACTTCATCAGTAAACAGTTAACCTTTTCTTTTTCGCTAAAATCTTTTCCCGCACTCTCTAGCTCCATGAAGAGTGTAGCAAGCTCATTGCAAAAATCCAACATCTTCCCCCCTTTGTATACATACTCCTTAACTTTCTGATCAGCCAACTGTTGTAACTGAATCGTACCACTTCGGTACATCTCTATGGAAGCCATCCAAAGATCGGATGCCCTTTTTACCTGCAAATGAGGACATGCAAGTCCTTGAGTGAGATGGCGTAGGATGAAGTGCTTTGCCGCCATATTGTTGAAGTCCCAGGTTTAAGTATCATTCTCCTCGTTCCTCGGAATAGGTGACATGAATGCCGAACCAGTTGCTATTGGTGTGGTCGCCTCCTTCTCTTTTCCTTTGTCCACCACCTCTCCTTCTTTTATTTCCTCCGTTGAAGGTGGATCCTCTTTCCTGGTGAATCTGCTTCCTCTAAACCCTGGAGGAATTCCAAGACTTGATGGACGCCCCAACTGTCCACTCACTATCCCCCAAAACCTTTTTTCGCATAGAGCTCCTATCATCATACTTTCCCAGTATATGAAGCCTGTTCCTTTAAAGATTGGTACCCTAGAGGGTGGGCACATAACCTGAAACTTTATGACCTCCCTAAGTCCTCAAAGTGGACAGCTTCTAAGAAGCCTCTAGGATAACACTGACCCCCTTTGTGTTTCAGCAAAAACAACTACAACCCTAGCAGACAAAAACTCAGACCAACTTCACCCCTCTGAAGGCAAGACTCCCGTAAGTCGATAGCAAAAAGAATCTCTGAATTTGCTCCCCTGAGCAGTAAGTTATGGAGGTTCAAAGTTGACCTTTTGTACAGAAGCTCTCTGGGAGAGAGGGTCCTATCTCCTAATTTTTCTAAGTCTTATCTCTCTCACAGACTCTATCTACTGATGTACGGAGCCAATCAGAATGGAGCCCCGTACACAAAAGTACAGCTGCCGGTGTACTTTCTGTACGAACATCGTACGACATCGCCTAAATGTCGACACGTGGTATGTCCAGATTCGTTCCCGTAATCCTCGGAGATGCCGCGATCCAATGTTATTCCGCCACATGTCATCCGATGTGGCGATGTCCATAAACCGCCGAAAATCCTCTTCCGCGATCTCGGCATTAATTCCGGCCGTCCGATTAAATTCATATTTAATCGTAGCCGTAATAAATACATGTGCGATATTCTTTTCTATAAAGAAACAAATGCGCGGTATTGGTTTCCTATTCGTACCGCTATCGGTACTTTTACAATTGTGGATCTATGTCTCCCGTAATCAGTTATAGTTAAATGAATTTTCCTACTCAATAACATTTAAATAAATATCATACCCTATATTACGTAACATTCGATGAAGACTTAACGGCTAAGGCTACCGTCTACCGGCTGCCTGCCAGTCGGTATGTACAAGGATCAAATCCTGTAGCCGGCACCATATTTTTTTAGTAATAAAACCCCTAACTAATATATAATCCCGTAAACTTCTGGTTAGCCTAGGTAGCCATGGCTCTAGCTCCCTCTCCAATTTCTCAGTGATTGCGACAAGTTTGAGAGTTGGAGAGAGAAGTTAGAGGTAGACTGCCCCGGCTTCATTTTATATTTCTATTTAGACCTAGAGAATACTTTAAATGGATCATTAATTTCTACACTTTATTTTGATTGGAACCGCGTAGGTTCTTGTTTAGACGACGTATATTGTCAAAGATTCCAAAAGCACAAAATCTCAAACTCGTGTGTGTACTACTAGAAGCAAATTAAAATATGTACAAGCATACTTGAATTTACACTTTGTACGTTCGTGTTTTGCCATTGTACCAACAATTTTAGAATCCTTTTTAAAATTGAAATATGTACTAAGGGTCACGTTCCATCAGTTGAAAAGTGGGGTAGTTTACAAAAATCCGCGACTATCCGTACCAAAAGGTATCGCTTATTTTGTTTTTATACCCAAAACAACATTATAGAGAATCTTGCCAATAGTCGCCGAAGGTCTTAGAGGTAACAATGACTGTCAAATATCCATCCGCGAGGCGTTCGGTTAATTTTTCTCTGTAGTTGCCAACGTACCTCAAAGAGGTGGGTTGGCAGATACAAAAAAAAAAATCGTGACACACAGGACGATCAAGCTAAATGTCACGGTGGACTACCAACGAAAATTCACAAAATTTGCTAATGGTATGTACCTTTCAAAAGCAACTGAAAAAAAAAGTAATCTCGAAGCAGTCCTTCGTCGCGCTATTTTTGGCAACGCTCTTTCGTCACACTATTTTTGGCAAAGGATTTTCGTCATGTTCGAAAACAATAACCTTAAAAAATGAGCTGGCGTAAAAGTCTGGCGTTTTCAAAAAGTACAAAAGTTCTGTCCTATTATGATTTGGCACGCAGGTACATGGTACGCAAATGAATATTTGAAGTGAAATTTGTCAGTGTGAAGATTTTTAAAAGATTTTGAATATTTGGTCAAAACCCACGTGGTGCCACTCAATGTATAACACATGGTTTACAATCTCTTCGTGATGGAACATCGACTCAATTAACCCGGCCTGTAGGATTGGCCGTACGATTACAGAAACGTCTAATGAAATGTTACCCTAAGGTACACTAATTTACCTTGTAACCTATGTACCGCGGCAAATTTCGGAGGTCAATAGATGGTAAAGGAGACGTGACGATACATCTTTCATTAAAGATTTTTTGGTGGTTTTTTGTGGATTTGATTCCAACCTATCCAAAGGCGCGCGACCTGTGCCACATCTAACGTTCCTATCTCACGTCTATTATGGATTGTATGTGACCTTTCTAAGTGTACCAGTGTGAACGCCCAATAGTTTTGTACTAATAGTACATGGACTTCTATATTTTACCGTATATTTAGTGAGTGTGCGGATGTAAGGGCAATCTAAACTCGTGGAAAGTCTAAACCCACGGATATTGGACACCGTGTTAACTAGAGTAAGAACTAGGTTTCAACTTTAAACGTTCAAACGGTAAAACGTTGTCGGCCAATATTAGTACGAACGGTAAGAACACTCTCATAAAAACGTCGTTTACCAATACTGGCAGAGTGCTACATGTGAGAAGCGGTAATGGTACACTCTCTTATAATTTTAGTAGTGTTGTGTATCGGCAAGGATTTTCTAATAGCCGATATGGGCCATTTTTCTGGTTGCCGATAATCGATATATTGGCACGATATATTTACATCAATGTTATCTCCTATAAACAACCGATAATATCGGTGATTTATCAGTGTTATCGCCGATAAACAACCAATAATATCGGTGAAATATCGGTGATTTATCGGTGATAACACCGATATCGATTACTATTAACGATAACTGAACGAGGCGTACAGCTAAACCTACGGCCCGTACACTCAACTGTACAAGTTATTCCTCGGACGCGCCGCAGACCCCTTTCCCCGCAATTTCGGGAAAAAATAAGTGTTGCCTGGTCACAAAATTTTCAGAAGATGGTGGCACTAAATGGCGGCAGTCAAACAGATTTGTTCGTCTGCTTGTCTGTTCGTCTGTTCGTTTAGTTTTCAAAAAAGTTTGATTTTATAAATTTTAAAATTTACAATGTAATTTACTTTTTCCGTTTCAGTATTATAGTTTTAGAACTATAAAGTATTGTTTTGAATTTGTTAACGTTTATGTGTTGCGCTGTCCGTAATAAACTTCAGCTAAACATAATACGAAACAGCTTCTAAAACGTGGTATGCCACGTTATATAAAGTCTATAATATAATACAGTATATTATAAAACACCATTATATGCGTACTATATATTTTTTAAGTTATCGTCGATAAGGAATTTGTTGGTCTCGGACCGATATATCGGGACTTCTTACTGTTCGATAACCGATTACTATCAACCGCTTTCAACTTATATATTTCAACCCCTTAAACTTTTGCCGCGCTTGCGCACGTCGACCGTTATAATAGAATTAGCAATTCACACGGTCGGCGAACGTTTACGGTAACAAAACTACAGCAACCACATGTAAATAAAAGTGTTGCAGATAGTCATATTTTGTCGTTACGTGAGCTCCACGGTGAGAGCACGTTGGATTTTAACTTAGCCGCAAAATTGAAATTTAGTCGTCTAAGTGTTACATTGAACTTAGACGCAAATTGAAACGAAACCTCTTTAAACTGAAGTACATTGCTGTAAGTCTTGTACGAAAATATTAAAACGCACGAAACGAAATAAACTTTGTACCATAGTTGTTTCCACCGTTTAGTGCGAACGATTCAATCGCGACGAATTATACGTAACGAACGCATTGAACATTTTGAAAAAATCGTAAAAATCGTTAATGAATTTTTGTCCGTACTATTCCGTACATGTAAACAAAAATGAATTTTACATGTACCGCAATTTGCACATTTTCCGTACATTTCCCGTTTCTTTTCGTAATAGTCCGTACATTTTCGGAAGAATTCCATACATTTCCCGTAAAATTACTATTCATTTTACCGGACATAAAGTACTACGAAGTGCAACGTATCTTTTCACCAAAGTCTGTACATTTACCGTACACAAACGCAGTGATATTATAAAATTCCGTACTGTTACCGTTAATTAGATGTTCAGTTTACCGGACAAAAAGTACATCGCGATTTTTTGCTATTTTTTCAACAGTCACGAATTATACGTTTCAATCGGAAAAAAGGAAAAAATCGCACGATTTGAACAATTACGCTTTGTACACTAAAATAAAACGAACCGGCGAAAAAATATCAATTGGATTTAAATCATAATTGAAAAGTAGGTGAAAGTAGGCCCATACAATATGCCTATTGTATGCAAAACATACAATATGACCTTAAGACTCATATTGTATTTGGACCTATTTGGACCTATTTGGACCAATTAAAACATTCGGACAAAAAATTGGACCAATTAAAACATTCGAACCATTTTTTTTTATCTCAACCGTCAGATATGGACGATCGGACGGTCTCTGATCAAAGTATCGATCTAAGAAGATCACATGAAAAGCCCATAACACAACTTACGATAAAGGCGCCGACCAAAGGCTTACCATAAAAACGCCTACTTTTGAACTATGATTTAAATGAAAAAAATGCGCGTCGTCACGCGCGACGAAATCGAGCCACACTATCTACGAATCAATATTTTTAATATTTCCGTACAAGACTTACAGTACTGCAGTTTTAAGAGGTTTCGTTTCAATTTGCGTCTAAGTTCAATGTAACGCTTAGACGACTAAATTTCAATTTTGCGGCTAAGGGTGAAGTTCCATTAGACGAAAAGTGAGCTTGTTTACAGAAATTCGGACCTCTCCGTACTACGTTGTACGTCTTATTTTGTTTTTATGCGGAAAACAACATTACAGAGAATCTTGCTAATATTCTCCAAAAGTCCGGGGGTTTAGTGACCGTAGGATATTCTTTCGCGAAACATTCGCTTCAAAAGTTTTTGTAATTGGGATGTACCTCGAGAGGTAAATCACTATTTACACAAAATTTTGAGCCGCGACACGTTGGATAATGAGCATACGTGTCAATATGGCAACCAATGGAAATCAAAAAATTTCGCACACGATATACGCATTCAAAAATCCAGCAAAAATTTTAAACGAAATCTCGTAACGCACTTTTGTCACGCTATTTTTGTTGTCGCCCATTCGTCACACTATTTCTGACAACGCTCATTCGTCACGCGTAAAAATAGGATCCCTAAAGAAATGCGGTGGTATCTCACAAGGCGTCTGCGAAAAGTACAAAACCTGTGTTGAACGATGACCTGGTACGCATGTACATGGTACGCAAATGAAGATTTTTGGTCGGTGTGAAAATCATTGACGATTTTTAATATCAAATGTATAGCTACGTGGCACCACTCTTTTGCTACCACGTGGATTATAGACTCTCCGCAATGGAATTTCGTTCAAATTGTAGCATACTGTAATGTTGGCCGTACAATTACAGAATGTCCTAATGGAACTTCACCCTAAGTTAATATCCAACGTGCTCCCAGCCTCTCACCGTGGAGCTCATGTAACGACAAAATGTGACTGTCTGCAACACTTTTATTTACATGTGGTTGCCGCAGTTTTGTTACCGTAAACGTTCGCCGGCTGTGTGAATTGTTAATTCTATTATGACGGTCGACGTTCGCAAGCGCGGCAAAAGTTTAATCGGTTGAAACAATATTTTGAAAGTCAAAGCTGTCCAACCGATTTACCGTCAAAGTTAGAGTCAACGGTACTTTATTTGTACCAATGTGTACTTTAAATGTACAATTTTTGACAAAATGACGTAAGTGACTGTGCGCAACCAAAACAGTCACTGCCATGATCAATTCCCTATTTATATAAATAATTAAAATTTTCTACCGCTTGTTTAACGGGAAACGCCCAAACTGCGGTACATGTTCAATTCAATTTTCTTTATATGTACGAAATCGTACGGACTGAATTCATTAACGATTTTTACTATTTTTTTAAAGGGAATTGCTAATCGCAGAGACGATTTTTGTTGCGCGCAGGTAGTTGTCATAAATTGTTCATTTGAAGTACAATTTCGTACAAGCTACGTACCTTTATTTTCAGATCTGACGGTCAATCCGTCGAACAACTTTGACTGGCGGATTATTGTACCGGCGGTTAAAAAAGTGTCGAGCTTGCAAACGTCGACCGTCATAAAAAAAAAAAAAAATTCACACGGCCGGCGCAGGTTTACTGTGACCAAACTGCGGCAGCCACATATAAATAAAATGGCTGCGCGCAGGTACACCGCGCATCGTTATTAGTGTCAACGACACTAATTTGGGTTTTTAAAATTTTGATTTTTTTCCTCTTATAGGATACATGATTTTATTTTTTCCTTGACGTTAATTAAGGTACCGTACAAAATAGCGTAAAGGACGAATTACAATAATATCTAAATGGTGTGGTGTACGGTCGATGTCAGACCGTACATAAATGTACCATTTCAAGTGAAAATTTTACAAAAAATGAGTTAAATCTGACGCGCACGCATTGGATCGTGCGCTAAAAAAACGGGATTGTTCTGACACGTAAATTAGTCTTACATGTACGGATATTTAAATTTCACGACGGCATACGATTTTCAATATTTTGTACGAATACATATATTAATGTGTATAATCGTACAATGAATTTTCCATTTTTGCTATTCCCAAATTAGCATAAACGCCGAAATTAGAATACACCTTTTTTTTTTAAAAAAAAAAAAATCTTAATTAGCGTCAATGACGGTATATTTACTTCCACACTATTTAAACTTTGACACTAATAACGATGCGCGGTGTACCTGCGCGCAGCCATTTTATTTATATGTGGCTGCCGCAGTTTGGTTACAGTAAACCTGCGTCGGCCGTGTGATTTTTATTTTTTTTTTATGACGGTCGACGTTTGCAAGCGCGACACTTTTTTAACCGCCGGTACAATATTCCGCCAGTCAAAGTTGTTCGACGGATTGACCGTCAGATCTGAAATTAAAGGTACGTAGCCTGTACGAAATTGTACTTCAAATGTACAACTTCTGACAACTATCTGTGCGCAGCAAAAATCGTCTCTGCGATTAGCAATTCCCTTTTTTAAATTGATCTCTCCAGTTTCTACGTATTGTACGCGCGTTTGAATCGTGCGTAAAATGCGTTTTGAACAACTATGCTGGTCACACATTTTAGAAGTGGACAGCCACTGGCCGCCGGAATCTTTTCTATCGAAACTTGGTTGGCACGTGACAAGCGGGACAAAAAACTTCACGTGGGAGACGAAAAAAGGACTCAGAGTCGCGTGGTCCCCACGTGAGGCATATCAGAAATATTCCGTACTGACAAGTGTGACAAAAGTACAATACGTGGGGGCTAAATTAGTTCGTAGAAGCGCGTGGTTTCCACGCGATGGCAGAATCGCCACTTGAAAACTTTTTATCGAAACTAGTCCGTATTGATCAGCGTGGCAAAAAAGCAAATCGTGGAAGTCGAATATGGACTTGGAGGCGCGTGGCTTCCACTAGAAGGCAGAATCTTGCTTAGCTCCCTATTTTTTGTCTTGATCGATCATCTTATCGCGTTATGCGTTGGAGTTATCGCCATTTTAACTTTTGTGCATGGTCATCACGTGAAGGGATTTTTGATTTTTCGCCTATTCAGGTGAAAAAGTGGACCACAAAATTGAGAACCTACACCGTGTATCGCTATTAGGGTTAATAATTTTTCCTCCACTTAAAACATCTTTTATCCGTACACACTTGTCCGATTTTCAATTTGAGACCGCCAATCGGAAGCTGAGAATCTTACCTTTCAATCGCAACCGTCAGATCCACAATCCGACAAGTGTGTACGGAGAAAAGATGTTTTAAGCGGCAAAAAAACATTAACCCTAATAGCGATTCACGGTGTAGGCGCGGATGCAATGCATCTGTACGGACGAAACAGTCGCCAACCATCCTATTGTACGGTTGTGGATTCTGTCTGTATGGCTAATTGGAGCCACAAAAATGATATTATCAATTATATTTATGAATCCTTTGTGAGCATTGGTTTGGCTTGTTGCGTGTGTTGATTCTGGAGAGGATCAGGTGAACCACAAAGATTACAGGATATTTGTCTTTTACCTGCGGTGTAGAATCATCCGTACACTATTTTTTTGTTCGCATATTCGGCAATTTGGCATCATAGAGAAGAGTATTAAACCTGGATAACGACAAAAAAGACATCATCTTTCGGAAAAAGTTATACATTTTTAAATTTGTCGGATCACATCCTGCGTTCTATACTTATTCTTCTACTTGCCAATATTGCCACGTTGCAGCCTGTTATTTGCAAAACGATAAGAGATGCATCTTCATGCAGACGCGCCGAATACAATATCTATTTTTTCGAGATCGACAAAAATATCAAGCCTGTGGTCCCAAATCGTAAAACCAAATATGATTGGCCATGCTGATCTTGCCGTGATGTTCCTTCCAAAAACTGGATCACGCATGCGCATGTCGCTCCCTGAGCAAATGTCCTCTCGCCAGCGCTTTTTTTCCGGCGGTTTTCCCACGAAGTTCCTAAAGACTATTTTTAACGTCTCAAAGGAACTAGTTTTAAAAGAAAGGAAAGAAATCAGAAAAAAAAAATGGGAAAAAAAAACAGAAATCGAAAGAAAAAAGTAGAGAAATTGGAAAAAAAGAGAAATCAAAATAAGAAAAATCGAAATTAATAGAAACGAAGGGCATCATCAAAGGGGAATCAAAACATCGCTTCGTCATCTAGCGTGACCTTTGTCACAGAAGCAATCGAAAACCTCTTTCCTTCCCTCCCCACCTTCCTACCTCTGTTGTCCTTCAGCTTGGGACCTGTTACACATTCCTTCCCCTCTTCCCTCTTCTCTCCCTACCAAGGATCTCCTCAAATCCCTCTCTCCGTCTCTCCCTCGAGTCAACTGTCCAAAAAACTTCTCCAGCTCTCTCTCCCTTCTCCCCCTCTACCCATCTTCCTGCGTCTCCCCATCCTTCCCCATCCCCTTCGTCTCCCCTCTCTCCCTCACTATTTTGTCGTGTAGTGTGACAGTTGTCACAAGACAAACACTCAACTTCACCCTCTCCCCTCCCGCATCTACCCCTCTCTCTCGCTATTTCGTCGTGTCGCGTGACGCTTGCCACAGTGGGACAAATCATTCTCAAACTCCTCATCGCATCCCCGCGTCTCTCTCTCCCCCTCTCCCCCTCCCGCCCCATCTCCCCACTCCCACCTACTCTCCCACTCCCCACGCCTCTCCCCGTGACTCTACCATCTCTCCCTCCCTATTTTGTCGTGTAGTGTGACAGATGTCACAGGGGGCAGTCCTTCTCAAAGTCCTTCTGTTGCTTGCGGCAGAGCTCGAACTCGTTGGTGTAGAAATGGAGGCAGGAGGAGTAGGCGTCCATGGACTTGGGGCACTTCTGGTTCAGTTCTTTGAGGCTGGAGAGGGAGAGAGGAAGAGGGAGAGAGAGAGAGGAAGAGGAAGAAGAGAGGGAGAGACGGGAGTCAGGATGTGAGCCTCGATGGACTTGGGACACTACTGGTTCAGTTCTTTCTGGAGAGGGAGAGGATAGGTAGAGAGAGAGGGAGAGGGAGAGGGAATTGTGGGGGAGGACCTTCTGGCTCAGAACTCTGAGTCTGGACAGAGAGAGGGAGAGGAAGAGGAAGAGGAGAAGGAGAGAGGGGAGTTAGAACGTGAGCCTTGAAGCATTTTGGATAATTCTGGTTTAAACTCTTGTAGTCAAGAAGAAAAAAAGGGAGAGAAAGTTAGAATGAGGGGAAGGACACTTCTGGTTCAATTCTTTGAACCCGGAGAGGGAGAGGAGAGGGAGAAGAGAGGGAGGGGAGAGGGAAAGAGGGGAGTTATGGTGTGAGCTTCAATGGACTTGCGACACTTCTGATTCAGTTCTTTTAGTCTGGAAAGGAAATGGAGAGGGAGAGGGAGAGAGGGAGGGGAGGACGTTCAGTTCTTTCAGTCTGGAGAGGGAGAGGAAAGAGATAGGAGACGGGGAGGGGACGGAGAGGATGGTTCAGTTCGATCGGCCTGGAGAGGAGAGGAGAGAGAGAGGAGAGGGAGAGGAGAGGAAGGGGAGAGGATAGAGAGAGGAGAAGGAGAGGAGAGGAAGGGGAGAGGAGAGGGAGCGGGGAGGGAGGGATAGTTCAGTTCTTCATCCTGGAGAGGAGAGGAGAGAGAAGAGAGGGAGAGGAGAAGAAGGGGAGAGGGAGAGGGATAGGGAGAGAGGGAGAGAGAGAGAAAGGGAGTGAGGAGAGTCAATGTGGGATAGTGTCTGATGGGTAAAAAATGATGTGCTTGTGGTACAAATGAGGAAAATAGCGGAGGGTTGAAAGCATAGGAAAGGGAGAGAGGGAGTCAAGTAAAAATGGTAAAAACGGAGTTGCGCAGAGGGGCCATGGGTTTTAAACATTTGAGAAGTAAAATCATGTAAACGGAGTTTAAACGAATGGAGTGATACTTAAGTCATTGTATTTTTCGTACACCATCGTACTTCTAGTAATGTTTCCCACCAATTTTAATACGTTTAGAACTATCGATTTTTGTTTTTGTTCCTACAATTTGAATTATAATTCATAGGCATGAAAGGGCATATCTTCCGTGCTAAAGACCAAACATTTTGGTACAAAAGTACACACATTTCTGTACACAGTACAATATTCCCGTACATAGTACTATAGATCCGTACAGGAAAACGATAGTAACATTTAAAAAAAAAGTATGCACTTTTGTGTCCATACTAATATCATACCAGAAATATAGACAAGAAACATAGGTTTTTTGTGAAAACAGTGGCACGTGTAATACTCGTATCATTTATTAAGAAAGTCGAAACCACAACTTGAAGTATAGCATTGAATAAGGTTTTTCGTTGACTTTAAACGTTACAATTTGGGTATAATATGGGATTTAAACAAACTATCGATAAGATACATCAATTTCCGTCGAATCTAATGGACAATGATGTGCACCTTTAATTAGAGTGACTAACAATAAAAAACCCTTAAAAAACCCTAAAAAACAAAAAAAAACCTTAATTACTAACAATAAAAGGTCGAATTTTCTTAATAATTCAAACCCTAATAGTACAACGTCTTTACAATGCCTACGGATTTCTGTTCGTGAAAAATAAGATTGTCAACTAACTTTTTCTTTGTTTCTTGTTAAAACTTAGATTGATATCATTTCCCAATAACTTCAGAACACTTAACATTTCTAAAACTTTTCTTTGTTAATTCATGTAATCTTATAAGACTTATGAGATCTTATTTTTTTCTGCCCGAATAACAAAACCTCACACTGTAGAAACATGTATTAGAGGACGACTCTGTATTTCCTAAATACTACGTTAATATTTCTTCCCTCCCTCGCTCCCTCCCTCCCTCCCCTCCCCTCCCTCCCTCAATCAGTAAAGTTATGTCATATAGTTTTTATGAGGAATCCAAAAACTCATTTATGCCAAAGTAATTTCAAACAAATGAGGTCACAAGAATGACCGAAAGTACAAGATCATCTGTACAAAATCGTGGATAAAGTACATAAAGTGCAGAAAGTACAAGATTCATTGTACACAATCACCAAAATGACCGAAAGAATGACCACACATACTAATCAAAACACGGCAATTGAACCAAAAATAATAATTGGCTTTCCAAATTAAAAAGAACATAGTATATAATATCCTCCAGGATTCAAACATTTGGAAAGGCTATCATCTTTGACTTTTACTGTTGTCTTTATAGCTCATAACGTTCGATGTTCGTCATATGGATAATGACAAAATAACATATCACAATAAGACAGAAATTGGGTAAATTATTGCACATTCATACATGTTATACATACTTTTTTGAGTTTAAAACATCGGCCTCAAAAAAAAAACCACTCATCCAGGTCAATCGGTTTGATTGCATTTCTCTAATATATCTTTCCTTTTAATCAATTCAAAACTAGGGTTTTCTTTCCAATCTATCATACATAACATGACATGTAATACATATTAGTGAACCAAAATTGTTAACTGCATTTTTATTTAATGAAATCAACATGAAAGCGAGCAAAAAAAAAAAGGGCAAGCAGAGGCATTTGCATTTTAACTTTTTGGTTTGGCGATCAAACTCAACATTGCAAAGGAAGGAAGAGGAGAGGGAGGGAGGGAGAGAGAGAGCAAGAGGGAGGAGAGAAGGAGAGTGGGGGAGAGGAGAAAGGCGGGGGAGAGAGATAGGTTTTTCTGTTCGTACAGTCCAAGCACACAGGTGGTGACCTTCCCTCCCTCCTCCACACAGCTGGCAGGATTTTCGTCTTTTGCCTTGCAGGACAAAAAAGTACGGTTGTACTGCCCACACGTGGCAGAAATATGCTTCCAGGAGGCCATCAGAACAGCAGAAGTGGCAAGGGGAGCGGGGGAAGAGGAGGAAGGGGAGGAGGAGGGGAGGGAGGAGGCCTCGCAAGAGGCAGAGGGAGAAGCCATTTGATGAGGGAAAGAGAGGAGGGAGAGTGGAGGGAGAGAGAGGGAGAGGGAGGGAGAGAGACAGGGTGAGAAGTGTGATGGGAGAGAGGGACGAGAGAGGAGCGAAGGTGAGAGTGACTGGGAGGAGGAGAGCGTGTGTGATTGTTAGGGTTATCGTTAGGGTTAGGGTAAGAGTAACAATGAGGGTTTAGAGGATTTGAAGGATGCCAATGGATTGCCTGCAAAAAAAATAAAAAAGTGGAGAAAGAAACAGAGGGGAAAAGAAAAGGAAAAAAAGAAGAGGAAAAAGAGAAGATAAAAAAAAGTAGAGGAGAAAAGTATAGGAAAAAAAAGAAAAGGAAATGCAGAAGTCAGTATTTACTTTAGGATTTGTTTTAGGGTTTGTTTAACTTGGAGCTTCACTACATTGTTATAGGTTTATGATTAGGATTTAAGACAGCTGGATTCTGTAGGGGCTAGGTTAGGGTTTTACTTTTCATATCATTTCAATACACTACACCATGAATCGTTATTAGTGTCAAGGTTTTTTTTGCCACTTAAAACATCTTTTATCCGTACACACTTGTCCGATTATCAATTTGAGACCGCCAATCGGAAGCTGAGAATCTTACCTTTCAATCGCAACCGTCAGATCCACAATCCGACAAGTGTGTACGGAGAAAAGATGTTTTAAGCGGCAAAAAAACATTAACCCTAATAGCGATTCACGGTGTAGGCGCGGATGCAATGCATCTGTACGGACGAAACAGTCGCCAACCATCCTATTGTACGGTTGTGGATTCTGTCTGTATGGCTAATTGGAGCCACAAAAATGATATTATCAATTATATTTATGAATCCTTTGTGAGCATTGGTTTGGCTTGTTGCGTGTGTTGATTCTGGAGAGGATCAGGTGAACCACAAAGATTACAGGATATTTGTCTTTTACCTGCGGTGTAGAATCATCCGTACACTATTTTTTTGTTCGCATATTCGGCAATTTGGCATCATAGAGAAGAGTATTAAACCTGGATAACGACAAAAAAGACATCATCTTTCGGAAAAAGTTATACATTTTTAAATTTGTCGGATCACATCCTGCGTTCTATACTTATTCTTCTACTTGCCAATATTGCCACGTTGCAGCCTGTTATTTGCAAAACGATAAGAGATGCATCTTCATGCAGACGCGCCGAATACAATATCTATTTTTTCGAGATCGACAAAAATATCAAGCCTGTGGTCCCAAATCGTAAAACCAAATATGATTGGCCATGCTGATCTTGCCGTGATGTTCCTTCCAAAAACTGGATCACGCATGCGCATGTCGCTCCCTGAGCAAATGTCCTCTCGCCAGCGCGATTATTCGCGTGCCATGATTTCGTGAAGCTGATTCGACGGCAGAAATCTGCTGCATGTAACGGCGATGGTAACTCGACCAAAAAGGAAAAGTGTTGAAACAACGGTCACCAAAAAAATGTTTTTCTAATAAGAACCGTACACTATCGTACCGTATACACGATTCATTTGACGGTCAAGATAGCAGCTGTACAAAAATAGGTCTCAAATTTCGCATTTGCCGTGTGTACTTTCTCCTCCCGGCTCTTAACCCTATGTGTACCTTATCGTACCTCCGATGATGAACGCTCTGTAGTCTGTAACTCTCTACAGAAACGTTTGGTCTCCAAAAGTACATCCGGACGCACGGTCGTACGGATACAGTGGACATGTACTGTACTGTACCTTCAGCTTTTGGCCTGTCAGCCTTCAGCCTTGCATATCCTTTTTCCTATAAAGTGAGAGCAAGCCATGATTAGGTATTCTAAAAACCTCTCCTCTCTTACCTTTCAATTACAAATCATCCTATTATCAAAAACTAGAGCTCTAGAGTTTTAAATATACTTTATTACTACTATTACTACTATTTACTCTTTTTCATCGTTTGTTGTCTATTTCTTTTACTTCACTTTTATAATTTTTTTTTGCTGAAACCTTTATTTGCAGAAAACTTAGTTGCATTTGAGACCAAAATCTGGATTGACACGTGTCTATGGCTATCTGTCCTTCGAGATTCGCCAATCAGAACGGAGATGTTAATGAAGTAGAAAGGAAATTCTCAAAAATGAATGAGAGTTCTGTTTCTATTTCTACCAGCAGTAAATCTCAGGAGGAAAATTGCTCACCCGGAGCCTCAGATGAAGAAAATATGGAACTAAGAAGCATGTTTTTTACGGAATCCGAGTCTTTAACCAGTAAATCAAGCGATTATTCAGTTTTAGATTCGTTTTCAGACCTAAATATGAATCAGTTTACGGACACAGATTCTGAAACTGTTTCTGGATCGTTGGATCTCGGATTCTCATCTGAAGAGGAAGATTCTGAATCTTATTATATGACTGAAAACCACACTGTTTACCAAAAAGGGAGGAAAAAAATGAGTAAATCCGGAAAATCCGGCTCAGTTTCCTCCACAGAGGAAGTTCACAGTTCCGGAAATTACGGAGAAGGGGCAGAAGGTGACGAAGGTGACGACGAGAAAAGACAAAACCGAGATGTTTTCTGTACAAAGGGATCTTTTAAACCCGAGCTTGAAGATAATAGTGACTGGGATAATCTTTCTTGGAGGTATTTGATAAATATGCCGGAGGCTGAAAACCTTCAAAGAGCAAGAAGTTGGTCGGCGGAAGAAATTAAAGCTTCGGAAGGGGTGAAGCGATCGTCTCGAAGAAAGAGCTGTTGCGATCCTGGTAAGTTTTTTAAAAAGTATGATTTTTTTTTAGTAAATGTTTAGTAGAATGTAATAAATGTGATCATTTGATGTGATTTTATGGACTTAGTACCAGAATGTAGAATGTCTCCTAATGATGAAATGTAATTTTTTTCAAAACTGCTGATTCCACCTTTACTGTATTGCAAGTAATCATCTGGTACTGGTGGTTCTTCATTCTTATGCTTTCTTGTTTTATAAAACTTATTGTTTCTGGTATGCATATTCTTGTCTGATGCTGATTATTCTCTCTTAGTTGTATTATCCGGAATAGATAAGCTCGTATGTGCTTGCAAATTCTTGTCCAATGTCACTTGTGCCATTCTTATTGTATGTGGTATTCTAACTGTTGTCCGATGCTGACTATTCTCTGTCAGATTCTGATTATTCTTTGTCCAATTCTGATTATTTTGTAAGATGCTGTTTATTCTTCGTCCGATGCTGATTATGCCGTCTTGTCGCGTGTGCTGGCAGAGGAGCTGCGCAAGCTGTGTTCCTTGGAGCGAATCCGTGCGGCCCGGGAGCGAGTGCAGGATGCGGCGCTGCAGCTGGTAGAGGCGCAGTTGAGAGTGCAGGAGGTGCAGCGAAGGCAGAGCATGGAGGACCAGACAGGAGAGGGAAGAGAAGCGAGAGAGACGAAAGAAGCGAAAGATGCAAAAGAGACAAAAGAGGCGAAAGAATCGAAAGAGGTTTTGCCGAGGAGGATGCCGAAAGCGACAAGGATGTTGACAGAGTGGCTATCAGGGAGAAGCAGAGGGAGTCAGAGGTAGATGGGAATTGAGTTTGTTTGGTCGGAGGTTTCGTGCGAGAAGTGTGTCGGTTTATCATGGAGGAAGAAGGGAGAGAGGGGGAGGGAGAGAGGGAAGGTCGCCTTATCGTGTAAATGCCATCGATTTCCGGGGCCACAAGTTGGAGATGTGGGAATTTTGCACCAGTACCCATCAAAGTTTACTACTATATATTGTGGAGAGAGGAGGGAGTATACAGTTTAGAGGAAAAACTTTTCAAATTCTTCAAATTCTTTTATTGATGAGACGGATTCGTTTTCAACAACTTATGATCCTTAGATTGTTAAGGAGAGTGAACAAAATTAGTAGTAATTGTTAGTTAAAAACCATTGTTTTTTTCTTTTCCGTCTTTCCCGGGCAGGTGAAAGTTCTCTCTTCAGGAACAAATGCACCTTTTTTTTAAGCACTGATGAAGTGATGAATAAAAAGAGAATAACACCACTTTTTTGATTGAGAGGGCAGAAAAGCATCCCATATAAATCAATAAAGGAGTAAGTTTACCTTTTATTGATTCACAGAGTAGTTAAAGTGTTTAGTGAATAATGTGAATGGTTTCACATTGTTGGTAAATAGTGAAGTTTTACAGAGAACGGAACGGCGGCACAGAATCTTTCAGTTTTTGAATGTACATTTGAGACCCATTGACTTTGTTTTCAGTTTACCCACATTAATGAGGTTTTACTTTTTGAATTTGTAGTTCTTAACGCCCATTTTGATAAAGGGCATTTGTTTTTTGTTTTGTAGACTTCAACTAAAAAACAACTAAAAAACATTCTTTACCATCTTTTCGGTCTTCCTCTGTACTCTTTTTCCAGAGAATTCCATTTTTTATTAAAATTTCTTTACTGTGAAATGAAAGTTGGTATTTTTATTCTCTTTGCTGTGGTGCGGTTCGGTCATAATTTTTTTCCATTTTTTTGTTAAAACCTCTTTACAGTGGAATGAAAATGGTGTTTTTTTTTCTTCTCTACTTTTTCAAATTACTGAGCCATGTTGCCAGTTTCATTGAGTTGTTTTTTGTGGTTCTTGATTAAAAAAAAATGGTACTCTCGCTCTCCCTCTCTCCTTCTCCCTCTCCCTCTCCTTCTAAAGTATATTCTAAAGAATATTCTTCTCTTCTCTTTACTTCTTTTCTGCCTTTCGTTTATTTCTTTTGTCAATTTCTACTTCTATTCTGGAATTATATCTGTTTCTCGACTAAAACGATTTAGTTGTTACTTTATGATTGTGCGGGATTTAGAAAAAGATGGTTTGTTTGGTTAGAAGTTAAAAACCATTAATTCTGCTTTATTGCATTAAATGATAGCGTAGCTTCTCATGAGGATATCAAGATACTTCAAATGGATTTTCTCTGACGGTCATTTTTTCTTTTTTTAGTTGGTAAGAGGGTAAAAACGACACCGCTCATTGTAACTACTTATTAGTGTTTAAACGGTTTTTTTGCCGGTTGAATCATCTCTTTTCCGTGCCCCATTTGATTGTCAAAAACGATGTTTTTACTTTTTAGTGGCGAAAAAAAAATTGTGACGCAACCCGACATCCACCACGAGGCCGAGGTTGCAATCGGGTACCCAAATCTGTCCGTACCCTATTTTTATTTTTATTTTTTTTGAATTACCCGGCCGAATCCGGCCGGTCCTCACAATTTGGCACGCGAATACATTCCGGATTCGACGCGGCCGGCCGGGAACAAATCGGGTGCGAATCGGGTACCCGATTGCGACCTCTGCCTCGAGGTGGATGTGGGTGCCTCGAGGCGCTATGCGATTTCAACGCGTGGATTCGACTTTTAATGACAATCCGTGACATATTGTCACAGAGGCCGATTCACCAAGGGGGTCCGGCAAACAGTGGGAGCCATACTGAAGATGGCAAATAATTCCTAGAGAGTAGACTTGTGGCAGCTTATGCATTGATGTCATGAACTGAATGGTCAACTGTTAGTTATGATGATGTTAATGTCGATGTCGATGTCGATTTTTACATCGATGTCAATGTCGATGTCGATGTCGATGTCGATGTCGATGTCAATGTCGATGTCGATGTCAATGTCGTTGTCGATGTCAATGTAAATGTCGATGTCGATGTCAATGTCAATATCGATGTCGATGTCAATGTCGATGTCGATGGCAATGGCGAGCTCAATGTCGATGTCGATGTCAATATCGATGTCGATTTTTATGTCGATGTCGATGCAACAGTATTAGGTGATGAAAAAATTGTTGCAAGATTGGGACATACAGGGGAGAGAGAGACAAAGAGAGAGAGAAAGAGGGGGAGGGGGAGAGAGGGAGGGAGGGAGGGAAGGAGGGAGAGAGGTAGGGAGTGAGAGAGATGAGAGATGGAGAAAGGGAGAGAGAGCGAGAGAAGATAAGAGAGAGGGAGAGTGAAAGGGAGAGAGAGAATGTATACAGACAAAAAAGCACAACATTTTAATGAGAAAATGAGTTTTGACGAGAGAAAAACAAAATCAACATATAATCACAGTAGAAGCATTGCGAATCTGGTCGGATCCAGGTTAAAAACTTCGAAAAAATTCCATTAAATTTATCTTATCTAAAGCTCAAATCAGCTTGAGCTTACATGTTCACAAAGAGTGCAAAGAAGCCTACTCTTTTCAAACTAATGTTTATTTCTACCATTCTAAGGATCAATTTTAACCTATCTCAATTTTGAAGAGAAAAACTAATGGAAGTGTAAACTCGAAAATGAATGTAAGTTTTAGCAACAAGGACCCTTTGGTTCAAGTCGCTCTATTTACATAATCTATTTTCAATCTCAGTTTTAAATAAACCATATTTGTGAAAATGGCGTACTAACACACAAATACTAATTGCACGATAAATGAATGGGCACGTAATGTAAAAAAATCAATAAACTCTAAGTGACTCCTCACTAATAATCACTACTTTCTCTATTCCCTTAGGTTAGGAAACGCACACAGACCTTTCTGCTTTTCCTCTGCAATACTTTTCAAAATCATATTACAAAGTTATAACACTCCTCCAGGTTCTTCACTGGATTCTGAGTTAGAATCTTTCCTAGTATAATTTTATTTCCATTACTACTGGTAATGTATACATCATATATATGATGTATATACTCCTTTTTTATCGAATCTCCCATCACAATCATTCACGGTTTACTTTTAAGTCATCTTTGTTACTGTTCTGCTCCTCCCGGTCAGCCAATCCGCCAACATTTGTGCAGTTACTGTCCTCCAACTTGGTGAAACCTCTTTTGATTCTTTTGTCTCTCTCCTCTCTACTGTATAATCCTCCATGATCTGCATTCGCTGCACCTCCTGCACTCTCAGCTGCGCCTCCACCAGCTGCAGCGCCGCATCCTGCACTCGCTCCCGGGCCGCTCGGATTCGCTCCAAGGAACACAGCTTGCGCAGCTCCTCTGCCACCACATAATACAAGACGCCATAATCAGCATCGGACGAAGAATTAACAGCATCTTACAAAGAATAATCAGCATTGGACAAAGAATAATCAGAATCCGACAGAGAATAGTCAGCAAGACAAATGACAACAGGCATCGGATAAAGAATAATCAGCATCTGACAAAGAATAATCAGCATCAGAAAATGAATAAAACATCAAAGCGTTACACCAGATCGAGACATGGCCAGATTGAGAGTTCTTCTCGTGACAATACTGTACAAGCTAATATCCGGTAACGAGCCTCACGAATGAGGACATAAACGGGAAATACACGGAATTACAACTCCACTTGAGTCGATAAAAATATTTCAAGCACAAAGACATTCATGTCGACTTTCTCTCTCCTAGTCTGCCAACTAATCGGCAAGCAAATCAGCATACAAGTGAACCAGGTTTCAGTTTTTTTATTGTTTTGTTTTCATGCAAGACTACTCACCACAGCTTTTATTCCTTCCAACTGATGTTGAACATGCGTCTGATGGCCGACTTTCTACTGTGCCTGACCAGGTACTTTGTCTCCTTATATCATTCTCTTTCTCAGACATCGCCAGGGTGTAACGCCACGAGAGGTTCTCCCAGTCATTATCCACAGATTTAGAAATTTCCTCTGAACAGTCTTGCACTTCGTCTCCTTTTCCTTTTTCCACGTCCTTTTGTTTTCCATCGTCAATGTAAACTATGGCTGACTGGAAGGAGACTTGGCGACCGGATTTCTGTTTCCGTGAAACTGTTCTATGCTCTCCAGTTTTGTTATTAGTAACACGTTTTCTCCTGCTTCTGTTGGCAGTGCCAGTAGCAAACAATTCCGCACTTTCTTCATCAGAAATAGAATCATAATCCGACAAATTGAAAACTGAGTTTGTCTCAGAATATAGATTTCCACAACTTTCAGAAGATTTGTTGGTGAGGTAGGACGCA
This sequence comes from Zygnema cylindricum, assembly GCA_037447655.1. Lineage (NCBI taxonomy): Eukaryota > Viridiplantae > Streptophyta > Zygnematophyceae > Zygnematales > Zygnemataceae > Zygnema > Zygnema cylindricum. Next base: position 81,371 of record JBBHKE010001495.1, read on the forward strand.
GATTTAGAATTGGTGAAGGTTCTGCGTTTGAAGTCTAATTTCTCATCTTCGAGGTAAACTTGAGATTCATAGCTGGACTCAAAATTTATAGATGGACAGGAATCTCCTTGGCAACTATTGGCAGAAACAGAGGGAGGAAGAGGAGAAATTTTATGAGAAGAGCACTCATTTCTGACTTGGCAAGTCTCTGATATCTGAGGAAGAATAGCCATGAATGGATCCAAGAAAAATCTTCCTTTTGGAACTAGAAGCTTTATGATTCAACAGCTTTAGAAAAAATGCAAAACTAAAAGCAGGAAAGCAGTGATTTGAAAGACAATATCGACCAAAACTTAACAAGAAAGATGTCAAATATGGAAGCAAACCGAGAGGATCAGGTTAAGAACGTGCTCAGAAAAGAAAGCGGCAATAGGCGGGTTTGGGGTTCAGAAAATTTGAAATCAAGCCATTGCAATGGTGATTGCATAGAAGATGACGCAGAAATTTGAGTATTTGAACATGGAAGCAAAATTCAAATTATTCAAAAAAATAGAAGTAACGTGTGGTTCTGCAATTGCCGTCAGTAAACCGACGCACTTTATTTATGCCACCATTTGAATCCACTGTCAAGGGGGATGCGTACGAACGTACGGATGCTAGTACAAAAATATTTCTCTACAGTACGATACTTGTGACCTATTCGGCGTTTTCGTTGGCGACAGTACGTAGCCCCACGGACAAGATCTATAAATGTTTGTTCTTAATTGTATAGATATTACGTAAAGGTACATAAAGGTACAGAAAGGTACAGAAAAAGAACTATTGATTGTACTCTTTTTTGTAATTTTTGCGTGAATTCGACGTTTGGTGAAGCTGATCCGTTTTCAAACCTTTCAGGTAAAAGGGTTCTGACTACTGAGCCTCCGCAACATAAATGTTGTCTGTTAATCGTACGGGTGAAGCTCCCTTGAGCGCTTTTCCTGCCTGAAGTGTTGTCGTTAGTGCGTAGCAAATATTTCCAAAATAGTGACTACAGTTCGATGGACGTCAATTTGCTGATATGTTCGAGGAACCAGTTGAGCACGCGCGATATTTTGATACTCACTAACACGTGTGACTGCACGATTGCTCAATCGGAACTATTGACTACTAGTCCCACGAACGTGTCAAATCGTATCTTCATTACTGATATGCAGAATCTTCTGTAGAATCCCTTTTTAATATATATCTACAGAATCTGGCCAAGAATCAGCATAAACAATTACCTTGCGTCGCGTGTCCATTGAAAATTTTAAATGGACGTAGTCAAAAATACAAAGAAAAAAGGTAAATTGCGTAAAAAGGAAATCGTACGTATTTATGTCTACCTGTCAGGATTTAAATGGTTCAAAATATTCCAGGTACAGTACTATAGTTTTAAGGCGTCGTTCGATCTGTCCTTTGTTTCGTCCATTGCCTTGTGTCAAAAATAATCATCCCTGCCCGTAGAAGATGAAATTTTCAATTCTACCCGCGATCGTGATGCTGATGAATACGTCAACATTTCAGTCGTTAGCATAAAAACGATTCTACACAATTCTGATTCGCAATCATTTTGTCAGCAAACCAGTTCTGCTCGGTCAGAAAATCCCTGGGACCGGGGGGCATTAGTAGTAAATATGAAGCATTAACATACCGCTACTGTACTGTCATTCTATAGCCGCGCCTCCATTCGGTCGCTTTTGCCGGTCAGGATATTGCAATTTTGGCCGTCTATTCAGATTCTGTGTCTGAAATCGGAGGGTGAGCAACGCTCTGGCATGATTGAATGAACCAGAATGCGGAAATAGAGCCGAGCTACAGCAGATTTTCGTTCACACTTGCGGAAAAATCTCATAGAAGATGCAAGTTACCTACTCTGACGGTGTTCCCGTATCTTGTCAAAAATCAGCACTATTACCAGGAATTTAGAGCCGAATATGCCTGAATACAAAATTCACACTCAAGATGTCACACCTCTTGTACGGTAACCGTTACTAAAAGAATAGTGCATCAATCATCAGATGCAGTTAAAACGAAGATACCGCGCAAGTAAATCGGCCACAAGTGTACAATCTACAGAAAGTTTGTCGGGCTGTCGTTACTTGTTTGTTTCATACGTGCGAAACTATTGCAATCGTGACTTGTTTAGGTGTATAAAATATATAGAGATTCCAACTGTTTTCGCACATTTTAATTACAGTACGGTCCAAACATCTTTGGGCAGCCGGAAACGCCTCATATAGACGGTCGTCCGTCAGTGGAGCAGGGACAAAGACAAAAAGCCGCCCGCCGTACCAAAGAGCATGCCAGATTCAAAGAATCCAAATTTGGAACGTGCGAACTAAAGCGTGGCAGTCCGGGATTGGGAACGTAAATTTCCAGGGGGCTCGGCTCCTCGAGCGATGTCATAAACAATTATGGAAATGGTATTATTACCGTCCGATTCAGTTTCGGCAACAATCGGGCGGCTGAAAATTGCATTCACGAGATTGTTTGAGCAGGAACGCGCAGAATCACAACTGAACCCTAAATGCTTGTACGGAGGAACGACGATTTTGTGTGACAATTTGCTGGCGTACGGTCGACCACCGTACGGTAGATCAAACCCTAGATTTCAAAAGTGTCAACAGTATCAATTCTGTTTGGGCTGGGTCCATAAAATGCTCATTGAATACAGTTAAAAATGGACCTGCAAAAGATCAATGATTGGAATAGCCGCAGAAACCTCGCAGACTTGCTATTTCAACAAATTAGGGAAAATTAAAAAAAAAAAAAAACAGAAATCACTAAATAATAAATATGCCCTTAAAATTTTGAGAAACTTTTTTATCTCTGTAAGCAGGAAGTTCATTCGCCCACAATTCGGAATAAACTCCAGGAAAAAAAATAGAGGTGTAAAAAAAGTAAACAACCATAAGAAAACATTTTCACATTTTTCTGTTTTTTCTCGTTCTTCATTTTATTTTTGTTTGTAATGACAGGCAGGGGAATTCTGATTGGCCCAAGTTTTGACCCGATTCCTGCAATCGGCCCATAAATCGGCTCATAACACAAAAACGAGCGTCTTTTCGCGCGCAAATTGGCCCATTGAGCTCTAACACGTGTTTCCAAACCAAGCTATGACGACGGCTTTGCGCACTAAACATCCTATAGTACACATTTTTTCATACTAAAATTAATTTTGCATAGAAAATCTACGACGTCGTCGCACTTTACGACGCGGAAACGCTGGTTCAAAAGGACCGGAGCCCCTTTCATTTTGACGTCGCGACAGATTGCTTGCGTACGGATATCTGGAAACGACGATATGCAATCAATGCCAAAAAGTAACGTCATTCAAGACTGACCGCGGCTGATTACGTGCGTCCCTATATCTGGAAATTACGATACCATTTTCAGTGCCGAACAGTACGGCAATTCAAGACTGACCGCGGCTGTCTGCGCATAGTGCATTGAATATTGTGATTGCGGTGGTATTCATTGTCCCTCTTTGTCATTTTGTACATTAATATTGCACGATTCTGCAAAAGGTACATTCACATGATTCAATTATGTACTCACCAAGAATCACAATCGATATTGATTGATCAATCGCAATCTTCTCCTGCGTAGAAGATCTTTATCTGGAACAGCAAGGAGCGAGAATCCGGAGGTCCATTCCCGCAAATAGAAATATCTTAGCCTGATCTCCTCCTGCCACTTTGTGAGGATAGGAACGCGCCCCGGCTCAGAAAATGATTCCGACAAGTATCTGAGCAATGCAAAGTCGTGCTTTTGATTTGTGAGGCTACAATAGACCTTTCTGACCTTGCAGCGTCAGCATGTGTGTAGGTTTTGGTCCAATTGTTTCAAAAAAGTGTGATGGTAAAACCGTGTGAGTACATGGGAACTGGAAATGAAGACAACAAACGAAACTGAAATGTAGAAAGAGGGTGGAGGCAAACTAAAAGGGAAACATTGCGTAAGGAACTAAGTGAATCGTTATTAGTGTCAGTACACCGCCAATCGCTATTAGCGTTGTGTACGCTAATCCCGTCCCGCTTTTTTTTTTTTTTATTCTCAAATATAATTATCCACACTATTTAAAAAAATCCCTAATTTCTAATTAGAGTAATCGATTTCTTCCAAAATTTCCAAATTCCCAATTAGCGTACACCAAGCTAAATAATAGTATACGCTAATCAAACGTACACGCTAATAGCGATTGGCGGTGTAGTTATTAGTGGTGAGGAAAAAAAATCATATTAACACTATTTTGGGTTCAAGGACCTAAAGTAAAAAAAAACATTACTAATTAACATAAAAAAACTATTTGGATGCTCATTCCATATTATAGCCACTACACTGTGTCAACATAGTGATTTTGCCTAACCTTTTATTACAATGAATCAAATATAAGAGACAATGTACTACACAAGAAAGGGCAAGCCAATAAAATACACCGAAAGAAACAACAAGCACAAAAAAAAAGGTAATAATGTACACAAAGAAAAACTACGACAAAAGTAGTTGTTAATACAAACACCTCATAAGTGGAAGAAAAAGAATAATGCCATTTGGGTTTAAGACCTAAAGCCAACGAAACATTTGTACACAAGAACATACATTAAATTATTTTAAGGATACCTCCTCATAGTGTAGACGTTGTAGTTGATGGTCACATAGTCAACGTTTGAAGATGTTACAACAGTTTTGCGAGATTTAACAGGTTTGCGTGATTTTCCCTACCTTTTGATATATAAGTCAAATTTAAAAGTGTTTTTTTGTGCCGACAACGCTCATTTTCTCCTGTTGACTGCGTTATCTGCCACTTTTTTTGTACAACATTGTGCAGAGTAACTTTTGGATTCATCTTGATTTAATGTAATTGACACTATTTAAATCTTACATATGTTAAGTTAAAGGCATAATGGTTAATACAAGATTTCTGCCAAATTCAAAGGTCGTAATTTAAGGGGGGCAAATAGTTTTTTTATACAAGTAGCAATTCACGTTGTACCTAGCGAAGGTCCTATGTACTTTGAGAGCTGCTACAAGCAACCTTTTAAATCCCTAACTTCGAAAGAACACGCAAATGAGTTTCAAAACACATGTACCGTCTATAAAAAAATAGCAGATCGAAGGCGGATAAAAACGTGTTGACGTAGTAAAGTCAACAACTTAAAAAATAAGTAAAGACGAAAGCAAAAGGTTTTTGAAGGCTCTTAACTTTGAGGAACATCTATCGTAAAAATAAAGTGCCGCATTCGAGGCAACTACCAAACAACCAAATATCTCGAACATCATGACAATCAAGTTATCCACATGACCAAGCTTACAATTATACTAAAATGTCAAATCGCCCAACCAACGATTTTTACCGAGGCAAAGTTCACCGAAACATTTTGACCAGAAATATACCAAAGAGTACAAAGTACAATAATGTTGGATTGTATGGACAGTACAAATTTTTCTTTTTTTTTGGTTTTTTGATTGACCGACCGTAACCGATCATTTTTTTTTTCTGGTGAATCAACCGACCGCAACCGCCCGGCCCTCAAAATTTGGCAACTGAATCCGTTCCGGATCCGGCGCGGGCAATCGGTTAACGATCGGTCACGGTTTCGGTTGACTGTTTGCTACCTCTGGCGCCCACACATGCAATTTCAGTAAAGCACAGCAACAATTTCACTTCAGCAATGAATTTGGAAGCTGTATGAATTTCACTTTGCTCAGAGCCTGGTAGATAAACAGCAAAAAAAAGTAATAAAAATATATAGTCCGTTTTGTATTATGGATCATACATTATACATAATGTGCTAGAATTAAGTTTTGTCCATTGCATCTTACAAAATAATGTACCAACTGTATCGGAACAGGCTCCTCTGTAACACTCGGACAAGAAAATGTTGCAAGAGAGTTTTGAGTTGATAATAGCAATGGTATGGTGTGTGTTTAACAAGGATCGATCTTTATGTAAGTTCTTCTTCTCTCAGGGAGACTTACATTTGCTATTTTTATCCTACGCTGCGTATAAATTCGCTTAAGTTTTTTAAATAGAACTTTTATACTTTGAACTACCTCTTCACAATGTTTTTTGCCTTGTATTTAACGAGAACAACAGAAAGGAATACAATTTTCTATTGAAATACTTGGCTATTGCCTTGCTGACGTCAGAAACGTAACTACTGTTTTGTCTTGCATATACCTTTACATGGAGCAAAATCAGAGACTGTATAGGGCATATTCTGGAAATTTGCTATTATCATTCATATATACCAAGAAAATCATATAATTGCTCCAAAATGTTAATATGAACTCTGGAAGAGCTTGCTGCCGCCAACCATTCCATCCGTACATATACTGGTCCTGAACTTCCAAAAAACTGAACTCGCAGGCCTTGCCAATTTTATCTTTTCTCCAGAAAAAGACAAATTTTTATTACTGTTGAAGTTATGAAACACTGTGTACTTCAGAAACTCCCTTTTAAGACCACAACTATGTCAACCAAGTCTAGTAAAATGAAACATCACTTAGGGCATATGTCCTTTGAAACGGAGAGCGGTCCGTTTTGGTGTCACATTTAATAATGGTGACAGAGAAGAAAATCCTATTGGTCGATTTTTTTTTGTTTTGTTTAAAGGAAGGACAGCTCTCACTTGTGTCAAATTTTCCTTGTGGCAAATTGAGGACTCACTACTTCAATGGACATTTGCCCTTGGTAATCATGGCTAATGAAATGACACGCACGGACACAAAAAAACTCCAAAGCAAATGCTCTTCGCAAACGGTTCATAGTTTCAGTGTTTATGCAGTCATGCCATGACAGACAAAACTTCATTCCTACAATTGTAGGGCTGGGTGAACATAACCCATTACCAATATTTTCACCTCACCTCATCCCCATGTCAACAAGTGACTTGAAGAAGTTGCAGAGAACCACGCATGTTGACAACATGGCAATTTGGGAGAGTTATGTACACAATCAACTCTGTATGTTGACATAAAATAGTTATCGCGTAACGAGAATCAACGGATAGCCCACCAGCGCTCTGTCACATCATGCAGTCTACATAAAGCCTGTTTCGCATCATGAATTCTATGCATCATTCGTTCAAATTGCTTTGTAAAGTTTTACAAAAATTATTCACCAGTGTTGTAGAGCATGGCTCAGGGGTATGAAATAGAGTGGTTGTGTTGTACAGGACCTAATATTGCATAAGCCCCACATGATTACAACAACTGACCCTCGTTGTTGAAGTTAACCTCTCATTCAAGTGAGCTTTTCTCCTACACAAACTCTTGAAGTGTTCATGGCCTTAATGAGACAAGTGGCAGAGTATAATTCTGATATGTAATTCTAATCAAATGTCAGCGGCAATAACTCACAATTTTTTTTAGCTATGGTCAGTGTAATACATGGTTCTGTTAAGAAGACACAAAATTACCTTTGTGCCTGTCAACTATTCCTATGTAGCACGTGAATGCTAATAGCACAGACATTAAACAGGTAAAGGTCCCTTGTCACAGACATGTCTTCTCAACCACGTCATAACAGGGAGTGTCTAAACACATTGTTGACTCAGAAGAGTGCTTTAATCAGATGCCAAGGATCCATCTTTATTATGACTAGTCCCAGAATGAAACTATAAGTCAATTCACAGAAACAACTAAATTGATCAGGCTTGCAAACCACAAAAAAAGCCAGACAAGGACTTGATATGAACAGCACAATTTTCTTTCACTGGCATATTATCATGCAAATGATTATTATTCAGTTTATTAAAAATAATTAATTAATATATAAATAAAATAATGACTAATGAATCTAATGATTTTATAGACGACATTTATTCACTGAATGTTACAGCCGCTAGGTATTATTAAGAGATAAGAACCTATCATTTTACTCAGAAAAAAATTTGTTAGAAGATAGTGATTCTGCTGAAATTATTTCCAAATATAATACGCTATCAGAATAATTATCTTTAGGTCAGCCAGGACCAGGATGGCTGGAAATATCTTCACCTATTTATTATTGGAATATATTATTATTAATGTATAAAATACAAGAAGATATTCTTTTATATTCCATTATTATTAACGAAAATAATAAGTTATTAAAGAAAGTGTCTGAAGAACAAATTCCAGAAATAATTACAAAATTGAATAAAATAATAACATTGTTAGAAAATATTTTATCTATTATTGATAAGATTCCAGAAAGTATTATCAGTGTTATAAAACCTGATCTTGAAAGATTTTTTTTTATTATGAATTAATAAATCATTATTTAAACAATGAAATAACTAATCTGCTAAATTAAATAATATATAAATTAGATAATTTATTACAAAATTTTTAAAGAAAATATTAAATTGTTATTTAATGATAAATTGGAAGATTTTTCTGAAAACACTTCTGAAAAAGTTTCTCTTAAAATAGTAGGTGAAAGTTGTTATAAATGGGATTCTGAAAATATATACGCACCAACTTTAATATTTATGCTTGAAGAAGGTATTACAGAAAAGAAGACGTGCTCGTACTTCCATGAAGTTACCTTATAAAAGAGAAACATTACCTGATAATATTGAAGAAATACTTCAAGCGAGAATTAATACTTACCGCTTAGTAGAATATACTAAAGGTGATATGAAATCTACTTTTGTCCACCCTGAATATAAATGGCGTACTACTTTTTTTGTCAAGAGAAAACTTGATTCTAAAAGGATTCTTAGATATATAAGTCATATAGTGGGGTATTGATTATTTACCTGAAGGTATTTCTTATACAGAAGGTAGAATTCCTTTAAGATTCACTCGCTTGACAAGACCCATACCAGGAGTTGAACTTAGAGAACGCAATAATCAAGGAGAATTTGTTGTTAAATTAACATGTGTTGTATTATTATTAAGTAACAGTGATTCTCCTATAATTTTAGGAGAAAAAAAAAATTAAAACATGTAAGTGCAAAAATAAATTTAAGTTTACTTTTATTGACCACGTCTCCTTCTTTCTTTAATAGAACCGGGTACTGTATAATAGGAGTCACCATCTTCAGAAGGTACCCATGCATGAGCATATAAAAAACTTTTTGATTTAAACATGTCAGACATTTCATGTAACAAACAAACCGCGCTTCCTCAGATGGTTTATGGCATCATAAAAAGGTGACTTCTGAGACATCAGAGAAAAAAAAAGGCGGGGAATACCCCGTCATTAATAAAAGAAACCCCATTTGTTTTTCTGAGGTACTAAAATCACTCTTTTGTGAAATAGTTTTTTTCCAATCAAACACATACATCAAATTAAATTATATACAAGCCTTCACTAAGGATCCTATTCTAAAAGAATTATATACACATCACACATTAAGACCTAAACCAGGATGCAAAATCCACACCAAGCTCTAGGCTCCTGGATTTAATGATATAACCTCCCATGATCCTTCTTCCCAGAATCACAAGAATACCTTCATATGTTACAAGGAAAAGCTGAATGTGAATTTGACAACTGTGCATCAAACTATCGTAAAGTGTAATTGTTGTTGAGCTCATTGCAAACCAACTCTTTCCAAATAGCCACAAACTATATGTAATGTCATCAAGTTAAAAAGTAACGCCACTTTCGCATGATCTGGTTGTGACTGCAGGCATCAGGAGACCTTTCTGCCAAATCGTCTTTTAGATCCCCGTCATCAGCTTCAAACAGGTCATCGTCATAAAAGTTCCGTCTCCATGATCCACGACTTCCAAGCGGAAAAGAAACAAGAAATAAACCGTGTGCTCGCATGACAGGTGCAATTTAATTCAGTATCACATTCGAAGATCAAATCTACTTCCTGGCACTTTCAATGCCCTCTTTCTGCCACTGAAGGTCTTGTCCATCTTCAAAAAAAAGGCCTTCGATCATGCTGTCAACTGCGGTATCAACCAGTCTCTTGCAACCTGACGCCAAAACATCTGACACGTGTCTTTTAGATCTCCAACCGAAAGCAAAACCAGCGGCAACACCTGTTGCAACAACGCAAAGAGCGATGACTTTTGCCAGTCCCTCCACATCCATTCCACTGAACACACTATTTCCGGTAACAAACTCCACTGAGAGGGCGGAAGCAAAGCCAATCTGCAAATTGACAAAAATTCTGTTAGAACATCTCTAAATAGTTTCAGAATTTAGCTCTGAACAAAAACTAACGACATTGAACTGCTGGATGGTCGAAACTTGAAAAAACCACTGGATTTCAGCCATTAGAATGAAGTAACCAGAAAATAGGCTTGATCACCGTAAGCGGAATTGAAAGGAGCACTTAGACTTTGAAAAACACCGACAGAACTACCGAGAGAAAATAAGTTGAGTGGAACGTGCTTGATCTATTAGACAGAACCAAATACCTCCCAATCTACACGCCTTTTAACCAACACGAGGACTGATACCATTAGATGCCAAAATCTGAAATATTCTAAAACAAAATCAAAGAAAGTACCATGGCAAGCCTTCCAGAAAGAGTCTCAAAATCTGAAGCTTGTGCAGAGGCTTCCACACAGGCGAGGAGAATCTCCGCCATAGACCTCTCCTTGTCTGCTTTAACAACCGCTACTTCCAAACCACCATTTGTATCTGAAAATTCCCTCAGAGTGCATATTCTAGGAACATAGAGAGCCTCTGAGCCACTTTCCTCCCAAGCACTGCTTCCATTCTGACAACTCTGAGCCTTCACAGCAATACTTGCTTTTTTACTTGGCTTAGACAGTAAGTATACATGCTTAGTTTTGGCTATTACAGGTAATTTAGGAGAGGAATTAAAAAATGATTGTGGAATAGATGGGTTGGTACAAGCATTGCCTGCACACACTGCAGAAGTTGTAATCTTGGTAGCAACCATGGCCATTTTACAAGTTGAGTAAAGACGAAATGAAAAAACAAGGCTAATTTGAGATTCAGAAGCGAAATTCAGAAGCGAGATTCAGCCAGTCTACAGCTCTAAGGTTCGAATGTTGAGTCATTATTGTCGATGAAGGTTATTTGAATGAGGGAAGCATGAACCCATGCGACACTTTGCGACGTTTAATTTGGTAACGACTCGTTGGAACGATCTTTTTCTTAAAAACATCGGTGACATTTGTTTGCAGGTTGGCGCGACACGCATGTGTGGCACGACATTGCAATTTTGGAAAATAGAAATCTACGTGGAGATACGACGGGCAGCTTTCCAAAAAGGTTGCGAAAAGCAGCACCGATAAAAACTTCTCATGTGCGGAAACATCTACCGTTGGATCTTATTCAGTGTACGCCTCCAAGTAGCCCACGCTGCTAGCTTTGGCTCCGCTGGTTCGTGTCAGCTAGTTGAAACTTGAAAGGCGGAAAAGGCGGCGTGACGAATGTTGAAGGAAGACGCAATGATGGAGGCAACCACATGCCAGGCTTTGAGTGGTCAGGTATTCCACTCTGGCAGAGTCGAGCGTTGTTGTAGCCGTCACTTTCCCGTCGGCTGCTCGACGCCGTGACTAGAAAGCGGGGTCTGTCGCCGTGGAAAAGTGTGGCCTGGGTGGGATGGTCTATCTCCGCAATTAATGACACCGTCCTGTACAGTACACCGCCAATCTTTATTAGCGTTGTGTACGCTAATTCCGTCCTGCTATATTTTTTTATTCTTAAATATATCTATCCACACTATTGAAAAATAACCCTAATTCCTAATTAGAATAGACGATTTCTTCGAAAATTTTCAAATTCCCAATTAGCGTAAACCACGCTAATTATTCGTATACGCTAAAAAAACTTACACGGTAATAACGATTGGCGGTGTAGTTGAACGAAGCAACTATGAACGATGGCGGTTTGTTTTGAAAAGCAAATAGTGTGATCCACTCCATATGGCGTGAAACTTTAATGACCCACGTGGATGCTTGTAGTCCACATTTCCTGAGCTCGTAACCACGGCAATAAACACTATTTAACGGAAAGGAAAAGAAGAGAAAAAATCTGCGCCTGAAATTAGTATTGTCAGCCTATGTCGGTGCACGTGTTGATTGATGAGTTAATACCTATGATTGAAACTACGATCGTATGCTACGAGTTTCCGTTTCTACGATTGATTAGTACAAATAAAATACGAAATGTACGCTTTTTCGTAATATATGAAAGTCAAAGGACTAAAAAACATCTTGACGAGAGGGATCTGTGTATGGATTTGGCTGATAGTAATAATAAATTCTCATGTAGCATCTTTCATCTAAGCCGTTAGTTATTAGCTCCAGGATTTTCTGTCAAGATCTTTCAAACAGCATTTAATTCATGCGTACACCTTACGTCATGCAAAAGGACCTTTCGGGAGTTTGCCGTACCTTTTTTTTCAAAATTTTAATTCCTGCCAACCAGCATTTTGATTTTATTCGATTTTCACTTTGCCGCGATTCGTTCGTCCTCTTTTTTTTTTTTTCACTTTCCACCACAACCTGATTTTTTTTCCGGAAAAATAATCTGATCACATGACAGCAGTAGCATCATAATTTGGTATTTGGTTTTGTTGCTCAGAATTGTGTTTTGCAGGATTGTTACTCAGCTAGGAATTTCACTGTTGTTTTTCTGTACTTAGAAGAATTCTGACAGTATGTAAAGCCTTTAATTAGAATATCTTGTAGATGGATCTTTAGCTTCAGGTTTTCAAAGAACCTCAATAAGTACTGTAGTGTTATAGAAATTAGATGGTATTATATTAAGTTGCCCCTTATTAATTTACATAAGGGTTCCTGTTGGTAAAAAAATAATACTTGGATTATATGTGTATATACTCTATAGTAAGGTGTAGGTCTAGCAGAAATTGCAACTCAGCCTACAGGTAACCCTAAACCTAGATTTATTACCAGATAACTAAACAATCAAGTCATTTCCTACGGTTTCTAAGTTTAAAAGCTACTTAGGTTGTTTTAGACGAGATCCAAATGTACACTCTGGTCTAGGAAAACCCAAACAGTGAGTGTATTTCACACACACTTTTATTTTCACTTGTTTTTCAGTGTAGTGCTATTTTTAGTGCTTTTTGTAAGTGATGATTTAAGTGTTTTTTTTTAAGTATGCTGCTCTGTACCGTTTTTCGACGATGAGTTTCAGACTTTCAGTGTTGTGTTTTTAGTACAGTTTTGGTAAAGTTTCGTTTTTCAATGTTGTTTCTCAGTGATGAGTTTCGGTTGTCTTTCTGTGATTGTTGTTTTTTAGTGCTATATTCTCAGTGTTGAATGTCAGTGTTGTGTTTTAGTACAAATTCTAAGTGATGATTTTCAGTACTGAATTTTAAGTGTTTTTTTTCAGTACTTGAAATGTTCTCAGCAATGGAAACATTGGAAAAAAAAGTTAGTACTGGAAACAATGTTTAATAGCAGGGTAGTGTTTTAGCACAGATCCGTTTTTAAGTGATGACTGTCGTTGCACTTTCTTAGTAGTGTTACTTTTCTGTACTGTTTCACAAGGATGAATTTCAGTGCAAAAGTTTCAGAGCAAAAGTTTCATTGCTAAATGCACAGTGATTAATTTCAATGCAAATTTTCAATGATCAATTTCAGTGTTAAAATCACAGTGATAAATTTCACTGCTACACTCCAGTGTTGCTTTCCAGTACCGTTTCTCAGTTAAAAATTGATGAATTTCAGTGTTGTTTTCCATAACATTTTGAAATTTCACTTCTGGTTTTTAGTCCAGAGCTGTTTTTTAGTGTTGTTTGTCAGCGATGACTTTCAATGCTCATTTTCAGTACAGCAATGTCTTTTGGTACGGCTTCTCAGTGATCAGTATCAGCACTGAATATCAGTGTTGTGTTTTAATACAAATTTGTTTCTTAATAATGTTTTTGTCATTGGTTAATTCCAGTGCTGTATTTCATGTCTGGTTCTCAGTGATGAATTTTACTTCTGTTTTTTCCAGTAAGAAGATTGTTTCCAAGTAAGGATCCCATTGTTTTTCTTACGTAGAGTGTTTATTTTTAGTGTTGCTTCTTAACGATGAACACCTTTTAGTGCACCACTTTTTTAGTACTATGCTGTTTTTCAGTACTGTTTCTCAGCGATGAATTCAATGTTGTTTTTTAGTGCAGAGATGTTTTTCGTTGCTTTAGCCTTGTTGTTTTAGTGTTGTTTTCAGTGTAACATTGTTGATTCATTGCTAAAATTCAAAGGTATAATAAAGATAATTCCTTTGCAAGGAGATGCACCATTTTTACTTGTCGTACATGTGATTGCACCAACTTTTCACCTATATTGAACAAAAATGCACCCATTCAAACAGATGAACTCCTAGTCTAGGTAGACTTATTTCCCAAGTGTTATTCGTAATGTTCCATTTTCAAATATGTCTTTACTTTTTTTTTTCATAGGAAATGTACCTACGGAAAAAAGAATTTGAACCTATTGCAGTTGTTTATCAAATTCCATAAAATATGTTTTTTGTCGCAATTACAAGACTTTGATATCCCCTACAGTTTCATCAGAAATTCTGGTTCAATTCCCAACATTATTCATGCTTAGAATTTCGTACGATGCAAGCCGTCCGTATAGGAGTACATTACAGTGCCAATCGCTATTAATGTTCAGTCGCGACTTTTTTTACCGAAAATCAGAAAATATTGTTAACAAGTCTTCCTGCACGGCTTTTTGCACTAAATTAGTATGATAGATTCTAATTTCGCAGCAACACATATAAATCCTCAATGCTAATAAGGATGGGGAGTGTATACGATTGTACGGTAAACGTCACGTACATTTTGAGTACAGGTCGATACTTGCAAGAGCGCAGCGATACGTATTGGAACGTTCTGTCAGCTGATCAGAGGTCGCAAAAGTCAAAAGTTTAGGTAGCTGAAACCGACCGTTTTTTTTTTTTCAAAATCTGAGTACCCGACGCCCGACCGGGTTGTGTCACGCTCCTAAATTGTTAACCGTTACCCGCAACGCGTTTACGAAATTAAAAGTTAACCGAAACTCGATTTCTCGCGACTACCCGTACCTGTCCGTACCCGAATAAGTACAAAATTAATGGTATATTTCCCTTATACCTTCCACGATACCAAGAGTACAAAGTACAATAATGTTGGATAGTATGGACAGTACAAAACTTTCATTTTTTTTCGTTTTTTGCTTACCCGACCGTAACCGATTTTTTTTTTTTTTTTTTGAGAATCAACCGCCCGAATCCGCCCGGGCCCCCGAATTTGTCACCCGAATCTGTTCCGGCTCCGACGCGGGCGGTCAGATAACGGTCTGTTACGGTTTCGGTTAACCGTTTGCGACCTCTGCAGCTGATCCATGGATAGATAGAAGGTGGCCAGTGGTCGCAAAAGTCAAAATTTTCGATACCCGAATCCGACAATTTTTTTTTTCTCAAAATTTGAACACCTGAAATCCGCCCGCGTTATTTCACGCTCCTAAATTGTTACCTGGTACCCGATACGCGTTTACAGAAAAAAAAGTTAACCGAAACTCGATTTCTCGGGACTACCGGTACCCGACCGTACCCGAATAAGTACAGAATTTATGGTACATCTCCCACATATCTTCCACGATACCAGGAAGTACAAAGTACAATGATGTTGAATAGTATGGACAATACTGTACTGTACAGCACTGTACACCGCCAATCGCTATTAGCGTGTAGGTTTGATTAGCGTATACTATTATTTAGCGTGGTGTACGCTAATTGGGAATTTGGAAATTTTGGAAGAAATCGATTACTCTAATTAGGAATTAGGGCTTTTTTTAAATAGTGTGGATAATTCTATTTGAGAATAAAAACAAAAAAAAGCGGGACGGGATTAGCGTACACAACGCTAATAGCGATTGGCGGTGTAGTGTACCGGAAAAGTTCATTATGGATTATAGATGTTCAAGATTTTGGAAACATGGCAAGTGTGGCCGATTCAAGCAGCTCTCTTTTCCGGCAATTTGTTGTTTTGGATGCCATCAACACAACTTTTAAGTCCGTTGGTTCTGTTTGTGGAAAAACCATGGCAGGTCTCACTGCTCGATACATCAACAACACGAGGGAAATGTCTGATGTGTATGCTGCATTTGACTCTTTTTCAGAGATGATGGCTTCTAAGGCAGGCAGAGCTAGACCCTTCCTATATTCTTTTGAACATGTTGCCAGGGTTAAGTCTATCATGCAGGTTCTTCTAATAGATATTGTTGTGAAAAAATAGTAAGTTTCATTTGACTATTCGAACAGAAGTTTGATTTTTCGGTCATAGCAAAGTTGATAGGGCATTTCACCCTGTAAACGCACACCTTTAAAAGTAACATTGTTTAGCTCTGTGAAATCAACTGTAATGTAATCAACTGTAGTATAATCAACTGCTGCTTTGGTTCTGTTATTGTTATTATTTTCAGGATCAGTCTTCAAAAATTTTATGTGGATTTCTATCCCTCTAGAAGTGCGGACTTGTGTGTATTTTATTGACCTCAGAACAAATTGTGCTCAATTTTTCGGTGGAGTCCGCGGTGGGTTGGGTTAGGTCAACGAGAAAGATCCAAATGCAGATCTGGCTTTGGAAAGGATTAATGCAATTAGAGTGCGTTGTCGAGCATCTCATCTTCCAGCTAAATCAGCGTAAGTTCCCCACAGGTTGGTAGGTTTTGTGTTCACTTTCTTTTTGGCAATCTTCCATCCACAGTCTGAATGTCGTTCCTTTGTTCTGTTGATAACTTTAGATGGGGGAGGCAGGAGATGGCTTTTCTGTGCTCCTTCCATAATTCCCCTTTGTATTTCCCCGACTTTCTCATGTATGCGTAAACATTAACAACTCTGTCTTTCCAGCATTGTTGTTTAATATTGTTGTTTGGCATCTGTGATTTGCATGCATTGTAGTATGTGGAGAAAAATGCGTGTCTCTTAATTTTAAAGGTAACCTATTATTTTCTCCTTGTGTGTGTATACATGTTCAGTTCTGGTTCACTCACTACACGGAACCAAGGCATCTTTGTAAAGGTACGGTTCTCTTACAGTCTCTGTAGAGTGTTCGTATAGTTGAGGAATAAGCGTCGACTCTCTTTTTCAACCTTTGTCAAATTGAGTTGAAACGTCATCTCCATGAACTTTTGTAGGTTGTGTGATCATTAGGCTATTGTTACTCTCTTGTGTTCAATGAATCTACTTTTTGCGCTGTGGCCTTCTACACTCGAATGGCGATATTTTTGTGAGCATTTTTTCAGTAATATTGCGTCCTGTTGGGACAAGAATGGTCTATGCTGGGAAGAGTGGGCATTTGAGACGTGAAACAAATGGAAGGTGAGATGGCTTGAAAATATAGTAGATTATCTCCTGGAAATGTAATCTTTAGAGCACTCCAGATGTTTCCAGAACGTTCGATGTTTTTCGATCCTCTCAGTTTGTGGTACTGACCACATGAACCTTACAATAATTTTTAATTGATAGACCAGCTTGTTGATCCCACTTTGCAACAGAAATTTAAGCTTCCACTCCTGGCCGGTGAATTAGTTGAGGTTGGAGGAGATGGAGAGTGGAGAGGAAATAGTGGGAACAAAATATGTTTTCAGCTAGACTTTGGGTCTCATTACTGCACTTCTTTTCCTTTCTTTCCAATTTTATTCTCTTGTCGGGACAGGTGATTTGGTGGCTTGTAGCGGTGTCTGCCTCCTTTTTGTCTTGGCTTCCACATCTTCGGACAAGTTTGGGCTTGGGAGCATCCCTGGACTTCCTAAATACTCAAGACAAAGTGCAACAGGTACCCATTTGTTGTCGACCATATTCACTGTAGGGGAGGGAGGGACTGAGACTGTATTGGTTTCAGAATTTCTGACATGGCTGTGTACTTTGTGGCTATCTGGTATTAGCTATCGGCCTTAGTTCGCCTGGACCATAAATTACTGTTCTGCGGGTTTTGCTATTCGGGTCAAGAGAATGGTGTATAAAAATTCTGTGGTTTCAGTGGGGTTTCAAGAAAACTGGCCGTGTTGCTGAATCACTGCATACTAAGTTAGGATCTTTAATTGAAAACTACCAACTTTTATAGTTTTTCCACAAGTATCGTTAATACCTTTATTTCTGTCACAAAAAGTCGTATTATGGTCAAATGTATAAAATTGTATTAATTCCATTGAGCACGAAGTATTTGTATGATCATATTTTCTTTCACTGATATCAAATTATTGACCAGCTAAAACAATGATGGGTAAAGGTTTTGTCAAAGCTTTTCACCGTTCAAAGATCGCCACTAAGTTGTTTTCTCCTCAAATTTTGCGCACAATACCTACAAGTAAAAAAATACCTGAGGTGCAAACTCACGTGTATTTGCACCTGTTATCATTAGTTTGACACACCTTTTTTTATCTTTCAACCAGCCAATGCCTGTAAAAGTCCAGTTTCCCTTCACTGGCTTACAAAAGAAAGTCCCGTGTCGAAAGTTTGAAGTTCAAAACTAAAATGCTATAACAATATCAATATCAAAGTATTGTGATTGTTGCAAAAACTGCTAATTTGAGGTTGTAACGATGTGACGTACAGAATACAGGGTATTCCTTACGTCAACGCTTGAGTTTATATGACTAATGAATGGTAAGTCCAGCAGCAATAGAATTGACATGCACAATTTTTTGGCATTTACCAAATGTTATCATCATCCTTTAATGTCACGTCAGTTGTTGAGGTGGGGTTCCATCTAGAGGTACAGAAATATGCACATTCAATTGGCATTACCTCAATATTTGATGTTTTATTTTACTTATTAGTATTTATTGGAGCCAAAATGTGTGGATTTCACTACGTCGCCCATCCCTGCTAGAGTTAGTGAATTATTAGTGTTAACACTGTTTTAGAATCAACTACACTAAATTACGTTTTTCCACGTGGGTTATTTTGGTCCATTTACATAAATAGAGTTATTAACACTAATTTATAATTTGGATCAAAAAAAAGACTACTTGGAATTAGAGTGATTAACTTTAGTACCGACGGGCGGTGTAGAGCTCGGGTCGGCTAGGTTCCAGTTTGGCCCGAACCGAACCAAACGGTTTAAAACCGAGTTTGTATTTTCTGAACCAAACTGATTGGCCGGACCAAAATTTTCAAACTGTTAACTGTAAGCTCGAAATGTCCAGAAATTCTACCATATGCCCCACCTCCCCACCCCCCTCCACGCTCCTTTCCCCCTTCCTTCCCTCTACCCTTCCCTCCTCTCCCTGCCTCTCTTTCAAAATATTGCCGCTTGCGTTTTTTAAGAGAAAGAGAGCACCCACTACTCCCCCCTCTTGGTTTGTTTATTTGGAGCATCCTAGTTGTTGCATTGAAAAATCAGGGTGTATCTGAAAATCACGATACTGAAAAAAATGTTTTTTTGGGTGAGCAGGTGGTGGTTGTTTTATTATTGGCGGCAGTCACAGTGTGGCTTCTTAGGCGCTAAATATAAGGCATTCCACACGAATATGGCATGTTCTGGAATTCTGGCAAAAAGTACTCAATTTGTATTGATGTCTTGGATCGATAGGGGTTTGTAGACGTTTATTTATTTGCCAACTATATAGTTTGAAGGATGTGGTGGCCAATCAGGTTACCCGAACCTATTACTTATATATATAACAGGTTCGGGTATATTGATCCTATTTGTTTACTGCCAGCCGATTTTCCATAGGTTTTGTTTAGAAATTATTTGTTTAACAAAGGAAAGGAGTTTGTTGGCAAGCTCGGAGGTGAGTAATTAATGTCAGCTCCATATCAAAGGCCCCTTTAGTAACCAATTAGCAATTAGTATGCAGGTGACAGAAATGATGCACACATAAAGAAATGCTCCCAAACGAACATATATCTCCTTATAGCGGGAAAGTTTAGAAGAATTCCAATTTGATATTGTATGTACCTGGAGATTTATTTTGAATATTTCTAAATTTTTTTGTAGTATGGAATAGGGAATATGGAAAGATAGCAAGTTGTGGAAATTTTCTTTGCAGTGTCGAAATTGGGGAATGCAATATGTGAAATATGGAATACAGAAATATGGAAAAATGACAATTGACGGACGGTAAGGTAAACAACAGATGAAACTGTTGGGTTGTCGTTAAATCAATTTATAAAGCCGTCAGTTTGTATGTCTTTGATACTGATGAATAACGCGAAAGAAGTGAAAAAGTAGCAAAATGTTTGTTACACGGTGACATTCAGGTTACATTACAGCAGTCTCGTTTGAATTATGTAAAGTGATGGCACATTTGAAAGGTGATACATGTTGTATGCAGGAAAGACTAAACGGATTGGATTGAGTCACATCTAACAGAAAAAGATGCTTACAACTTCATCCCCGTCCCGGCACAGAACTCGTATTGGAGCCACCAGTTAGGTTGTGCTGCACTGTTCATTTAGTTTTTGAATTCTCGACGTTATGGTGATTGCATCCCCCACACTATTTCCTTACTTTCACCATTAGAGTCTAGAAATTTTAGACCATACGATGTAGCGTAGTTCAAATGTGCGAAAACAAACAGAAACACAATATGTGATCACGACGTACTATACGTGTATTAAACTAGGTTTCCCTATACGCGTATTAAACTAGGTTTCCGAGTAAAATACGCGTACAGTATAGCGAGACAACATAAAGTTATTTTCATACCTTTTGCTCGTTTAAGTTCATGTTCTAGGCCTGGGCCTGGCTCATGGCTACAAGCAACACCAACCTTTTCGACACTTTGTTTATCATCTAACCCATTTGCTTCTGCTCTACACTTGCTGTTGGGTTTGCCTCACCCTCCGCTTTCGGGGGGGGGGCGGTGTGTTTGCAACCAAACTATTGCTGTTGAGGGAATCCATCGACTTCATTGCTCGCATGGTGGAGAACGGACTGTCGCGACAAGATTTGGTGTGAGATGCCATTGTTGCCATTGGCTCCGAGGCTGGATACACAAACAAACGAAAGGTTTAAAATTTATTTCTGCCCCAGCCCCAATCTGAGGGTTGTCGAATCCCTCGGGTTGACTTGGTTTTTCTTCATGGTGCTGGGGGGACACTTAGTGATGTGGTCCTCACGGATCCGACTGGGACATACATTTCCTCTCGCGCGGCTTCTCATGCAAGTGTGGCGGCTTGAGACGCAGAGGCTACAAAGGAAAGAGACTACGCTCACCGAGACCCGTCGAACCAGTTTGTCCCAATTGTGGTGGCTCGAGACGTAGAGGCTACAAAGGAAAGAGACTACGAGCACCGAGACCCGTCGGACCAGTTTGTCCCAATTGTAGTGGAGATTTTTTTGATCTTTGAACAAGTCTTTCGACGACTTCCTTCGTCATTGTTCGCGAAAAACGTTTGAATCTCGGGGTCCACCGAGTCTTATAGCTGCATTCTACCGTCAACGAGTCTCAATTGTACTTCTGCGAGCGCAAGCTGCGGCTCTCCTTCGCCGTAACACATTGGCCAATGACAAGCAATGTCTTCCAGAATTTCCACCAAGGGACCCGGTTCACATCCATGACCTCCGTGGTTGTGGACCTAGACTTGTTTGTGGGTAGACTCGTGTAGGTCTTTTCTTTTTGTAGGCGGTCTAACCCTAGTATTTTTTGTTTTGGTCTTTTTCTCTTGTTAGTAATGTTTGTGTTTCATTTCATTTTCTAGGCGTAGCTTACTTTCCTGTGACTCTTGTAGTCTCCAAATGGTTTTCTTCAGTCTCCAAATGGTTTTCTTCAGTTTTAACCCTTTTGTACACATATGGTTTTACCATCGCAATTTTTGAAATAAAGACTTTCTTTTTCTTTTCTTCTATTTAAAAAACCGTGGTCTAGAGTTCAAAGGCGAACGTTAATTTCTAGGGCCACGTGTGAATAGTTATCAGAAATAAGGTGGTCCTTTTGTTGGTATGAACTGCGATTTGTAACAATTGCCTTCATTTGTTGTTTCTCCTTTTCACTCCCAGGCGTGAATGGAAACTCTTTAGGACAGCACTGCTGTCATTTTTGATCCGCAATGATAAGAGTTGGAGTGGTTCATTTTTATTGCTGACAATGATTAGAACGACTCAAACCCCTCTCTTCTCCCTCTCTTTTCAATCACTTGTTGGCGTTATTTTGAGAGCTTCATGAAATAGGAATGGTTGAGAGCTTGTTCACCTCTCAACCTTCTGTAAAATGTTCAAGGAAGCAATTTCTTACGTACCTCGTTTGTCGCTTTCTTGTCTGAGTGAAGAACACGACATACAACATGTCTTATCTCATATTGTTTTGTTAACTCTTTGTTTGCAAGAGTTTGAATGATGCCCAAGAGATGATTTTCCATTTTTGCAAATCAAACCACAAAAAATATTGTTTTGATCGAATATGATCGGAAAAACTCTTAAATCTCTGACAAGAAACAATAGCAACATTGGTGCAACTCATGTGAGAGTTTTTACTCGATTAAAATATCTTGAATTTCTATCTATTCACGAATTTTGTTTTAAACTACACGGTGAAGAGCTTTCAAACTGTCCTCCCATGTTGTCAATTAAAGACCTTAATCTTTTTGAACCAAAAATTACCGAGAAGATACTTTTGGGATCATTTTTTGTCGTTTTCCTTTATCTTCAAAAGTAGTCTTATAGTGGAAGAGATTCAAAACAAAGCAAAGATTTAATAATCAATTCCACAAGGTTTAATTCTTTGGATATCTCTTCCAATGCTGGGAAAACTACCGTAGAAGCTCCAAATCTCACACATTTATATGTTAGTGACCAGTCTTGGCAACATTTCGTCGTTGGTGAATTCAAAGACCTGTTTAATTTCAAACTTGAGAATCTTACTTCTTTATCGGATTTGGATATCGATGATGAAGTGTATATGAAAATCAGTATGCAGAATTCTTTGCCTTCTAAACTTCAACAAGTTCTTATATGATATGGTGTAGATCCCAGACAGTTGAACTTTATGTGGACTTTGATTCGAAACAACTTAGGCAATATCAAAACTTTGTCAATGTGTGATTCTGGTCTGGGTTGCAATACTTTCTTAAGATTCGTAGAATCGAGGGATAGCACGGACGATCCTAATAAAAGGAATGATGAGCTGGCCAAGATTTGAACGTGGAACCTTTCACTTAAGCTGTGAATGCACCAACCATGTGTCGCCTGCTGTTGAGACTGGCGGGTCCAATGTTATTAGTTTTTATTGTTGATATTACCACAATTCCGGGTATCGATCGACACGTTTGCCAAACATCAACGCCCCCCCTCGAGAGGTAGTCGGTCATAATGTCTCCTTGTAACCTAGTCCCCTTGGCTTTGATACCATGATAAGATTAGTACAATCGAGTGATATAAGGGACGATCCGAATAAAGGGAATGATGAGCCGTCTAAGATTTGAACCTGGGACCTTTCGCTGAAGTTGGGAATGCACTAACTAGTGTGCCACCAACTTAGATGTTGAGATTGGCGTGTCCAATTTTATTAGTTTTAATGTGGATATTACCACAATTTCGGGTATCGATCGGCATATTTCACATACATCAACATACTTTCCTTTTATTTCCTCAATTGCAAAAGCTCAAACCTTTTCCGGAGTTTAACAAAGAGCCAGCGGATTACATAAATAGAGTGAGAAATTGGTTGACACTATCCTGCCATTAAAAATATAAAAGTTGAATCCAAAAAAAAATTATCGAAAGAGTTTTTGGCCGACACTTGTTGGAATTTGCAAGATATATTGGTAAGCTTATCCCATTTAGACCCAAATGTCAAGTTTATATGCAAAGGAACTTGGATACTTCTTGTGGATAATGAGGAGGATGAGGAGGACGACGATAACTCCTCTGAGGTAGAAAATGAGGAGGAAAGCACTAATTCTAAAGAAGTATATTGTTTTTAGTGCGATTCTGGGCGATTATTTCAAGCAGCGATTCGTACGATTTCGTTGGAACTACGAAATCGTATCGTCACATCATCATCATCGATTTTACAGTGGAACATTAAAATATGTGTGGAACATTAAAATATGTGTCAGAGAAACGTGCAGATGTTTCCCACGATGCATTATTGATTGTTGGCATTGTACACGTGGCACTTGGTCACTCGACCGCCACTTAGTTCTTCTTTGTTTGCATTAGGATAAATAGAGTGGAACAAGACGAAAGGACCATCATTCACAGAAAAATTAGGCTTTGCAGCTTTTTAGCATTCAGAATCAGTTTATCACTACACATCGTCCTTTCATTACAATTGTAAGCCTTTCTGTTATAATGGAATTTACTTGCTGAACGTCTATCTAATCTATGCTTTGCTACATGTGAATGCCTTAACTCTTCCCACCTACACCTCTGTCTTTTTCTACCTCTGTGACTTATCAAGTTCGTCACTTCTGCGAATCTTGTTAATCTGATATGGTGCACATGGTCTTAGAAATCCTCCTAGTTACCCGAAATGTCTGATCAAGGTCAACAGGTCATGAGCCCGTTAGGTGCCCTTGATAAGTTCGAAGGTTCTAATTATCAATTGTGGAGGTGTCGGGCCGAGGTGGCCCTTGAGGAGAGGAATTACTTGGGAATTGTTACTTGAGCAGAGACGCGTCCAAGTGTGAAAGCTGATGAGACAAAGGCGATAAAAGATTGGGACATGCAGGAGATCAGAGCAAAAAATTGCTTGATGCGTGGGGTGGCAGACAATCAATTGAGAAATGTGACGAGACTCAAAATTTCTACAGAGATTTGGGAATCTCTAGAGGCGACACACAAACTCTCAAGTATGACAACAAGAATCAAGCTTGGAAAGACACTCATGACAACTCTCTACCAAGATGGCACATCCATGGAGGCTTACACCTCTCATTATGCCAACCTGTGGGCCGAAGCCGACGCTGTCACTTCACACTCCCCATTGACACCAAAATTACCCTTCTCATGCTCTTTCTTCTGATCGAATATAATCCCATACTCATTTGGTTAGATCAGAAAGAAGTCTCCACGTGGAAGTGGAACGAAGTTGTCGAGGCACTCCTGAAGGATGAATTTAACACGAAAATCATGACGAATCGCGATTTGAAATCCGAAAGCTTCGCATTTGCATCTGGGAGCAGAATCAACAACAAAGACATAAGGGGCAGTCAGAACCACAACAAGAAGGATAACAGAAAGTAATTTTACTGTGACAAAGAAGGTCACTTCATCTCAGTTTGTAGGAAATATGCTCAAGACAAACAGAACGGAAAACTAGATGAGTCTAAGGTGAAAAGAGGGAAGGGAAAAAGAAAGGAGATAGTGAACTCCCAGGCAATGATGGCATCATCCCTTGCAGTCGGCTCCAACGACTGGATGATCGACACACAGCGCTTCAGAACACATGTGTTACATGCGCAAATGGTTCACTAACTTCAAGCAAACAACCCCATCTCGCATTTTCATGGGGGACAACCACTCAACTGGATCTGGAGACATAGAGATAGAGGCGTTAGTGGAAGGAAAACTAACATTTCGGACAATCAACAGTGTTTTGTATGTCCCATATTTCAAGAGAAACCTCTACTCTATCCCTCAAGCTGAGGATAGCGGCATCATACCAGTATGGCAAAAAGGAGGAAAGATCAAACTAAGGCGGGAGGGGCTAATCATTACAGCGGGAGAACGGATGGCAGACCGGACTTACCAACTTGTAACCCAAAGTTGAAGTCAATTGCTCTCGCGGCAACATCAACGCTTCAGACGACAAACTCATCACCAACTGCAGGCACAGAAAAACACCAAAATAAACATCACCGAAAAGGAGTTGACGGAAACAAAGACTCGCAACTTAACAAACCAGTTTTTGTGGCACTGCAGATTGGGTCACTTACACACAGAAGATGAGAAAAATGATCGAAGGAAATATGGCACATGGAATCGGACTTGCGTCAGTAAAGGAATCACCAGAACCGTGTCATGGTTGTGAGATGGGAAAGTCCCACCGACTTCCCTTTCCAAAAGGAGGTGCGCAGAGAGCTAGTCGACCACTTGAGGTCGTGCACTCCGACGTTTGGGGACCCACAAAAGTTGCATCCTGCAACGGTAATCGGTACATGGTTACATTCATTGACAACTTCACCAGGATGACACACATCTTTCTGCTCAATCACAAGAGCGAAGTTTTCACTCATTTCAAAGCATATAAGGCAGCCATTGAGAAAAAGCTTAAGAAGTGACAGGAACGGAGAGTACCTTTCAAATGAATTTAAGGATTTCCTCACAGTTGAGGGAATCGAACACCGTTTAACGACACCAGCGACACCCGAATAGAACGACATCGCAGAGAGAATGAATCGTACACTCATCGAGAGGACGACGAGCATGATGGCCGTCCACAATACTAAGCCACAGTATTGGGGGGAAGCCTTGAGCACCGCTGCATACCTACGAAACAGATGTCCAACACAAGCGTTAGACAACTCCACACCGTTCCAGCAATGGCATGGGTTCAGACCGAACCTATCCCACCTAAAAGTGTTCGAAGCAAGGCTTACCTTTTTAACCACAACAACAAAGGTGGCAAACTGGGACCTAAAGCAATTAAAGGGACATTTCCCGGTTATGACGTACATAGCAAAGCATACAGAGTACTAAACAATGTCACAAGGAAGATAATAATCAGCAGAAATGTCAGATTTGGCGATCAAATTTGGCAAAAATCCACACTCCAACAGCAGTGGGAGTAAACAAGGAGGTGAGGCATTTACCTTTGATGAACAAGTGAAACCATTGTCACCTAACCCATCAAACAACCCGCCAAGAGATACTGATTCAGAGGAGGAGGACACGCAGATGATCGCCCTCAAGAGCCAAAAACTCAAAAAAAGGTGCAACCACAGCCAGAAATAGAGGAGTTAGAAGGTGATCCCGCCACACCCACTGAGGAGATCATTGCACCAACGAATAGAGACGAAGCTAAGAAAGCAGTAGAAGTAGTGGTGGAAATGGGGAAGAAGAAAAACTCGACAACAAACCCTATCGACAGACCGAGCCGGGTCAAAAATCCACCTAACAAGTTTGGTGAGTGGTTGGAGACATCAAAGGCTCCAAGGAAAAAGTTCCCTGGAATGGCACAGGTTGAGGAACCATCGACCCTCAAAAGCGCTCTTGCAGGTGAAGACTCCAACAAGTGGAAGGCCGCCACCAATGAGGAGATGGCTTCCATTCTTAAGAATGGCACATGGACATTGGAGGACATGCCACAGGGGAGAAAACCAATTAGGAGTAAGTGGATTTTTAAGATAAAAAGAAAAGCAGACGAAACAATTGAATGCTACAAAGCAAGGTTGGTCGCTAAGGGGTACACTCAAAAGAAGGGCATAGACTACAAAGAGACAATTACACCGATAGTGAAATTTACCTCAGTTCGGGCACTTTTTGCCCTCGCCGTCATGAAGTTAAGCAAATGGACGTGAATACCGCTTTCCTCCACAGAGAACTCGAGGAGGAACTCTACATGACCTAGCCGGAAGGTTATGAGGACCCGATGAACCCCCATAAGGTTTGCAAACACTTTAAGGCCCTATACGGCCTTAAAAAGTCTCCCACATTATGGAACATTAAGATAGATGAATACCTACAAGGAGAGGGATTTTTAAAGATTCACTCAAATCACTCGCTGTATTATCACCAAGAAAGCAAGATAATCATAACAATCTATGTAGACGATCTGATGATACTAGGAAAAACAAAAGAGGAGATAGCAAAAGTTAAACAGATGTTATCACAAGCCTTTGAGATGAAGGATTTAGGTGAGCTTAAATATGTACTTGGCATTGAAGTGGTTAGAGATAAAGAGAACATAGTGATTCATCTCCGTCAAAGAAAGTACATAGGGGAGCTTTTTACCAGATTTTGGCTTCAAGATGTAAACGGCATCTCCTCACCTTTGGAGCAAGGGGAGAAATTTATCGAAGATCTCGAAATTCAGGATGAGCTAGCTGAGGCTCCATACCGTGAAGCAATAGGGGCACTCATCTATGCAATGAATTCCACCCGTCCAGACTTCACCACCGCCATCAGAATCCTCAGCCGTTTTCTACACAAACCAGGGAAACAACATTGGTCAGCAGCAAAGAGTACTCAGATACCTCAAGGAGACAATCGAATACACTCTCACTCTTGGGGGAACTCAAGAAAGCATAAAGATTCATGCATTTACGGACTCTGACTAAAGAGGGGACATTGCAAGAAGGAAATCAACGACAGGTTAGCTATTGAATATTGGTGATGGGAGCGTGAATTGGAGCAACAAGCTCCAAAAAAAACCGTGGCATTATCCACCATGGAAGCAGAGTACATACCCGTCGCCGCCACAGTAAAAGAGGTTTCATGGTTCCGAGCATTTCTTAACGAGCTAGGATTTGTGCAGAAAACCAAGACAACCATCTACACATATAGCCACATTTGTTTGGCCCTAAACAATAATCCTATCAACCATCCTAAGGCCAAGCACATTGATATCCGGTACCACTTCACTAGGGACACGACAATTACTGAGGCCGTGGCATTTGAGGCCGTGGCATTTTAGTACATGCCAGACAAGGAAAATGCCGACATGCTAACAAAGGCTATTGGAAAAGAAGAATTGTTACTCTGTACAAGAAAAGCAGGACTCTCTAAGGCGAAAGGAGCAAACCCTAAGGAGGAAGGAGAGGAGCCTAATCTGAGCACATCGAAGGAATGCAAGAAAAGAAAAATATGAGGAGTGGAAGGCGCAAGCGCCTAAAGTACTTGGAGTATTTTTCCGAACCTGGTTCTTTGGCAGGACCATTGTCGCTTTGCAACGACGCGATTGGAGGACGATCCTCCAACATTGGATTTCGATGTACGAGGTTGCATTTGCACGTTGGCAGCCGCCGCATACGCTTTGAAATTTTTCGACCGAATCAAAGCGTCACAGGTGTTCCGTTAAATTGGAATGGTCTTGAAGTTGTACGTGGCATTTTATTTACGCCACAAGTGTCAAAGTTAAGTTCAGATAGTCCTGTACGGACGACATTTTGGGAACTACAAAAAAACTTACACATTTCAAAGTGACGTCAATCAAAATAGGTATTACAGATGTACGGCGAAGATTTTGTTCGTTCGCCATCGGGATTTACCAAAGTGTACCGTAGATCATTCCATGAACGTTCGTGGTCAAACCAAGTCTTAGTCAACGGAAATTACATAGCGCCGCAGAATCGAGTGGGAGTATTGTTTTTAGTGCGATTCCGGACGATTATCTCGTGCAGCGATTCGTATGATTTCATTGGTACAACGAAATCGTATCGTCACATCATCATCATCGATTTTACAGTGGAACATTAAAATATGTGTGGAACATTAAAATATGTGTCAGAGAAACGTGCAGATGTTTCCCACGATGCATTATTGTTTGTTGGCATTGTACACGTGGCACTTGGTCACTCGACCGCCACTTAGTTTTTATTTGTTTGCATTAGGATAAATAGAGTAGAACAAGACGACAGGAACATCATTCACAGACAAATTAGGCTTGGCACCTTTCTAGCATTCATAATCAGCTTATCACTGGACATCGTCCTTTCATTACAATTGTATTCCTTTTTGTTATAATGGAATGGACATCCTCCTTTCATTACAATTGTATTCCTTTATGTTATAATGGAACCTACTTGCTGAACGTCTATCTAATCTATGCCTTGCTACATGTGAATGCCTTAACTCTTCCCACCTACACCTCTGTCTTTCTGTGACTTATCAAGTTCGTCGCTTCTGCGAATCTTATTAATTTGATAAGGTGCACGTGGTCCTAGGAATCTTCCTAGTTACCCGAAATGTCTGATGAAGGTCAACAAAAATTGGGGATGACTAACGTTTTGTTGATGTGGATGTAACTTATTTTACTGCAGCTCTTTTCTCTCTCTCTCTCTCTCTCTCTCCTTTGAATAATTGAAACATATTCATTAAGTTTTGCAGGCATGTAGTTTCAAGCCCTCTTTCGGCTCTGATAGGGATGCAATTGCGCCCTAATTCTCAGCGCTTTTCTTAACTCTTGGTTCATTTAAAGACATTAGGTAGTTGTTTGAATTATAGGTGGTGTAGTTCTAAGATCGACTTTCAATAGTGTGGATCGGTGTAAGCATGTAGCCTTCACTCAGTGCATTGGAAAAATCAACTATTCCATTACCTTTTTTGTTCTCTACTTCTGTTGTTTGAGTTTTTTATGTCGTTTGCATCAATAATCTTTTGTTATATAGAGAAATATGGCATGAGGAAGTTCCACCTTCCTTACGTTCACATAAAATTTTAATCGCCATTTCATTGTTATTTCGGTTAACATCTACACAGTGTATTGCTGTTAGCGGCAATGTTTTTTACGCCATTTAAAACTTTAACATTTGTTGGATTGTTAATCAGTGGCTTTGGAAAGGTAAGATTCTTACCTTCTGATTAGCGGTCTCCAAACTGATATCGGACACATGAGACGGAGAAAAATCTTAGCAAATGGCGAAACAACGTCTACTCTAATAACGATGAGTCTCTCTAATAGCGATACAAGGTGTATTGTTTTTGCAGCCTTATACTTGCGGACTTTAAAATAATAATAAAAAGAAAAGTATATAGCATATGAAGTCAAATTGTTTATTGAAATTGCTCAAAAATTATTTGCTACTCCGCATAGGAGTTGAGCACATCTGCAGTATATTTGTATGAGTATGTATTTCGTTGCTTTTCTTACTATTCGTGTGCTCTTATGATGTCCTGTCACTTTCTCTCTCTCTCTCCTCTTTTATTCTCCTCTACATACAAAGAGAACTGATGGCACTTTATTTTTTGTTTCTCATTCAGTGAAGCTATTTTCCTTCTGGTTTGTTGCGGAAAGGTTTTGCTTTTTAGGTTTTCAGTGTGGAGACATAAGTCTTGTTCAACTTGTTTATGTCACGTCACAGTGCTACACTGAGTATCGATATGAAAATCAACCATTAGTTGGAGCGAGTGTTATTTTGACCCGAAATCATAAATGAGTGTTAATAACATTATTTATATAAAAGGCCTATAATAAGTCACGTGGCCAAACATAATTTAGTGTCGTTGACTCAAATATATTCACCAACTTCAATAGCAATGGGCGGTGTAGTTTTTAGATGGACTGTAAGTCATCATGTTATGTTGATAATAAAAATAATAAAAATTATAAGCTTTACTAAGAGCACATGATGGTAAACGGTGTGAATACACGAAAGAAAAAAAAAAAAGGAAAAGCAAGAGCGAAACTGAAAAAAAGCCACAATCAAACAAACCAAAAACAAATAGAAAAAAAGTGTCTGTTACTGACCAATGGAATTTCATAATTTTCAATCTGTCTTATCCTTTCGCTTATTATCTCAGACTTTGTTCTTTTCTGCTTTGCGAATCAAAACGAAGCGAGCCGCAATAAAAAAAATTACTTCATTAAACCATCTGAGCCCATGGGAACAAAAAGAGGTAGCAATGCTAAAACTAGAAAACTACATTAGGAAAGCAAACAAAAAGGATAAGTAAGGTAAAAGCAACGAACATACACAAAAAGGAACATGTAAAACAAAAATGTCCAATGCGGCAACAAACACCAAAGGAAAGACCCAACATGTGTGAAAACCAAAATGAAGCAACCAAACCCCAATAGAACAAAAAATATATGAAAATCAACCTCATAAGTCCCCAAATCTTGCAAGATCAAAAGGAGGGAGTTCCAGAATATGGGTCCAGTTGCAATCCATAACTGCAAATGACGATGGAATGAGAATAGAAGCTTGCACTCAATGTAAAGCCACAGATAAACGTTGACGATAACCAACGTGGACGATAACCAAAAGTAAGGACTAAAACAAGAGGGTTCCCAGGTCATCGACGCTCGAAAGAGCGCCAACAACATACATAGAAAAATTTATCTACGCCACACCCAAACAACCAAATTTCTTGACCTCCATCGGGATAAAGCCATCAATAACATCGTGGTGGGCATAATCACAATCATTCTTCTTAGCCAAATCACGGTGGCCAATCCAACATGCCCAAGCACTTGACTGGCGACTTTATCTGAGGTAGGGTTAACCAAAACAATATCATCAAATATGCAACGTGCACAATCAAGTAGTAAAATATCCATCCGACGCAAAAGGAGAATATGGGGAACCTCTTGATGAAAAAAAACCCCCCTTCAGAAGCGATAGTCACGATGGTGTCACGAATACTGTTGTGCGTCTGATTCAACTTGGTCCTGTGAGAGCAATGAAGCAAATGGATGTCATCGAGCTCAAGAACACGACCACATGAGCAAACAAGAGAGCTAAGCAAAGATGGATAAGGAAGGCCAAGCCGAAACTTGAGGGTCGTGATGAACTGAGCAGGCGTGAAACAAAGGGTGGATAAAATAGGTGTAGCCATTAGCTACGCTCTAGAACAAGGCCCACCACATGAGAGAAAGCGTGCACGCGAAGGATCGAATGGAGACGCCTCAATGGTAGCGACAACCTGATCAATGCCTCGTCTTAATGGCAGCGACAACCTGATCAGAAACAAATTCGTAGACGCACGCAACTGGTGTCGTATTAAGAGCGGAAAAAATTGGCATGTCGACGATTGTAGCAAGAGAAAAAGAACATGACGCATCCAAAATGGAATGTTAGAAGGCTAGCATACCGTCCGAAATTTGAGAGAATAAGATAGCAAGAACAAGAGTGTCCCCAGCCAAAAAACGATAGACAAGAGTGGAGGCAACAAGGCACGAACTCCCCAAACAGGCAGCGGGAGCAATAAATGCCATTGATCGTAAACCCAAACTACAACAGAAATAGGAAGATAGGCCTAAAGGCGTGCTTTAGGCTTAGACTTGCGATCAAAAGCCCAACGACTTAGCAAAGTGTGAAAGACATCCATGAGGTGATCATCAAAGGTAGAAAGGGAGGAGAGAGACATTGGGTTGGGTGGGGAAGCGCGAGTAAGGTAGAAAGGTCTTTGGGGGAAACATCGTGTCAAAAGAGCAAAGCCCACCTGGGGATTAGAAAGTAAAAGGTCATCCACGTGGGACAAATCTATCTAAAGAGCAAAATCAAGAAATTGGGTCATGAAATGATCCCAACCAAGCGGGCAACCCATCACACAAATGCCCTTCGATGGAGGAGAAGTTTGAAGCCAGGAGGGGGAGTAAAAGAAGAAAGAATGGCACGAGGGGACCAAGCAACACAATTTTATGGCTAGACAAAAAGATTGAGATTACAACTATAATACTGAGTGTTGTAGATTCCGGCCTATGTTTTTTCCTCAGCATATTTCTCCTTAGGAATGGTGTTCAAGCTTTTCTTTTGTGTTTTTCTTTTGGTTTTATTCCTGATTATCCAAACTACTTTTGCTCTAGTTGCTTACGGGTATTTATACGAGTAAAGGACCGAATGGGAAGGAATTCATGTGAAAGATTTCATTTAAAAAAGTCTTTATTAATGGATAAAAGTGTTGTTATGTGCCTCCATATCACACTTCCATGCATCATCTTCACAACATCTTAACGCAAAAATCTTAAATCACACAAGGGACAAAATGACAACCAAAGAATAATAAATTTTCCTATTAACCTTGCGATGGTCAACCATTTGAGTACATTGTAACAAAGGAAAGGAAAGTCCGAAAATAAATTAAAAAATCTCAACTATGACTATGAGAATTTGTTGAAGTTCATATTCAACTGAAAAAGCAGCGCCCTACTTATATTAAACTTCAATCCCTACTTATATTAAACTTCAATTAACAGAAAACTAAAGTACTAGATATTAGTAAAAGAATGGTTTCTAAATTGTTGAACTAGAATATGGACAGCTTTTTTTATCCTGTTATAATTTACAACTAGCATTCTCCGTGGGCACACGTACCTACTCGGATCTGTATTTCACTCGAATACAACTTACTATTAACTCAACTAAAACCACAATTAATGTATTCTTGGATATCAATTGCATAGTCAAAGACTGATTATGTATTCCCAAACAACATTGCGTCCTCAATCAAATTTTATGCCTAGCAAAATATCGCATACACACTTATGGCATCAAAAAAGCACTTCAAAGACTTTTTTCTGTGTATTTGATCCATTTTTTTCGTATCCAAAATTGTTGTTACATGGCCGGCGTCTCGAGTAATTAACGCACACGACCGCTATCCAGACAGCTTACAAATTTGAAGTTAATTGTTTCAACAAAAGGTCAAAAGTACTCTGTCTCATTAGTAGGCTCAAGCGGACATATTCCTTCCCCATCGAGTAAACTGTTCCAGAGTGACCTTCCACTCCAAATCCTTTGAAGACTTCGTAGCAATCTGCATCGGCATTGCATTTCACCCAGGCATAAGCTGCAAAAAGAAAAAGAAAAAACAAAAACAGTGAATACACTAAAATGTTGTCATGGTACTCGTGTTACATTCGCCAATGTCCGTACATCATCATCATCATCATCATCATCATCATCAACATCATCATGAACATCATCATCATCATCATCATCATCATCATCGTCATCATCATCAACAACATCATCATCAACAACATCATCATCAACAACATCATCATCAACATCATCATCATCATCATCATCAACAACATTAACAACAACAACAACAACAACAAAACAAAAAACGTTTACAAAACTATTATTTCTTTTGCTTTCTACTAAACTATTCGCACCTGGTGTGGCGGTCCGCATGGTGTTGAAAAAGGTACAGTGAGATGTTTCACGGTCTTGGAGAGAGAACCGTGCCATGCCATTGAATACCGTTTGCAAACGCTCCCATCGACCCGCCATTAGTGTTGCCACGTGCGGAAACAACAATCCATCTTCGGCCCACTGCTCTGAATTCAACCTATTGAGGGAAGCTGACGTCATGCCTCCATCTTGAGTGGCTCCATCCAAAACAGAGCTCAAGACTTGAGCTGTCCTTAACTGACTCTCGTGTGCGACGCCAAGTGTCATAGTTCTAATCGCGTGGTTCATAGATTCGGCGATTCTGCGATCCTTCACAATCGCCCACCTGAAAACGTACCAAAAACGAAAGAAAACGTACGGGAAAAAAGCATAGTTCAAAAGTAGGTGAAAGTAGAGGCCCATACAATATGCCTATTGTACGCAAAACATACAATATGACCTTAAGACCCATATTGTATTCGGACCTATTCGGACCAATTAAAACATTCGGACCAAAAATTGGACCAATTAAAACATTCGGACCAAATAATTTTATTTACACCGTCAGATTTGGACGATCGGACGGTCGCTGATCAAAGTAGCGTTCTAAGAATATCACATGAAAAGCCCATAACACAACTTACGATAAAGGCGCCGACCAAAGGCCTACCATAAAAACGCCTACTTTTGAACTATGGAAAAAAGGATAAGGAAACGGGCAGACAATTAACAGATTGATATTTTGACGCTCAAAACAACGAAAAGTATACACCCAGGGTTATGTACATTCAGGCAGTAGAACTAATTAAGTGTAGATAATCATAATTTAACAAAATCTTCGCTTACCCAATGCGAGAGCCAGCGTGGCCAGTCAGCTTTGACATAGAGAATATCATGACGTCATCATTTGCTGGTCCTGTAATCGGAGTAAAGTGCGGCCAGTAATATGTACGGTCATAAATCGCAAATGCATTTTCACCCGTTAGATTCGCCCTTCTCATTGAACCGTCGGGATCGCTAGGCGACGTGACAAATTCGAGCGTTTTCGGGGCTTTCCGTACCAGCCAAGCCGTTTCCTGACCGCCCCAACCAAAATATCGCGAATCGAAGAAATTTGTCGATTCTTTGTACACCTGCAATTTCATTGGTCCATTCACAACCCTAAAATCAGATAATTACAAGGAACACATATATAATAAACCAACTAGACCACAACTATTACTGGATTATGAATTTATGACCTTTTCCTTCATAACCGACAACATCCTCTTTAAATAAGAGAATTTTGATGAAAGCCCAAAGGCTATTGATAAAATAACAATGCATTTCATACTGTCACCGACATGTGATTTTGATGCTAGAAACTAAGAAAGCAATTCAAATGGCAACCGCCGTTTTCTTAGTAAGGAAATTTGATGCTTAGGAAGGTTACTTCACACAGGCAGAAAACAAAAAACATGATGTTGATTTAATTTTTTTGGAAACAAAATATGTAGCCTTCTCATAATGTTCATATAAAAAGTTTAGAAACAGAATATATAGCCTTTCATAATGTTGATTTAAAAACTTTAGAAACAGAATATGTAGCCTTTCAAAATGTTGATTTAAAAACTTTAGAAACATAATATGTAGCCTTTCATGATGTTGATTTAAAAACTCTAGAAACAAAATATGTAGCCTCACCTACAAAAAAAAAATAAAAAATAAAAATGTGTTTTTTCTCACCTGATAAAATGGTGCTTTAGCTGTCACTACCAGAGGCGTTCCTTTTGCTCCTCCACTATGTACGACTCCAAAAGCAAACAAAGAAGCAATTATTAACTGAGTAGAACCAGCTCCAATCACAATGTGTTTGTCGGACAAATCTGCATTTCCGACTTTCTCATGAAGGTTTTTGATAAGCTTCTCGAGGTTTTGTGTTGTAGAAATATCATCCACACCATTTTTGCCGTAACCTATCCGGTAATGTCCTGGAATTAGTACGGAGCTAGTCGCACGATTAATCTTCCAGTAATGTTCAAACAGAAGAGGATCACCTCTGCAAAACGACAAATAAGAAAGCCATTTAAAGTCAGTTTCGAGGAATTCAATGGCAAAGTTGAGAATTTTGCAAGTCAGGAAAAAAAATATTTAAAAAGTATTTAAATATTTAAAGAGACTAAAAGTTTGACACAATGTGACTGTTGGCACAAAAAGAGTTTTTAAGTTATATTAATAGAGTTAAATTTAGCATAAAATTTTCAGGTTAAAACAAAAAAGAGAGACAAAAAGAACAAAGAAAAAATGAAAATCAAAAAGAAAGAAACAGAAAAAGAAAAAGAAAAGATTTCACACTAATAAAAAAAACTCACCTTTTCGCGTCAATTACACAGTTTTTGACTGTCTCAGAGCAATCAGCTCCAGTAAAGCATGGATGACATTCACAAACTTTGATACCATTATTAGTGTTGGTATCTGTCCAAATATCTCCTCTTCCCGAACACTTTTCTTTATAAGCTTTTTTCGCCGATACGACCGACGGTAGAGTCCAGTCTCTCCCTTTCCCTCTCAAATGATGGTAAGCTCTCCGGTCAGGAAGAAGCATTAAAAGGAATAAAAAACAAAAAGCTCCATTTAAAGCTACAGAAAGAGAGAGATGCATTCCATATGGGCCAAAAAAAGGGGCAGGACTCCATTTCCAGTTGTTGAAAAAGTCAAGCCAATCAGATGGCTCCATGGAGAAAGAGTTCCATGGAACTCCATAGTTATGAAAATTGTTGGTAGAGTAATGATTATGGAGAAAAGACTGGTTCTCATCATCCTCAGAAAACACCTCCCCGTGTTGAACCTGTTTGTTTGGTTTTTTTAAATCGGACGAAGTCTGGATTTTGAAATTCTTATTATTATTGTTATTATTATTATTAGCATTAGTATTATTAGTATCGTTTGACTTGAATTGAATTTCATCTCCAAGTTCAATATTAATATTTGGGTCCTCCATGGAATTATCGTTCGAGTTCAACATTTTAAATATTGACGAGAAGGACGAAACGACAAAAAGACGAAAAGACAAAAAAATTGAGATGAGATGTCGAGTTAGGAAGGAGAGATTAGAGAGAGAGATTAGAATTTGGCGATAAAAATAGATTTTCAGCTCCAAAAAAGCTCTGAAAATGATAATGTAGAAGGGTAGTGTGATTTGTTTTAAAAAAATATATTCAATTTGATAGGTTTCGAGGAAAATAATTCGATTTAACCAAACTGAAAAACAATGTGACTATCGTAACTGATAAATTTCGCCAAAATGTAGGCGATTTAAAACTTTAATTATACAAATAAACTTGAAAAAAAAAAGAGAAGAAAAAGCGCAGAACGCAGGAAATTGTTTATGAAAAAACGGTTTTTCCCTCAAAATTGGTTGAATACTGGTTGAAAAAATACAGAATGTGAGAAAGAAGTGATGATTTGACCGCAAATAATGTTTTAATGTAGGAAAAAATTCAAATTGTTTACTAAGCTCTTGACGTTTTAAGACAAGGAATTGCAGGAATTGAAATGAAATTATACTAATTTTCAGGTGAAACGCAACGTCTAATATAGAATTTAGTTTACTTTTGAACGCAACTTTTCTGCGGCAGAGGTTAAATTGACATTCAGATTTCAGAACATAGACCGTCTGTTTCCGCCAGCTTAATTTTCTTATCAATTTTTTTTGCTACAAGTTGCAAGTTGACAGTACTTCAGACAGCGACAAATAGCTTCATTTGCAACAGACAGCATATCTGTACGATCAGAAACAAAGTCGCGCTCGATTTGTACGATTTTCGAACGAATAGTGACGTTTCGTACAATTTGGTGGCTTGAATCACCTGTTCTATGTCGGTCTCGCTAATTCGTTACAGTAGCGCTACGGAGAGTACAGAACTGTACTTCCTATGTCATGTCGTTCTCGTTTTTTATATTCTAGCTACGAAACACGCGTCGGCCATTGGAGGTTGAGGCTTAACCGTTAAGTGACCATAAGGGAGCACCGACAAATCTAGAAAACAAATTCTAGTGCCACGTTGGATGACAGCGTAAGATCATATAACCTGTGACCGTGTTACGCGGAGGTTACTGAGTTTAATGTTACAATAACCAGACAAACCGACAGTTGTTGACCCACAAAAGCTCAGGAGAATACCTGTAAACAGTACCGTACACATTCGCACGTGTACCGCGAGATTTTGGAAAAGAGATGCTGCACGGAAAGCTTGTTCTCTGTGCGGAGCACTTTGTCCGTTTGCCGAGCGGATAAGGCATCGCTATTGGTCCACGACAGGTCGTGTCCACGAAGGCGAGCAGTTGAATACTTCAGCAAGTCTCAATCACCTGAAACCATAGTTCAAAAGTATGCGTTTTTATGGTAGGCCTTTGGTAGGCGCACAAAACTTGGCACTAAACTCGCGTAGAGTAGGCATATTGTATGGGTGTGAGTTGCGGACACTCTTGTACGATCGTACGAATATGACGTATGATCATAGTACAGCGCACGCCACCTGACGAAATTTTTTAGCGAACTGACGCGGCGTAGGATGACATTCCGCCGGAAAAAAAACCCGGAAAAAAAAAAAAAAAGGCGGACGGGCAACCTGGTTGGTCAATTTGAGGCTTTATTTAGTGTGGCCTTCAAAATTGCAGACGCTAATATGACAAATTGTCCTATCGTAAGTTGTGTTATGGGCTTTTCATGTGATCTTCTTAAGATCGCTACTTTGATCAGCGACCGTCCGATCGTCTAAATCTGACGGTTGAAATAAAAAACACCTCAAAATTCACAGAAAAAATATTTTTTGTCCGATTTTTTTTCAAAATTTAGACATGCCGTTTAATTCTCTATCAATCGATGTGCAACTCAACCCTCTTAACCTTTTTTTTCATTTTTCGACCAATACAATATGGGTCTTAAGGGCATATTGTATGTTTTGCATACAATAGGCATACTGTATGGGCCTACTTTCACCTACTTTTGAACTATGCCTGAAACACTTTCAAAGGATTTTGTCGTCTTGCAAAAGTGCAAGATCGTCGTACATGTATCGCAGTGCCTACTACACCGCGAAGCGCTATTAGGGTTAATCACGCTAAATCGGCGCCCCTAAATTTTACCCAAATTCTTAAATAGAGTGATTAAAAAAACCCTAAAAACCAAATTAGAGTGACTTATTTCCTTCAAAATCCCCATATTCCAAATTAGCGTTAATCACACTAATTTCTATTTAACACTAAACATTTGTTAACGCTAGTAGCGATTCGCGGTGTAGCTGTGTTTACTTTTTTGTGCTCAAACGATACGTACGGATGTACTGCTGGACACCGATACCTTTGATCGGTCGTCGGTGCAAGAATGCCAATTGCCATGGTGCCAAATCACTAATCTAAGTTGGAATTAAAACTTCATATTAATTCCAGATTTCGTGTTGCGGGAGAGTGCAAGAATGCAATCCGGCATTTGGCAGCATGTCGTCGATAAGGTAGCAGCCGTCAGATTCAAAAACCTCCTTAAGCAGCTGCTTTCGGTTGAGCTCGAAATCCCTCTTGTTCGCGGCCTAGGGTTGGGGGTTAGGCTCGATGCCACTCCAATATTTGCCACGCCCCGCTTATTTTCTCCTTTGTTTTTACTTGCACTTTGCTAACGTCTTGGCTTGCCGCACGCCTTGCTCTCAAGCAAGACTCGTTGCATTTGTACCCAATATATAGATAAGCATGTAGTCCATTTGCTTTGCTACTCACACGGTTGGGGACTATACAACAACACAAAATAAGGATTGTGATGATATCGCTTCAGCTGGTAGGAAAGCAATATACAAAGTCAAACGTGCTTTGTCGCATATACTGTCGCTAAGGTTATACTCGGCTTTAGTGTGGATCTTATGTTTTTGTGCAAAGCACAAAGAACACTACGTGATGTGACATAGCTCTCACAAACTCGAGATCTCATGTTCGCACATGTAGGATATTGCGTAGTGGGCTCGAGATGCAACGACCTCGAAAACACGCGATTACGCGCACCGAGACCAAAATGGATAACCGCATACCATTTGCTTTAAATTTATTTGGAACCTTAGACCCTTCCTTCAAAAACGTCTGACGTGATTACTCTCAACGATTTTTCAAAGTTAGAGGACCTAGTAGCCCTACCCCAACTTTCATATCAACTTTCTATCGCAACTGTATTTTGTCGCCCTCCGGTGCTCTCAAGCTTCAACCCTCGTCGAAAAAGTCATTGTGTTTAATGATGGTCCTGGACTGAGAGAGTTCCTCCGTGCCACCCGATGCACATAGGTGATATTTGTCATTCCATCAGTTTGTGTGGATTTTTAGGTTATAGATTGACGACACATTTTCCCCGTTGGAGTCAATGTACATCTTAGTTTTTAGTGGTGTTATAGTTTGGTTTTCTTTCTCTATTTGTTATCCTAGTTTTGAAATTCTTGTTTTTTGTGTTGCCTGCCTTTTGTAATGTTTGTTAGTCTTTAGGGGTATTCATCTCTTACCTTTAATGGTAGCCAACAATCTATTGGAGGTGGATTGGCGGAAGCCATGAAATTGTACACAAGAGAAAGATCAATGCATTGGAGAGAGGAATTGATTTGTATTTGGGATGATTTCATTAAGTGAGAAGAGTCACTTATGTACAAAATATACAATGCTAATTACTGTGGAGTCTAAGCGCTCTACGGTGCGTTGTAACAAAGGAATCCTAGTCTAGATTTTAACAAATGTATGTAAGACAAAAGACTGGACCGTCAGCCAAAAGACTGGACCGACGGTCAAAAGACTTCTACGTAAAGGACTAGACCAACGTATGTAACGAAAAAGTACAATTGACTGGACCGACGTATGGAAGTACGGACAGGACCAAAAAGTGAGACGTCCGGATAAGTCGGTCAACAAGACTTGACCGACGTAAGAAAACGTACGGACAAGACAAAAAATATCCTACGCTAAATGTCCCGTAACACCCCCCCTCAAGCGAAAACTAGGAAGTAGATTGAGATGAAAATGAAAGGAAATTTAGCCAGGAGG
The DNA here is from genome assembly GCA_037447655.1 of Zygnema cylindricum. Classification (NCBI taxonomy): domain Eukaryota; kingdom Viridiplantae; phylum Streptophyta; class Zygnematophyceae; order Zygnematales; family Zygnemataceae; genus Zygnema; species Zygnema cylindricum. The sequence goes on from JBBHKE010001495.1 coordinate 123,021, forward strand.
AGAAGGAAGACGAAGGCCAGAGGAGAGGCGATGGTGCTCAAAGTGAGGGCGATGAAGAGCCTTGGTGAGATAATCGACCACTTGGTCGGCGGATTTGACATAAAGAAACTGGAGAGTGCCATCTTCGACCCGCTCCCGAGAGTAATGATACTGAATGTCGATGTGCTTCGTCCGCTTGTGGTGAATAGGATTGCGGATCAAAGCAAGAGCTCCCTGGGAATCGGAAAAGATAGGAGTAGGGGCTGAAGGGGGAAACCCAAGATTGGAAAGTAGAGTCCGAAGCCAGACAGCTTCCTTGGCGGCGTGACACACGGCCATATATTCCGCCTCAGTGCTGGAGCATGCCGTGGTAGGTTGCTTTCTGCATGACCAAGAGATAAGACCATTGCCCAAAAAGAAGCACGAGCCAGTGGTGGAACGGCGGGAAAGCTCATCTTGTGCCCAATCTGAATCAACAAAACCCGTAAGAGCACTGGAGCCAGAGGAAGAATATGTGAGACAAAGAGTTTTAGTGCCTTGTAGATAACGAAAGACACGTTTGGCTGCGGCAAGATGATCAAGAGAAGGGCGTTGAAGGAATTGACTGAGTTTAGTGACAAGTGTGGCAATGTCACGGCGGGTGGCCTGCATGGCGTACATAAGGGCCCCGACCATCGAGCGGTAAGTAGCATGGAGGGAGGGGGAGAGAAGACAGTCAGAGGAAGGGAGGAGAGGGGCATTGGCATCTAAAGGAGTGGAAAGGGAGGAGCACTCTGCCAAGCCAAAGCGTTCCAAAAGATCAGAGATAAAGGTTTTCGAGAGAGAGAGAGGGTGCGAGTCGAGCGATTACGAGAAACTTGGATGCCCAAATAATAAGTGAGCTCACCTAAATCGGCCATGTCCAAATGGGACTGAAGGAGAGATTTGACAGTGGAGATTTCAGAGAGGGAAGGACCAACAAGAAGGAGATCGTCAACAAAGATGGCAACAATGATTAATGAGGTGCCAGAGCCACGAGAGTAAATGCTAAAATCGGCATCAATTTGGGTAAATCCTTCTTTCCGCATAATGGCATCTATGGTATGGTTCCAAACACGGGGGGATTGCTTTAAACCATAGATCGTTTTAATGAGATGGCAAACCAGATGTTCAGATCCAGGGGAAATATATCCTTCAGGCTGATGCATATAAATGTCCTCGGACAAGATCCCATTTAAGAAGGCATTCTTAACATCCATCTGATGAACATGGAAATCATGTTCAGCAGCTAAAGCAAGTAAAGTGCGGATAGATGTCAACCGGGCAACAGGAGCAAAGGTTTCAGTGGAATCTATACCTTCGATTTGGGAAAAGCCCTTCGCCACCAAGCGAGCTTTGTATTTGTCCACGGATCCATCCGCTTTTTGTTTTACACGGAAGACCCATTTCGAACCGATTGCCTTTCTTCCAGGGGGAAGGGGAACAAGATTCCATGTTTTGTTGGAAAGTAAGGCATTGAATTCAGCATCAGCGGCAGTTTTCCAAAGGGAGGCATCAGGTCGTTTTAGGGCAGCCTTGAGAGAGAGAGGGGCTGAAATAAGAGAGGCAGAGGCCCCAGCCGAGTAAGCGTAAGCTAGAGAGGCGTGGCCTATGGAAGTAATAAGACGAGAGGGGGGAATTCTAGAGCGTGCGGGGTTTCGGCGAGGTAAAAGAGAGGGGTCAGAAGGAGGGGAAGGCTCAGGATCGGGAAGTGAAGGCTCAAGAGGAGCAATAGACCTAAGAAGAGGTGAGTGGGAAAAAATTGTAAGAGAAAGATTGTCAAAAAGAGGATCATCTTGGAAAAGAGGGGGAGAGGAGGAATTATCTTCAGAATTTGTGACAGGATGAAGTGGAAGGGCAGCTGAGTGGCTGGCATGAGTGATGGGAGCAGCCAGGAAAACAAGGGGGGTGGGAGAAGATGGAGGAGGAGGGAGACTTGAAGATGATGAGGGGGAAAAACTGGGAGGATTAAGGGGAGAGGGGTGGGAAGGTGTAAGGTAGGTGAATTCAGATGGCTGAAGAGAGTGAAGGGGAAGGTTTGGGGGAAGAGGGTCATAGAGGGTGAGGGAAGGAAAGTCAGATAATGGGGGAAGAGGGGAAGGGAAGGGCATACGAGACAAGGTTTGGAGGAGTGGCGTTTCGTTGAAAACTACTTCTCTGGTGGTGATGACACAATGCTAGGAAAGACTCCAGATGCGGTACGCTTTGGAATTTGGAGCGTACCCAACGAAAATGCCACGAAATGCGCGAGCGCCCAATTTGCCGTCCGATTGGAGGAGGTCTTAGTACCACGCTTCACAACCAAAGATTTTAAGGTGACGTATATCTGGTTTGACAGAGGACCATGCTTCCATTGGAGTAGATTTTGGTAAAGCGTTAGTGGGACAAAGATTGCGTAAGTAATTTGCGCAAACGACAGCCTCTGCCCAAAATTCATAAGGCAAATTCGCAAAGTACACCATAGAGCGTGACATGTCATGTAATGTTCGATTGTACCTTTCTGCAATGCCGTTTTGTTGTGGCGTCCGAGGCGCCATTAAATGACGTGAGATTCCATGTTGCATGAGAAATTCAGAAAAATTGGTTGGACAAAAATTCGCCACCGTTGTCACTGCGCAAGACCTTGATTCGTTTGTTGTGAAAATTTTCTGCCAACGCCTTAAATTCCTGAAATCGGGCAAAAGCGTCAGATTTATGACAGATTGGATACACGTGTGAAAAACGAGTGGCGTGGTCAATGAAAGTGACAAAATAAAGGGATCCACTGTAGTTACGTGTGCGCATGGGTCCACACACGTCCGTATGTACAAGTGCAAGTGGTTTCAGTGATGACCGTATGCTAGTGGGAAATGAGTGACGCGGCATTTTTCCTTGCACGCAACCGTGACAAAAATCCAAAGATTTGTTAGAAAATGAATTTAGTCCAGTTACAAGATTTGGCAAAGTACTCAAACTTTCGCTATTTAAATGCCCATATCTTAAATGCCAAAGTGGAAAACTTTCGACGCTAACACTTAAAGCAAATATCTTTGGCGTACTATACGATTGTAGGACGTACATAGAATCTCTTGCTACTCCAAAACCTACAGTATTGTTGTCTTTTCTATCATAAAAAGTTACTCTATCATTATTAAATTCAGCTTTTAAGCCGTCAGAAGTGGCGACTTTCACAGAAAATAAATTCCTAGCTAGACTAGGAACAAAGAGTACGTTCTGAATGTGAATAGACACATTAGGGACGTTGACGTTGCCAGAATGAGTAGCCAACAGAATGCGGTCGTCGCCTAAACGAATCTGCATAGGAGATGATAGAGAAGAAAGGTGAGTGAACCAATCAGATCGTGGTGAAAGGTGGTGACTTGCACCACTATCTATTAGCCAATCGACGAGGTTTGAGATAGAAAAGCATACCCTTGTGGAAATTGAGTATCCGGAGTGACATAATTTGGGATATGATGGGCAACATTGCCATATCCAAATTCTGGTGAGGGAGGGAGGACAAAAGGGGAAGCTACTGGAGTGGGAAAATTAGAGTGAAAATGTGGGGAGAAAGCGGTCGACCAATGGAGGTTAACGGGGTTTGAAGAGGCATAGTGCGCTGCGGCGTTAGAAGATTGTGGAAAGGATGGAGAAGGGGAATAATGGTGAGGATAAGGAAAATTTGGAGGGAAAGAAATGTGTGGAGGGAGTGGGGGGGTGGGAAGAACTGGTGGGTTGACATGGGCAGCTTTGGCATTCCCTCCAAGTTTAGGGGGATTGGAAGCCTCGGCTGCTTTCTGCCTCGCCAATTTTTGACAGTCTTCAACGGAATGTCCTTTTGTTTTGCAGTAGGCGCAAAACAAACGCTGCACCCCCTTAGAGTTAGTCTTCTGATTTTTGGCAATAAAGGCATTTGCATTAGAGAGATTTGGAGCAGAAAAAGAGAGAAGTTTTGTCTCTTCATGCAAAAGTTTGCTACAAAGTGAGTGAAAAGGAATGGATTGGTCTAGATTGTCAAACGAGGAAATGAAATGGGAAAAGGTTTCAGGGAGTCCTCCCAAAAGGGTTGAAGAGAGGTCCTCGTCGGAAAGATGCACGCCTATCATGGTGCATTTTCCGGCCGACAATTCGACGGTGCTAATCCAATCCTGCATAGATTCCGACGGCTTTTTCATGGAGTTAAAAAACGCTCGTTTTTGAATTCGGCGAGCGGCCCATCTGGTTTGAATGTAAGCTGCTTGAAGACGACTCCAAGCCTCGGCGGAAGAGGAGGCGCCGCGAATAAGACGAGTGCGCTCGGTAGTAAGTGACATCACTAGACGAGCGTGCGCATCCTCATCCTTTTGTTTCCATGTAGCTATTGCCAACTCTTTGGTAGTTTTTTCTGCTGGTGTGTCAGTAGAGGAATGGATAGGAGGTTTTGAAATTCCTATAAAATGGTCCCAAATCTTCTCGTGTTTGAAAAAATGCATGGCTGAAAATGACCAATCATAAAAGTTTTGGCCATCAAACTTCTGGATACTATTAGAAGTGGCATGGCTAGGCCCATAACCTATTGGAGGTGGATTGGCGGAAGCCATGAAATTGTACACAAGAGAAAGATCAATGCATTGGAGAGAGGAATTGATTTGTATTTGGGATGATTTCATTAAGTGAGAAGAGTCACTTATATACAAAATATACAATGCTAATTACTGTGGAGTCTAAGCGCTCTACGGTGCGTTGTAACAAAGGAATCCTAGTCTAGATTTTAACAAATGTATGTAAGACAAAAGACTGGACCGTCGGCCAAAAGACTGGACCGACGGTCAAAGGACTTCTACGTAAAGGACTAGACCAACGTATGTAACGAAAAAGTACAATTGACTGGACCGACGTATGGAAGTACGGACAGGACCAAAAAGTGAGACGTCCGGATAAGTCGGTCAACAAGACTTGACCGACGTAAGAAAACGTACGGACAAGACAAAAAATATCCTACGCTAAATGTCCCGTAACACAATCTTCCTCTACAATCATGTTTCGTATTTTGATGGTTTCACCATCACGTTCTTGATAAAAAAATCTTATCCGGCATTGCCATATGAAAAAAAATGCATTGTGGCAAAAAATGCGAAGCAAAGACCATCGAAGTACAAAACATGGTTCTAACTAAAAATAGTTGGTGGCCATCAAAAATAAAAGACCAACCACTGTAGGACTAAAAATAGAACAGAGATTAAACAGCAATAAAAACGTAAAAAGGAAAGTAAGTACAACATAAAGAAAAAAAAAACCAAAAGGTAAAACGGAGAAAAGACAATTTAAGTGGCGAAAAAACATTAACGTTAATAACGATACATGGTGTAGCTTACAAAATCTCCACATCGCTCAATATTCTTTGTATGGAACAATAAAATAATTTAAAGTGCCCGGATATGAAAATCCGTGACAAGCTAACAGGAAACGAGCCGAAAGCTGAAAGGAGAAAAGGATGCTGAAGTTTGCGGAAAGGATCAGATAAAAAATAGCGAGCGGAAAGCAGAATATTTAGTATGAGGGAAAAGAGCGTGAAGAGCGCTTTACGTGGACTATCTGAACGTAATATTTGGTGATATTATGGAAGAGTAATGGCCGGATAATGAGATCAGGAAGCCATGGCCGAATGTTTGAGAAGTCGCCGGTGAATCATTAGGCAGGTGACGTCGCTGTGATGAGTACTGTGCCATATTGCAACTGAACATCGCAGTACTGTAGATGCCAAACGGATAATGAACGGCTGGAAATACGAGCTTTATCGCCAACCAAAGAAACTCGATCGGACGGCTAGCGTCCCATCGGAATATGGAGGGGAATACGTTGTACGACACGTGCCAAACTGCCCTGCGTTTTGGAGACACTCCGCCTTTTTCGAAACTGGATGGAGTTTGTCGCTTAAATGTACGTTACTGTACACCGTGTACACACCGTGTACACCGTATATCACTATTAGGGTTAATGTTTTTTTTGCCACTTAAAACATCTTTTCTCTGTACATACATGTCGGATTGGGGATCCGACGGTTGCGATTGGAAGGCAAGATTCTTATCTTCCAATTGGCGGTCTCAAGCTGAAAATCAAACAAGTGTGTACGGAAATATTGTTAACACTTAACACTAATAGCGATGCACGGTGTAGTTCAGTGTTCACCGTACGGTGCTGTGTCGTAACGGATTTTAAGAATTCCTGTTGAACGTAACTGGAATACATGTAACATCTTGCCGACGAAACCCTAAGTTTCGCATATTGATTACCATAAAGCACTTTTTCCTCTTGGTGCACATCAAGTTAATGCGCCTTATTTGTGCTTTAGTTTCTTTTGTGACATGAAGAGGAAAATTGAAGATTTTTTGCAATCAAATAGTCGCAGTAACAAGAAGCTCAGCAAGAATTGTAACATTACTACTGTTTCAAAGAAAACCATCAATGGAGTGGTGGAAAACGGATTAAGAACAGTTGATGGAAGCGTTTTTGGACAATGTCCATTTTGTCAAGTATGTTATTACTTATTACTCACCCTTGCTCATCCTTCCTAAGCTTTTCTTGTCTTGTTTACTTTATTTTTTTTATCATCATACTACTCTCTGTTTTTTATTGCACTTTAGGTTAAGTAGAGGTTATTGCTAAAGGTGTTTCCAAGTTTTTTGATAAATTGACAGTTTGACAGTTTTTTATTAATTGAAGTTGCTATTTTCAAATGCTGTTTGACTTCGCTTGTTTATTTGTCGCTGTTTTTTCCCTCTTGCTTTCCTTTTTTTCTTGTTTTGGTTTGTTTTTTGTTTCTAGGAACACCTTGTAAGGCTGTTAGTGTTAATGTTGTTTTCTTAATTAATTAAAAAAAAAAAAATTTTTACTTAAATTAATATTTTTCTATGTACACGTATCCGATTTTCACTTGGACCACCAATTGGAATGTAAAGAATTTTACCTTTCCATCACAACATTTCAACCTTTCCTTTTTTTTTACCAACCTTGCTTTCCTTTCTTTCTTCCTTTTCTGTTCGTACATTTCTGTGCTTTTCCTTTCTTTTTCCTTTCTGAATAATTTTAGTGGCTGAAAAAAACCTTAACAATAATAGCGATTAACAATAATAACAACGCCCAGTGTTCTGTTTACGATGTTTTTAAACTTATTTGTTGCTCTGACCCTATTTTTTTTGGTTTAATTGCTCAAAAAACAGGCTTTGATTCCATTGGTACACATAAATTATCATATTGATTACTCGTGCCATTTTCAGGCTTCAAATTCAACTATTCTCAATTCAAGTATTAAAGAACAATCAAATTCTCTACATATTAAATCTGTAGAAAAGTCAGTCAGTCAGCCAAACATATTAAGGACAAAAAGTGTTCAAAAATCAGTGAAGAGTTGTAATTTTGATGAAGTTCTTTGCAATTCAACTATTCTAGAAAATCAGCTTACACCATGTCAATCTTTATCACCTGAAGGGGGGGAGGAGGGGGAGAGGGAGGGAGAGGGGAGGGAGGAGGAGGAGAAGGAGGGGGAGCTGTTTCCTCTCCCATCTCATTCCTCGCCTACAACAATTCCTCCCTCTTTATCCTCTCTCACTTCTCCTTCTGCAACACCAATTGCACCAGACAATATATCGTGTTTAGAAGAAAACCGGTATACAAAAAAATCGGGTACAATTATTATAGAAAAATGTATGACTCCCCAAACAAGGGACACAAACCAGGAGTCGATATCAAAAAATGAGGGCTGTTTGTCAAATTTTTTGGATCCAATATTGGTTGAAGAAGGAATCCTATCCGATAAAAATGTTCTTAATGGCCCCTTTCCTTCTGATTCGGCATCCAAAGGAACTGTAGAGAGAGAGGGAGGGAGCAGGAGGAGGAGAGAGAAAGGGGGAGAGAGTGGGAGAGAGGGAGTGAGAGGGGGAGACGGGAGGAGAGGGGTGGAGTGTGGGAAAGAGGTTTTTGTCTCTGTTTCCTCTTCAAGTATTTTACTTCATAAATCAACAAAACATACAGGGGTTTGTGTGAACACTTTAGTTGTAAGCCCTCCCATTTCCGCAAACGACCGTACAAGCAATGATGAAAAGGTTAACCTATTTGATGATTTGCATTCAAATATCAAAATCTATGATATAGAAGAACAAGCTGAGGAAGAAAACCACAGATTAAGTGAAAGCAAGAATACTGGTAAAGGAGTTTATTCAATAAGTGAAGGAGGTTTTGATCAAAGGAAGAATTTAAAACTTTCTCATGGTTCCTTATCTCTACTTTCGGAAAAAAAAACGCTCAAGGTGCCACAAGGCCTGGAGGTGATCGAAGATTTTATAACTTTGCAGGTGATTTTTTTTTTCATGAGCTCTGTCTCTTGAATATCAAGCAGATTTTTAGATTTTTACATTATTGGCTGGAGAAAGCAAACTGTAGAAATCCTAAAAAACCCTATAATCTTGAGAAACCCTATTAAAACCTTGAAGAACTCAAAAAAAATCCCAAATCAATGTTGATGGGAGTCAAAAAGCCGAAAGGTCTCAAAAGAATGTTAGTTGAAGGGTATTATGGCAAAGAGGATTTGATAATAACAACAAAGTCTATAACCATACTTGCAGTTTTTTACACTAGTATTTGTGCGTCACGGCTTTGTTATTTTCCAAACATCATAACTAAGTTACATTTGGTGGCCTGTTATCAATTTGTTTTAAAATCTCCAATTATTTTGTCTCCTGTCTGTTTCAGGAAGAAGAAGCCCTCCTCCTTTGGCTTGACATGGAAAAGGGGCATCCATGGAAACGCTCACAGTTTAACGGCTCCCATCGGAGCAAGGCCTGGGGCCTCATTACTGATTTACGTCAAAGGTAAACTACAGGGAAAAACTAACTAGTATCGTAACCTACCTGTTGAGTTCGTTCATTACAATGTCCATATGTTTTGCGGTACAGAATAAAACAAAAAAAAGTTTGCGTGTGTGTGGCTTTTTGGTGGGACCATTTCTATTTAGAACCAGCATTAGTTGATACCATAACACCATCTCTATGATCTGAAAATAATTTGGAAAATGTCAAGTCGACTGACAAAAGTTCAGAAATTAAAACTATTCATAGGCTAGTTTGTTGTAACCATCAACTACTTGTTGCGAAACTGTTACCTCAATATAGAAAAACCGACTTTTTCAATTATTAACTCATAATAAGTAAAACCATTCCAAATAATGTGTATTCTGGTCAAATAAAGCCCGATTTTTAGATCGCAAAATGTTAATTTTGGACCTGGGTTCAAGTTTCCCGGGGTTGGATGTTACCGCATGATGAAAATATATGCACCAATTTCTTTCTTGTAAACTACCCTTAAATTATTAGCTCTCCGATTGTCTATCATTGCTGTTATTTGCAACTTTCTATTTGCCACTTATATAGCAGTGAGCTCTAGCAATCTTGTTTTTGTGCTGCTGCTCGTTTTTGTCGTTGTTTTCGTTTTTGTTTTGTTTTTGTTGTTGTCATTTTTGTTTTTTTTTCGTCGTTATTGTTGTCGCTGTGTTTTGGGTCTGTGATGTTTGTGAGACTTAGGTTTCTTGTCTTTTATGGACCTTAACGCTGGACTTCGGTGACAGGAAGGTTACAGATAATGTGATGCATCCCATGCCAAACATTTTTGAACCTTTTGTTTCGCGAATGCAACAAGCCGCACGAAAGTTGCAGAAATTTGCACCTAATGATTCCAATGCGATGGACTATAGACGGGAGGAGGGCCATTGGTTAAAAGCCCATGTTGACGATCGCCAGGTAGCAACAATGTTTTCATTTTCTGGGGAAAAACAACATTTTTGTAAGAGAAACAACATGTGGGATATTACTCATGCCAGTATCTTGATTTGGTCGTAGATGAAGGTTTAAATTATTTTAGCCAATGAGACTTTTTTGACCGTTGGTGCTGAGTTTTCATTTTCAAACTTTTTCAAAGCCCAAGTCAATCAAATGTCCAATGTTTCTCGGTTAAACGCCCATGGAAAAAACTAATTTCCTTATCATCATTTACAGGGGAGACATGTCAATTATGAACTAGAGTTAAAATGTGCGAAAACAATTGGAAAATATCTGGGTACCCCGTATTATACTTTTATGTATATACACGCATTATACGATGTTGTACACATATAGTATGGGGTCACCACATATAATTCCAATTGTCTTTGCACATTTGAACTATAGTGTGAACATCATATTCTTCTTAGTGCAGATTTTTTGTCAGCCTTTCTCTCGCTGCGGCGGTTCTCCATCGATTCACTGTGGGGCCCACACCTGATTTTGCAGTTATCTGGAGAAATTTTGGTGAATCTCAGTCTTTGTGGTCGATGCCTTATGACCTACGAAAGACAAACAAAGCAAACCGAGAAGTTTCGTGTGTTCTTAAAACCACGTTCTCTCCAGGTACGATGGGGTCCTGATTTTCTGTTTTGTTTAGTAGTGAAAACAATTCAGAAGGTTTGGAAAGTAGAGTTTGTTATTATCTTTATGCACTGTTGAATGATACACAATGTCGACGGAAAAATTCGTTAAGGGTACTAACCTGTAGAATCCAGGGCGTGTAGAGCTTTGTCTATCACCTTGACATTATACTGAGGTTTTAAGCTTAATAGCAGTCAATTAACTTTCTGATTTTATCAGAAGCGAGTCAATACAGCTTGGGACGTTTATACTGGAGGTTTTAAGCTAATAATAGCCGTCAATTAACGGATTGGGATGTGGGGATGGGGATGTTTGAATGGTCAGATTTTGTCAGGACCAAGTCGATACAACTTCACTCATGCCATCTACACTAATGACTTGCTTGACCCTCGACGTGTCAGCCTCACATTTCGACAGTCTGTCTTATCCAGTTCTTCCAAGTAATGTTTGGCCTTTTAACCTTTTTTCTTGTTTTCTATGTTGTGGTCAATCTCAGTATATTTGTTTGTACTCTGGTTGTCTTTTCCAATATTGATTCCATAATGTTCAAGCCTGAGTCTAAGGGCCTGTGGAGGTTGACCTGGAATAAAAAAAAAAAAATTAGCAGGTATGAATGCACCGTATTTTGTTATGGCTTTCACGTTATTAGATTCCTAGTCGAAAGTAGAATACCATCGCGAATGTTATCTATTAGGTCACAACATTTATAGTAAACTGTCCTATGTGTCCTCCAATAACTGTACATATTTTTACAGGAAAGGTGCCTATTTGCGTGTATTGATGTGTAATGGATTTTATGTGAGGTACATTGCTGATGCTGTTGGTATTGTATTTCGCACCAGGTCCAACTTGTCCCAAAATATCACTCATTCTCATACCCAACTAAATCCTACACAAACTTGGTTTTATTCCCTAGTATACTATATATCTCTTTTAGAGTAAATATTATCTTTGTTCGCAAGTTTTCTCTGTGTACACGACCAGTTGAAGGGTAAGACTGGAAATGAGCAGTTTGACAAATGTGCATGATGGATAAAGAACTGGTGGTGTACATTGAATTCCAAAAAAGTCGAGATTTCATACATGGCATGTATAGTCCTAAACTTTGCATGAGACGTAATGTTCCACATGACACAGATTTGATACGCTACGTGATACAGGTAAGGTTCGTTAGTTTCTCGCCCGTGGTGTGCAGGGTGTGCAGGTCTCCTACACGAGGCGAAATGTGCCGAGACCTGCACACTTTGCAAAATACCGCCCGGGTACCTCGGATGTTTAGGGTCAAAGGGTTATTGGTTCCGGTTTTTTTTTATAAAAAAAAACACGAATGAGAAAAAAACCCTAAACATATTTATACTTGCGACGCGCCGCGCGGCGCGAGGCGTCGTAAAGCGAAATTGGAGTGAAAGGAGTGCAGGGCAACGTGGACCCCCTCAAACGCGACCTTCACACCTAGAAACGCTCGATTCAGTACCGCGCCTAACCGTTCCGCATTGAGGTGCCTGTGGATTTCTTTTTTGAAGCACATGCGATACTAAGAGTAGCATGTTGAGGCAAAAAAAAGTGACATTTGGTGCAAGGTCAAAAACATCCTTGCATGTGACACAGTCAAACGTACGTAACATATCTTAAACTGTGATACTTCAGATGAAATATTGAAAAAGTTTGAGGTACAGAAGTATAACATCGTGCTCAATTTTGGTTAAATATGCCATTTCATGTTGGAGGTAGATGGACTTTCAATATTTATTGCTCTTTGGCAAACCACAGAATATTCACACTGTATGATGTATTAATGTATCAACTAGTGTTGCGTATCGAGTAATTTTGTATCGCGATAATTCTGATATCATTACATTGAAAAATTGAATAGTGAGGGAACTGCACATTGCTCCGAGGGCGAACAAAAGTTATCACTATACATGTTGTTGTAGGTGACGGTCCATGTAAATACAGTACGGAAATAAAGTACAGAAAAGATACAAATGTATAGCTGGAATGCGGGGCTTTGGGATTATTTTGACAATCCATCTCGTACGCTGATACTTGTCAACTTGATAACCTATTCCTACATATCGTTTTTTCATTGCAATATGAGAATTACTGACGTACCGAACCTAGGTATCGGCTATCTGCAAGGTGCAAACCCAATCAAAAAGTAGTATCAACAGTTGTGATACATCACTAAATCTTATCAAAAAGCATTCTACAATGCTTAAGCATGTGATAGTTTACAGTGCATTTATGCCATACTATGTCGCAGTTTACACTGCCCTTTCAATGACCGGATTTGACATCTTTAAGCAGTCAGAAAATGTTTTTTCTCACCTTTCCTCCTTTGAGCCGTTTGACAGCTTAGCTCTAAGACAAAATTTAACATATTACTAAAACCTTAAACCAGAAGGGATGTAGTGAACGATAAAAGAAATATATGGTACACTATCACAGATACTACTGCACAATAACACCTACATAAAAATATGTTAGTACTCCGTCTCCATCTTTTTGTGCTCGATCTTCATCAGCGGCTTTATACAGTAAACTCACATGGCAGTTACTAACAGAAACTATCTTTACCTCATACTAATTCAAGTCTAAACATACAAACTGCTGGAGGCAAAAAAATTGTAGGTTTTTCGGGCCACAACTTTTGTAGAAGGGTGTCTGTAGACAAAGCTGCATTTTCCAAAATGAGATAAGAAAATGCTTAATTGCAATCTCCCAAAAGGCCAAGATACTGGAACAGCAGCAAAAGAACAAAGAAACAACAATCTAAAAAAAAAGTGACCCATTTACCATGCAAATTTTTAATTTCTCGCTTTACTGACATGGTTTGTGTTTTGTGTCCGACAAAAACCGATTGAAAAAGTGAACAATGCACAATGATGCTCTTCGTTTCTTTTTACAACTGAACATACTTAACAATCGACAATCTTGTAGATAAAAGGATTTTGGATCACATATGAAGTTAATGTATGCACTCCTCATCAAGTTGTACACAACAACACATACATCAACATTATTTTTTCACTGAGAAATAAGCTGCGTTGAACCATACAATGACTGAGGGCCCAAAAGTACATCTTATGTGCATCCAGCCGCGCTGGCCATTTTTTGCTAAATCCCACTCTATGTGTTTGTGGCACGTGTGTAGATGGCTTGGGTGGCATGGTGGGAAACAAGTCGGATTGTCCCCTTCGCCATCAAATCCTGAACAGCTTTCCTGGCCAATGATCCGTTGATCTGCGAAACAAAAACACCACAGTAGAAGACCGATGATTTGTTAATCTCAGATTTACTCAGATTAACAGTCTCAGATTTGCATCTTCCTTTCAACAACACATTTAAATCACCTATTCAAAACCCTTCTTTTTCACTTACTCGAGCACAAAAGCTAATTGACTACAACCAGTTAATTGACCTCTGCTGAAAGCAGCAAACCCGGATATATTGAGCTATGCTGGTAAAATATATATACATCAGAACTAAAACTTTCAGGAAAATGGAATATGGAAGATTGCTTCCTCATGTCCATTATGGAGACTAATTCCTAAAATAATCCCAGAACTATTTCAATCCCTCTTCTGAAAAAACCCATTGATGTTACGGATGAAAGAACATCCTTTGTAAACATCTTCAGGTGCAAATCTCAGATTCAAGTCTCCAAAAACCCCTCCCTCTTTCCAATAATTTGAATAACATCAGTCTTCAAAGCAGCATGGTCACTTCAAAATCTTTAGTGGTTCAAAACTGTAAATGAAAGGCAGCTGGACAAAGACAGCAAAACCTATGTGTGTCGTTAATACTCTCGTACAAAAGTTAAAAACAGTGACGCCTAAACAATTTGGACAAAAAGGTGTCACAATCCTTTCTTCATTCACCAGTCCTATAAATTCAAAAACCAGGAATATGTAAAACCCCTGACATTTTCAAAAACAATAAAGCACATAGGAAAAACTCACCCTGAGACGATCTGAAAGAACAGAGGGGGTAATAAGCTTGTACTTGGGCGCCTCACTGAGCAATTTGTCATATGTAATCTGATCAAACAGCACCTGATTCACCACCTTCTCCTTTTGCTTTCCCTTGCTCCACTTCTGCAAATCAAATTCCACAATAACCAGAAAATAATATTCAGAGCTGTCCCGGGCTATAACAATTTGTATGCTAAACAAACTCTGAGGTGTCCATTGATTATTAACACCAATAAGGTGTCGTAAGGAGGAGCCACTAAGAGCTGAACGAACTGTCACCAAAGACATTTGCTCATGACTGCTACCAACCAAACACTAAACCCTAATCAACATCCAAATCACAAAGAACGGATGTGTGAATCAAATTTCATATTTGCACAAAAGGTTTCTGTAGCTGAGACTACATATCGTGAAAACAAAACAGCACTACATACAGAAAACCCTCTGGATGCATGTGAGAAGCTACAGATACAGCAGAAACTTTATCTCTCAACTTTGCTCAAAACTTCTGCATATAAAATTGTGACAGTAACTGGAGATAAAAAAAAAACAAGAAAGGTAACGGGCTGAACGGGAGAATAGAATCAAAGTGAGACAGTTACCTTCTTCTTCTGCTTTCCTCCTCCGGACTTTGCAGGTTTGGCGGATGCCTTGTCAGGCTTCTGCTCCTTCTTGGGAGCCTGCAACAGTAAAACAAAAGTGTTCAGGTTCAGAAACCATCTAGTATTGACCTAAAACAGACCACAATGCAATAATGAAAATTTAAAAGAATTAATTTTAAGCTCAAAAACCATTTTAGTATTGACCTAAAACAGTCATGTGACAACCTCCCAATGTACAAAAAAAAAAAAATCTATAGAGTAAAAAAGGGACACTTTAATAATTTTGTCCACAAATTGAATTGCGCAGAAACCAAACATGATGCAGTCACGATTGTAGAGCACATTATTGTGGTATACCAGGAGAGAACATTGCGACCATGAAAACACTGATAGACGAAGGGACTAATTAAAAATGTTAATTCTCAAACATCAAAAGCGCATACGTAAAAATTGCAAAGCAAGAAATACTTCAGCATTTAATGCATACATGTAAATATGTAGACATGTATATATGTAAATGTAAATGTGCATACATGTATATATGTGTCCAGTCACACACTACGTTTCACATGAAACTATATACGGAGAACGATAACTGACATGTTGAACCGAACCCTAGCTTCGCAAGTAAATCGGACAAAGAACGATAAGAAAAGACAAGTTTTGCCTGAAGAACAAGGATTGAAAACGAAAGGACAAACTTGAATGAACGTTTAGCCTTGAAAAGAACACTCGTTTATCCAAATAATAGACGTAAAATCAGGAAAAGGAACCACAAATCATAGCTTTCTATCATCCCTGACCAATTGTACAGTGAAAAAAGTCGTTTGATAGCCCTACAAATGGCGAAACCAAACAGTGAATGAAATAAAATAACCAGAGAGAAAAAATTTGCAGCCAGGCCAGTTGATTAAAACTGAAACCAAGCCGTAGCTTGAACAATCCAGAACTCAGTAAGCACAAGGAGCTAGAATGTGAAAGAAACCGCAATGGAATGCCTGCCCTTATGCCTGCCAATATCTCAAACCCTTTTCTGTAACAGATGACTGAAAAGGTAAACAATAAAATCCTACTCTTGTGGTCTTAAAGTAAAACTATAATAATAATATAAGCCGCTTGTTGCCATACCATGAACAAGACTGCAAATTAGGCCATATTGAAAAACTTATGACCTAAAAAAACTCGTGTGCAATTTTGACCATTTGTCCAATGATCGGATCAATATCGTCTTAATAGACAAGATATTTAGGGACCTGTGTCAAGAAAAATGTAGACAAACATAACCTGACATCTACAATAAACAATCTCTTTGGTACATAACAACGTTCTTCAACCAAAAACTGTCAACTGAAAAGAAGAGAGTGTCGTAAAAATGTACTGTTTTAGCAACAAAACAAATTATCATCTTTCATTATATAATTGACCTAAATAAAAAATCACTAAGGCCAAATACTATGAAAAAAAAAAAAAAAATACACCGCGGATGTAGGGTAACTACAGAAAAGCAAAAAGAAAATAAAAATAACAAGAGGTAGATGTAATTAAGATAACCAATCAAAAAAACTTAGCGAGAGAAATGACTCACCATGGTTGACTAACAAGAAGCTCCGAGCAGACAAAGAAGAGGAGACTCCGTGAGAGAGAGAGGAGGAAAAGAGGATCTTCAAAGGGTCCTCACGGCCTAATATTGGGACGCGGGGTTCAGGGTGACGCCGCGGAGGTTTCAGAAAAAAGGAAATAAAGCTGCGTAGCGCGATACGCATCGTCAGCAGCTTGGTACACTGTGCATATATAACACGGTTCGATACAGCCATCAAGGGTATTCTCAAGTGTTGTGTATCGGCAAGGTTTGCCGATAATCGATATGTCTCTTTTTTGGGCTTGCCAATAATCGATATATTGTCACGATATATCGAAACTGGTGTTATCTCCAACAAAAACCGATAATATCGTTTTTTCATCGCGAAAACACCGGTACCGATAGCTATTGGCGATAATTGTACGGTTTACTTCGTACAGTGTACGGCTTATTACGTCGTACTGAACCGCCTTTACACCGTTACACAGAGTACAGCACAGAGTACATGTGCCATGTCACGCTATATAAAATGAACAATATAATACAGTATATTGTACTATTATATAGCGTACTACATTTTTTTCAATTATCGCCGATAAGGAATTTGTTGGTCTCAGAGCGATATATCGAGACCCCTGACCGTTCTCTAAGTCCTCTAACCGATAAATATCGGTATTGGTGTAATCGCGATAAAATTATTTCCGATACACAACACTAGTATTCTCACTTGAGGGGAGCTTCGAACGTTTCATGAACTGTTCTTGATATTTTCAAAAAATTGGGCAGAAATCTGGAGCTTCATCAAATCTATAAAAAGTTTCGACGAGGTCATTCAGTACAGACGTTATTTCAGTTGTAAGCCAAAAAGTTCAAATTATTGTACTGTACCAGTGTACCTTCCTAGATTCAAAATGTATCACCTGATTAATGGCGATTATCAAGATATCGCTACTAATCGGAAAATTGATTAAATATCGAATCATGAACTTCATGATATTACCATATACCAAAATCTCAATATATCGTTTGCGATTTCGCCCGATACACATCTTCAACATCCACTATCATTTTTTGATTTTTTCCCGAATTCTTATACTTTTGTCGATGAAGCTTCACTGTGCCTTTAACTGACTAACAAGAGTTGTGAAACATATTGCTTCATGCTTATTTCCCAGGTGTCATGGTGTCAATACATTTTCAGCATTATCAATTGCTATACTTGTAAAGAATATTTTATAGGGCTAAAGACCACTTTGACCGAATAAATTTTGGCATGAAACCTGTATGTGCCAGCTAAGTATAATGACAATTTTTTCACACCCTTTTGTTTTCGTCTTCTCTGGTCGCCCTATACTGACAAATCCTTTGCGAGTTAATGTCATATAAACCTTCTTTCAAATGTACTAAGTGACGAACACTTTAGTGTGGATGAGAGCATTATGCATTAAATCATCCTACTCCCGCAAGACTTGCACAGTATTGACAAATTTGTTTCACCTAACCTTTCAAATATTTGTTGGACTATTACCAAAAACAGGTAAAATCTTTGTCACAACAGTTAATTGGTCGATTTTAGCACTTCTTAAAACATTCTGCAAGAAGGAACTTGTTAAAAAACTGGAAGATGACGTGAGATTTCACATATTATTCCTTTGTGTTGGATCGATATTATCATGCTCGATGGTGCACGTCATATATTTGGTAACATTATTTTGGCGAACCCTTCCGCGGATAAAGTTGTCAGTCAAGCGGCTCAACATGTTGGAGTGGTCGCTCACGACGCAACTAAGAAGGAACGTGATTATGCTGTTGGTGGTTATTCGGGTGTTGCTTTCGACGAGCCGCTCTTTCGACAGACAGGGCCTTGGGAGCCCTTCTGCTTTGGTCCTTTTATCGTCAACAATCATCTGTGGCTTTTTATCGAGTGCAGCTTCTATTCTCCTGCGATCGACTATTGCAATTATGGATCATCGTTGTGTTCTGAAACTCACTCTGCGTGCTCCCCAAGGCTTGGTGGACTTAAGAGATTGTTTGTCATAGATCATTTGTCAAGTTGAAATTTGGTTAGGTAATGTTGGTTAAAGCAATGTGTTGTGTTCATGCTTTAGTTATTGTTGCTTCTCTTGGTGCCTTTGTTTTATGTTCGCTCCATCTCTATCGGATTCTTTCGCCTCCTTTTTCCATTTTTGTGTGCCCTCCTCTCCTCAATTTGTTTTTCAGTTTTGGCTTTGCCATCCAACTTTTTTTGGTTCCCATGGACTCCGATGGTTTACCATCGCACTTTCTTAACAAAGTCTTGTGTCACTTACACAATATCCAAAGTGATATCGACACTTGAGAGTGAGTGATGTCGACACGTGAGAGTGAGTGATGCCGACACGTGAGTGGGTGATGTCGACGCGTGAGAGTGAGTGATGTTGACACGTGAGAGTGAGTTATGTGGACACATGAGAGTGAATGATGTCGACACGTGAGAGTGAGTGATGTTGACACGTGAGAGTGAGTGATGTCGACATGTGAGAGTGAGTGATATTGATGCGCGAAAGTGCACTTAAATTTGATTCATAGTCATAAACTTTCAACCTACAAATGGAACATTAAATAAAGTGTTAAGAGACCTTGTAAAATTTCCAAGTACAAAAACTACATATCCAACACATTTAACAACCAAAGAATAGAAACAATAAAAAAAAAAAAAAAAACTTCTTCCGTCCCGTATATACCAGGTGATAATACACAAGTCGTTTGTCATGTTCATGTTCCCAAAATACATAACTACTTAAAATACACTGACAATCCCCAGCCTTTGGCCAAAGAATATCTCCTTTCCCGTCTACATTATATCTACTTCCCCATCTATATATTTACTGCTTGTCCCAACATAAAAAAACATATTTCTATATACAAAAAGGCATTTAAACGCCAATGTTCTGAAAACTTTTACACGGTCAAAACTATACAAAGCCGTTTTATTTTGCAAGCTAAAAGAAATAAAAAAATACAAAACCCCAAAATCTGCAATTTTTTCATACAGCGTCCTCACCCCGAATTCAAATCCACAGTCTCCTGAGATAGCGTATCCCAAAGATCCGGAAGATGTGCAAATAACAATTCCGAAAAGGTTTGTTTTTCTACAATCCACCAACCAGCGTTAATTTCCGACGCTAGTTGACCTTCCTTCCACCCCGCCCTCCCCAAAAACAGGTGTCTCATAAAAGTATTTTCTACCTCTTTTCCATATCCCTCCTTTTTTTGGTCCAATTCCTCCATCCCTCCCTCGTCAAAAACATCTTCGGAAAACCCGATCTCCTTCTCCTCAACTTCCGGAACATTCCTCTCTTTCAAAACCCTATCGATCGTCGCAACTACAGACTCGAAGTTTTTGTCCTCTTCCCTAAAACCTTCTCTTTTATCTTTACCTTCTCCCTTTTCTCCTTCCTCGTCCTTTTCCGGGGAAACCACCGAGGTTTCTTCGATCCCTTGGTTTTCCAATAAAGCAAAATCCGTACCCAAACATAGCCCAGAAACTACTTCTTGTGTCCATTTTCCATGAAAATATGGAGAAGTAAGTTTTTGTCCTATTTGAGGACAAGGACAAAAACATGCTCTAATTGAAGGCCTACAAACAAAGCATCTTTTGAGCAAAAGCCAATCATGTTTCGCCACAGGTCCCCCCCATAAAACTTGCAAATGTTTATTTTGTACGGACGAGATTAACTTGGGAGGTAAATCAGAAATTTCTCTCATTACTTCCTCCTCCTGAAAAAAAAAAAAAAGACAAAAAAGACAAAAAAGAGAAAAAGACACGTTAAATAGCTCAGCCTAACAGGAAAAGGAGGGGGAAGGGGGAGGGGGGGGGAGGGAAGGGGGGAGGGATGTCGCAATACCATCTGTCTCTGTCATCATATTCAATAAATATTTTAGAAGGAACATGTGTCTAAAGATTCTATAGCATTCTGTTATTTTTAATAACTTGTTTCTTTTGCTATTTTGAAGGACAACAAATAGTTTTTATAATATTTTTATTATTTTTCTACCCAAATGCTAAAAGTTAAAATACCTGATTCTTAGGATAATCATTTGGGAGGCTTGAACAAAGAAAGAAAGGAAAGAGTGCGCAAAAATAACATTGCAGATATTCCCTATTTCTTATCTGTATTTTTTAGTTATCGCACACTGGTTAGAATTTGAAGTTTACCTTAAGTGGTTTGTTGAGAACAACTCCTAGGGTTCCCCTTCCTTGACTGTGTGAATATACTAATACCTGTCATGAAATATTACGTGTCAACATTCAGATAATATCATTGTATTGGTAGCACAAAAGGTAAAATTGAGGAGACAAAAAGAAAAAAAATAGTTCCGGCAATAATCAACATGAAGGTTTCAAGACAGAAAACGATGAAAAGAAGAAAAGAAAGACGAAACGGCGTGGGAAACGTAACGTCAATGTGAATGTCAAAAAAAGGAGAAAAAACATCCAAAAGGATAAAAACAGAACTGTGGAAGAAATAAGGGAGAGATCTAGCCCAAAGCTTGCAGAAGAAATGAAAACGTTGTACAGAAAACAATACATCAAAAAAAAAATAATAATAAACATTTTGACAGTAATAACTCTCTAAAATGTTGAAGCAAGTACTTCAGTCAACACATTCCGCAGAGGAGACAATAAAGATAGTACAACGTCAAGAACTGGTAGAGTTAAAAACACCAATAGGGTGCCATTTTCTTTGGCCTTTGTCTATCAATATTGTTAATAACACAAATTGCACGTGTCATCTCCAAGTCTAAAATAGGATTACTGACAGAATCGCACATTGACACTGATAATTTTTTTGAGTGTAGAAGTGATAGTGTAAAGGAAACTTTCAGTAAAAACAAAAAAAAAATAACACTGTTTCTGGACCTCCATGCAACACCCAAAAGGAAATGGGCCAGGTTATCAAAACGACCTAAGACTGTATTCCCAATGTTACACCACCCATTATGATTAGAGTTAACAACTCTAGCTCGAACACGTGTTTTTTGGACCCGAAATCATACGTTTATGTTAACAGCGCTTTGTGTTTGTACCAAATAGCGATGTCATGTGTAGTATTCTCAATGTTAGTACTCACAACTGGACGGTAAAAACATATCCACTTAAACTAAGAGAGTGTTCTCCATGTTAGTACTCACAACTGCACGGCAAAAACATATCACCTTAAACCAAGAGAGTGTTCTCAATGTTAGTACTCACAACTGAACGTTAGAGACATATAAACTTAAAACTAAGAGAGTGTTCTCAACGTTAGTACTCACAACTGAACGGTAAAATAACGAGGCACTTCGTGGCATGCTTTGAGAGGCTCTCAAAATGGTTCCCGGTCGTATCTCATGTGAAAACTTTCCAACTGCCAAGTCCGCAACTCTCCAACTCTCCAACCTACAAAAACCACCACCATTATTAGCAAAACAATTGCCATAAAGTTATAATTTTTTTAACATATGTAGGCGCAAGCCTAAGGGGAAATTTCTGGCGCTTACTTTATTGGTTATCAATTCATTTTTTTACTCGAGCATATCTCAACTTCGATTGGTTTTTCTAAACAAAATGCAAATTAACACTTAAATACTGAACCGGCAGACATTTGCAGTTTTACTTGTCGGTTGGAAAAGCTTTACAAAATCTGAGAAGGCTGGGAGAAGTTGGGGAGTGGGAGGGGTGGGATGGGGAAAGGGAAGGGGAGGGGGAGGGGGAAGGGGAGGGGGAGGGGGAGGGGGAAGGGTGAGGAGGGGGAGGGTGAGGAGAAAGATGGGGGGGAAAGGGAAGAGAGGGAGAGAAACTTTTAAGGATCATCCGCAAAAATGCATTCTTGATATAGACATACCGACTATTGGCGAGACTCTGAATGGCATCATTTGCTTGGAGGAGTAATGGCCGCATATTGAAGTGGTAAGCAAGTGTCATATATCCTGCACACTGCATACGAAAGGAAAAAATCTTAATCTGAAAGGAAAAAATCTTAATCTGAAAGGAAAAAACCTTACCAAAAGGAAAAAAACTTAAAAAAAATCCAGCTTTGTTTTACGTATTTACAGAACATAACCATTCTATAAATTATACACTGACAAATATATCATCCACACTTCATCGCAAAATAAATCTTAATCAACTGTCCAGTCCTGTAAATCAAGCAGTTTCTGCAAACTAACTAAAACTTAAAGCTCTATGAAACCTTTCAATTTTCAATAAGAAAAGCCTCTCTACTAGATGCCCCTGGCCTCTAAAGAGTATACAAAAAGAGAAAAATGTCTACCTAGTTAGAAAGCCCAAAATGCTATCAAAAAGAAAATTGGAGTCCACAGTAAACAAAGGGCCATCCTCTTTTCTTTTTTTTTTCTGTAGACCTACATATTACCGGTGCCAATGTTAAAAACCCCATAATTATATCAACACGACCCAAAAGTCCGTACTAAAATGAGCCCCAATTGATACAAGTTATCCACACCTAACGAATTATGGAATGTTGTATTGTTAACAACCATACTTGTTTAAAATCCCAAAGGAAAATTTATAAAGGCCACATTGTACATTGGTTACTGTAATTTTTATGCATGGAAGGATGGAATGTATGGGAAAACAATTCAATCCATTAACAAAAATAAGGTAGATCCCATAATTTCTCTATCAAATACTATGTTATAAATTAAATAAAGTGGCAGCTTACGAATCATCAATCGATAATCATTGTGAAAAATGTGGAGCCTAGCTGTATACTCAACCAAAATAAGAAAAGATAATACCAGAAAGTTTTGAAAATTACCAAGAACCTGCAAGAAATTATATGCTTACCAAAATGATAAGAAGCCATGTAACTTCTCGAGCATAACAGTCGAGGAAACCGGCCATCCTTAACATCAACATCCGTTTGGGAGGAGCAATTGTGAAACGTTGAGTACAAACTGAACATCTGGAAATTGATGCACGCAGGAGACAAAAAATAATTGGCTTTGACTATTTCGATCGCAAATTTGTGAAGTTGACACTAGTCGAAGTGAAAGACTGTTTTAAGAATTGCCATTGAGGAAGTTCAAGGAAACACACGAACAGCCTCCATATAAACACTATTCCTTAAATTACCAAAAATAAAATCAGTGTTACTTCCCAAAGTCACAATTAATACTTCAAATAAAACTAATTTGAAAACTGCATAGCCCACAATTAAGATTGTGCATTGTTAATTTAGCCCCACTAAAGCAATTCATGATAAATAGTGCCACATTAACGTCTTATACACGCTCAGGTGAAGCAATTATTAGAAACCCCGATGTTAATTTTCAAACTAAGAATTCTAGGCATTAGTGTTTAGAACTTAAATTGAACACCAAAAACCAAAACCCAAAAACCGAAAATCAAATGATCAAACAACCAAAAAACCAAGAACCAAGAGCCCGAAATAAAAAGAAAAGAAGAATGCAAAACCAAAAACCGCAAAAAATAATAACCAAGTAAAAATTACACTTACATGAACGCCGGGTTGTAACTGGAATTTGAATATCGAGAGGACATCACAGAAAGTTGCCAACGTCGCAAACATCGTAAGTGTACATATGCTTGTGTTCCTAAAAAAAGAAAAATTTGGACGGCAAACAAGTAGTGAGGAAAAAAAGTAACATCAACAATTATCATTTACCGTTTTTTCTAAACCAAACCAGCTCCGAAGAATGGGCATGGTGGAAAGTCTATTCCTTACACTATGTAGTTTAAAACAAAATAAAACCAAGAAAATAAAAATAAAGACAGCAAATTTACATTTTACTTCTAACCTAACACATTTCCAAAATTCCTTTTAGGAGGTCAGTAGGTCAGAATATAAGTCCCAAGTACCCCTATTCAGTTCAAATTACACTTGGTTTTCAAAAACCGCAGGAAACTTCTACTGAAACCTGAGGCATTCAGCTGTTTTCAGCAGTTAAAAAATATGGTAATCCATTACTTAAATACCGATTATTTGCTTCTGTATCCATAAAACCTTTTGAGACACAAGCTCCAAACAGATTGCTGTTTTGCCTATGCTGTGAAATATCAGCAAATTAAACGTTTGACCCCTTTGTCAACAAAGAGCTCGAGAAAATTTACAGAAAAGCAAGGAAAAGTGGACCTGAGTATAAATTTCTAACTGTTCTGGATATAGCTACACCGTGAATCACTATTAGCATAGAAACTAAACAAAACTAGAAACTATAAGCCTGGGTTTATAACAACATTATAAATTGTGATTCAGTTCCAAATGATGAGGCTGATTTTGAACCATTTAAAAAATTAGCCTTAAGCAAGAACAATTAGTGTCATTAACGTTATTTTGTAGTCAGAGGACAGGAAAAAAAAACGGCACCAAATTAGTTTAAAGATACAGCAGTTTACTTCTGCTTTTGCTTATTTCTCCAAACATACTAAAAATTTACCTCATTCCCTAGCAATACCAAAGTACTAATTACAATGATGAATGTAACGGTGTGGCAGTTTAGTTCCATTTTACTTCATAATTCAAGATAGAAAACTCTAAAAACAAACCCTAGAAAACCCTAGCATCACGTGTCTAAAAATAGAGGAGCCAACGGAAATCAGATTATTGCTGGCAAAGTTCATAAAAAAACGAAGATGGACACTAGACTGCCCATCCTTATCAGAGTAATCAATCTAATTTAAGGAAGTGTTTTTTAGACCTAAAATCAAAAATAAGTGTTAATAACACTATTTAGCTAAGTGGTTCATAATGAGCTACCTGGCAACACATGATTTACTGTGGTTAATTCTCATAAAGTGTTAACGCGAATGATTCACTAGCTCTAATAGCGAAGGACCATGTATTTTTCCTGCAAAAATGTATGTACCAAGTAATTATAATAGTCTGAATTTTAGTCGAATGCTTCAAGAGAGGGAGAGGGAGACCAAAGAAAGGCACAGAGAGAGAGGGAGAGAGAGGGAGAGAAAGAAATGGAAAGAAAGAAATGGAAAAAAAAAACAAGACAGGAGGAGAGTGATTGGAGGAGAGAAGGAAGATAGTAAATTGGAGTAATTTAGAAAAACGTGCGTTAAAAGTAATAACAGGAACTTAAGCGGTTATGCCAACAAATTCTCACTCAACACATTAATTTTTTCTGCATATTTCATCTAAGTAGTAATCAGAGAAATCCGGGTTATCCAGGCAATTCATTTTTTCTTGAAAGTTGTAACTGTTATTTTCTTAAGTATTGTATTTTTTCTTAAAGAATTGAAGTGCCACCCTATTTCGTGTACAAATGCCAAGATTAGAGGACAGGACCAAACACGAAAAGCAAAATTGTGACAAAGAGGTGGTTTCCAATCCTTGTCTTACTCAAACAAAAGGAAGTTTTTTCACTTTAGGGTAGTAACAACACTAGGCGAAAAAAAATGTTTTTTGGTCTGGAATGAAACACCTCAAAAAAAATACATGTTCAATAAAAGGTTCAAAATGTCCCTGACATAAAAAAAAACTATAGACTTCAAAAGAATCATAGAAGTATTGTTGAATTAGGATTGATGATCAAGTACACCATGAACAACGATTTGATGTTTTTTTCAACACTTAAATCAACTTTTTTCCGTGCATACGTGTCCAATTTTCATTCTAAGACCACCTATCAGAATGTAAGAATCTTGCCTTTCCATCGCAACCGTCAAATCAATAATCCGACAAGTGTGCATAGAGAAAAACGAGTTTAAAAGCCGAAAAAATCATTAAAGTTAGCAGTTTAACGTGTTTAGGTTTTATTACAGATAATTCAGGATGTATTCCTTGAGTCCTTGTGCCATGTCTCGTTTTTTTCTTGACTTTTCCCTTCTGCCATGTTTATAGTCTGTAGATTTGTTCATCTCTAGCCATTAATGGTCGTAGAAAATGTTTCCAGTTCAACCATGTTTTGTATTTTGATGGTTTAACCATCGCAAGTAATGCAATTAAACCTTTTTCCATCAACGATAACAGGAATAAACGGTCTCATGTTGTTCCGTACCTGTGCAAGCACATGGTGAAACAAACTGATCTTCCAAAGAAATTTTAGAATCTTCTATGGAACCTCCTTTTGCATGTGTTTCAGAACAATCCGGATAGCTATCAAGACATATGCGACAAGTCCTGTGCCACGTGGCATCATCCTGGTCGTTGGAATCCATGAAAAATACCAACAAAACAGAGAATAGAAAAGACGACGAGAAAGTGCAGATTTTTTTTCGGACAAAACACGAGGAAAGATTACAGAGTCTTGCTTAGAGAGTAGAAAACATTTGAAGATTCTTGACTGTGGCGATTCACACGAAAGAATGTGAATAAAAATCAATAATAAAAAAGATAAATGTGATGAGTGTGCAGAACTTTTGAATAAAATATGCAGTAGGTTAATAAGACTGAAGCCATTCTAGCTCTAAAGTCAAATACTTTCCTACTATTGTAAAGATTTTGAGGGAGTTGCAGCAAATTCAGAATCACAGAGTGGATTTGTAAGGGTCAAAATGTCAAATGTGCGAAATGATTAGAAAGTAGAAACAAAATATCCCATACTATACGCGTATTATATAGCCTGTATAATCAGCGTACTATACACGTGTCATATGGATACTCCCATTGCAGTACCCTTATAGTACAATAAAGCAATAAACCGCTTGGTCAGCTCCCTATTTTGTGGACGTGATCCTGACCATCCGATCGTGTTTTCTGCAGCGCAGATAAATTCCGTATTTTTTATGCGTTGCAGGACATCACCCCTGTAGCTGCCAAATTACTTTTCGTGCACTCCAATGCGATATGGCACATATCACGCACACCAATGTGATAAACTTATCGCTACACCGTGAATCGTTATTAGCCTTATGTACGCTGTATCGGCACCCCAAAATTTTGACATTGATACCTTAAATATAATAAATTACACTATTTAGGGAAGCGGACCATAATCTGCCACGTCTCCTGGAACTAAATTAGAATGAATGACGCTAATTTTTTCTTTACACTAATAATTTCTATACGCTAATAACGATTCAAGGTGTAGTGTTGGGTATCAAGGACCGTTTGCCGATATTCGATATATATCGAATTTCAGGTATACGATATTCGATATATCGCTTCGATATATCAAATTTCAAATCATCGAGATATATCGCCAATATATCGCCGATACATAGTATCGTGGATATATTGAGGCTTAAAAAAAAAAAAAAAAAAAAAATCCCACAGGTTTTCAAAGTCTCGGGACTTCGGACAAAGTGACTGTAAAATCTTTGCCGGAAAGAAATACGGTTTTTTCCTGAAAGTCAGCGGAGTGAAGAGATCTCTGAGGTACATTGACGAGGTACACTTGTGAAGTACACGTACGTCATACGCAAGTACGATTTTCCAGACGAAAAAGGTCGGTTTCCAGATATTCGTTCTATGGAACCTCCTTTTGCATGTGTTTCAGAACAATCCGGATAGCTATCAAGACATATGCGACAAGTCCTGTGCCACGTGGCATCATCCTGGTCGTTGGAATCCATGAAAAATACCAACAAAACAGAGAATAGAAAAGACGACGAGAAAGTGCAGATTTTTTTTCGGACAAAACACGAGGAAAGATTACAGAGTCTTGCTTAGAGAGTAGAAAACATTTGAAGATTCTTGACTGTGGCGATTCACACGAAAGAATGTGAATAAAAATCAATAATAAAAAAGATAAATGTGATGAGTGTGCAGAACTTTTGAATAAAATATGCAGTAGGTTAATAAGACTGAAGCCATTCTAGCTCTAAAGTCAAATACTTTCCTACTATTGTAAAGATTTTGAGGGAGTTGCAGCAAATTCAGAATCACAGAGTGGATTTGTAAGGGTCAAAATGTCAAATGTGCGAAATGATTAGAAAGTAGAAACAAAATATCCCATACTATACGCGTATTATATAGCCTGTATAATCAGCGTACTATACACGTGTCATATGGATACTCCCATTGCAGTACCCTTATAGTACAATAAAGCAATAAACCGCTTGGTCAGCTCCCTATTTTGTGGACGTGATCCTGACCATCCGATCGTGTTTTCTGCAGCGCAGATAAATTCCGTATTTTTTATGCGTTGCAGGACATCACCCCTGTAGCTGCCAAATTACTTTTCGTGCACTCCAATGCGATATGGCACATATCACGCACACCAATGTGATAAACTTATCGCGCATTCCAATAATAAGGTCTTCGTACAAACTCTACAAGGTGCTAAGCTGCCCTGGGAGTATGATAACTTCATAAGGCACCTAACTGCCAAAAAATACGTGTCAACATGAACCGAGCCACTTTAGAAAAGGCATAGGTGGGTGAACTACACCGTGTATCGCTATTAGTGTAAAGTTTTCTTCGCCACGTAATCATCATTTTTCCGTACACACTTGTCACATCTTCAATTGGAGACCGCCCAATAGGAATGTGGGTCGGAACCGTCCGATGAACAATCCGCTATGTGTGCCCGGAGAAAATAAGTTTTAAGTGGCGAAAAAAACCTTTACACGAACAGCGATAGACGGTGTACTCTATTAAAGTATTAACACTCGTGAGCGTGCGGCCTCCCGTGCGATTCTCGAACCGAACCTCGCAAGGACCGAAGGACCTACTTCTCCGTACCGTGCACAGTTTCTAATTTTTTTGCGCACATTTGACGCTAGGGGAAACTAAATTACCGGAGGAGCTAGATCAACAGAAATGTTCAACCAGTGATTGGGAGATTGTTATATTCTATTCACAAAAGAAAAATAAAATTACAAGTTAGGACGAGCACATAATCTACCATTTACTTGTTAGATTTTTATGTGATGGGCTTTAAAGTTTGCTTTTAAGTCGTTTGGTGATCTGTGCAATCTTGAATGTTTGATGTCCAACATCCATGGTTGAATGTTTAATTAGTAATATAAATTGTTTATTGTCAAACATTTACTGTTTAGTCCCTCATGTATACCCAGTGTCCCACATGTGTAGAATCCATAGTTAATGGCTAATCTCAATCAAAAGTGTCTCTTGTATAGCTTAATGTCCCACATGCTAGGTCATGAGCTAGCCACACTATTATCAGTCAAAAGTACCCCATCCCCACACCAAAACATCCTCAACAATCTTTGTTTTCTCTCCATGCTTGATTTTTTTCTTGTACAAAGATCCACCCCTAACCATAATAGTGCTAAGGATATGGTCGCGAGGAATGACATGTGTGATTTTTGATACTCACTAATGTTAAAAAGAAGTAATTAATATTCACTTCTTAATTTAGACTCTAAAGTGAAGAGAGAGAGAGAGAGTCACCATGGCTGCCGCCATAGTCAAAAAGAAACAGGCAGACAAGCAGACAGATTGATAGATTACCAAAATGTTGCCCCAAACAGGATTTGAACCTAGGTCTACGAAGTTATTTAAAGACATACGCCTTAACCATTAAGGCATTAACAAAACGAGACAAGTATGTGGTTTGGTGATTTATAAAAGAATTACGCAAACGTCACTTTCACTTAAAACAGACCAAAATTGACGAAACGGCATCTATAGTCAAACGGCGCTAAAGGACGCGAATCTAACCGTGTAAAATACATGATCACAAGCACGACGTCGCCTCCGCCAAATCCGAATGAATCTTTGGCGCCTTTCAGAAATAGCGGCGCGCTGTGCCACATCATTGAACACCGAAAAAGATGGGAGGAGGAACAATGGCTCCCAAGATGGCAAGTGTCAACCAGAAGGCCATGTTGTACAATGGCCATAAAATAAGTACAATCGGCCATTGTACCTTCTTGTACTATTCACTCTTTTGATTGGTCTAGGGTACAGTAGTAGGTAGGTGTGAGTAGGAGTTAAGGGACTTAGCGTGAATGAGGCGCCTCTCTCCAGGTGACCTTTTGTAAGTATAGGCCATCTTTAGCCAGCCATAACTAACTGCTCAGGGGAGCAAATTCAGTGATTCTTTTTGCTGCGGACTCAAGGTATTCCACGTTACACAAGGGTGTAGTCGGTCAAAGTTTTTGTTTTCCAAGGTGGCGGCATTTCTAATGGGAAAGTCAAAGTGGGGAATGTTGTCCAAAACCCATGTTCAAGTTTTGCATTCTGTGGTAAAACTGAGCACACAGAAAGTCTTCTTTCAGAAGGGTGAAGTTGTATACGAGTTTTGACTGTCAACGTGTCACTCATTAGGTTTTGTATTAACTTGGAGTCGCACTATCTAGATAAGCTTCTTTAGGTCTGCAATTTCTGTGGGGAAATGGAACCCATAGAATTTCAATTTATGGGCCCACCATCTAGGATGCCTATGTTTGATCGAACGGACTTCACTTACCGGGAATTTATGATGGAGGGATTGCTTTTCGAGAAGCACTTAGGGAAAATTGTTTCGGGAAAAGTGAGATGTCCGCCACCGGGCTTCGGTGGAACTCACTATGGAGATTCAATTGGGGCTTCCCAGAAAACCAAATGGAGTTCAGATGCAACGGAAGGTGAAAGGAAAATTATTGCCATGGAAGAGGGAAAAAAAGAGAAGGGTAAAGGAACACGTATGGTGAGGGGAGCTAGGCTCTCTCCTACACCTCCACTTGTATGGGTTATATCTAAACCAAAAACTGAAGAAAATGACAGTAAAATTTGGGAGTACAAAAACACTATAGCAAAACATCCCATACTTAGAAACGTGTCTAAGTCCATAGCTATCACTCTTATAAACCTAACGAAGTCTTCAAAAATCTGGGAAACACTAATTCAAATTTATAAGAGTGAGACTATACAGAGGCAGCAGTTAGTAAAACAGGAAATAGAGGCTTATGTTTATAAAGGTGGTAGCATGGTAAAGTTTTGCAATGATATTGTTGCGTTATATGTTTAGCTTGCTAGTGCAAGATATGTAGAATCCGAGGTGAGAAAGATTAACACACTAATCATGAAACTCCCAGATGAGTACAAAATCATCATTAACCGTATACAGGAAATGGACTACTCCTCATGGATTTGGAGCATTACCATGGGGATGATTCATGTGAGGGAAAGCACTTTGGAGCTTCGTAGGGGAAGTGACAGGGTGAATGCACTCACAGCTGGTGGTGACCGGCGGAAGCGTGATGAGAGGAATGATGGTGACTTGCCGAAGCGTGATGAGAGGAAGAAAGATTATGATAAGCCGTATCGGAACTTCGGTGGAAAGAGAGGAAGAGGAAAAGAAAGGGGAGCTTTGAAAGGAGGGGTTTGCTTCTTTTGTAGGGAACTAGGTCACTATATGGCGGAATGTCCTAGTTTGGAAGAAATTAGAAGTTGGAATGTGAATGAGGAGGAAGATGGGGAAGAGGAAAAACAGAATGAAGATATTCCGGAGCTTCTCCACATCGGTAGTATAGGGAAGAGAGAAGAGCACACAAAAATTCCACGAAAGCAACAGTGTGCTTTTGGAGGTATAAGCGAGGTAAAAAGAAAAGAGTTACTTGAGGGAGTTAAACATGATGAGGATGTCAAGGAGTATAGAGTAAATGACTTAGAAATGAGAAAGTCAGATTTAGAATTAAAATTGGAAAAAGAGAAAGATCAGAATATTGAGGATAACCTAATAGATATTTCGGAGACAAAAAACAGGTCGAAAAATGAGACTTCAACGGATTCTGTGGAAAGGGGAGGAGTAAATCTAGAAGGAGCTTCAAAGGATAGGGGAGAAGAGGAATATTTAATGAAAGGTTTAGGGGAGGAGAAATATTTATTGGGAATCAAAATAGAAAGTGATAGTGGAAAGAATTCCAAGGGAGAGAGTGAAGGAAGTTAAAAAAATGGGTTAATTATCATGTACAAATATATGAGTACGAAAGATGTAGATTTTATGAGGAACTTAGTGGGGAATCATGGTTTAAAGATAAATTTGGGGGGTAATGGATTTGACATCACTAATGGGAGTGATGCCATTTATGAAGGTGTCCTTGTAAAAGGGTTAGCATATGGGTATGTGTTGCAGGTTGGGAATGGGGCTGGCTGTTTGAAATGCAAGTGGGAATTTGGATTTTGCTCGGATGAAAAAAGAATGAGGTGGATAAAATCCTTGCTCCAAACGCCCAAATTTATGAAAAATGGCATGCAAAATAAAATGTGTGATGCAATTATTATTTCAGTTTATTTAATACACTGTTTCAAATACATGGGTATTCACTTGAAGTTTTAGGAGGGGAAAAGAAAAAGGAAAAAGAAAAATATATATATAATTGTGATTTGTTATTAAGTGTGAGTAAAGAAAAGTAGACTAGAAAATAAGGGGAGGGTTAAAATGTGTGGACTTAAATTAAATGTTGACTAAGAATTAAGGGGAGTGTTGAAAAGAAGTAATTAATATTCACTTCTTAATTTGGACTGTTGAGTGAAGAGAGAGAGAAAGAGAGAGTGACCATGGCTCCCGCCATAGTAAAAAACAAACAGGCAGACAGATTGATAAATTACCAAAATGTTGCCCCAAACATGATTTGAACCTAGGTCTACGAAGTTATTTAAAGACATACGCCTTAACCATTAAGGCATTAACAAAACGACACAAGTATGTGGTTTGGTGATTTATTAAAGAATTACGCAAACGTCACTTTCACTTAAACATACCAAAATTGACGAAACGACATCTATAGTCAAACAGCGCTCGCGGACGCGAATCTAACCGTGTAAAATACATGATCGGATGCACGACTTCGCTTCCGCCAAACCCGAATGAATCTTTGGCGCCTTTCGAACATAGCGGCGCGCTGTGCCACGTGGCGCCACATCGTTGAACACCGGAAAAGATAGGAGGAGGAACGATGGCTCCCAAGCTGACAAGTGTCAACCAGAAGGCCATGTTGTACAATGGCCGTAAAAGAAGTACAATCGGCCACTGTACCTTCTTGTACACTTCACTCTTTTGATTGGTCTAGGGTACAGTAGTAGGTAGGTGTGAGTAGGAGTTAAGGGACTTAGCGTGAATGAGGCGCCTCTCTCCAGGTGACCCGTTGTATTTATAAGCCATCTTTGGCCATCCATAACTATCTACTCAGGGGAGCAAATTCAGTGATTCTTTTTGCTGCGGACTCAAGGGAGTCTACGCTACACAAGGGTGTAGTCGGTCAAAGTTTTTGTTTGCCAGGGTGGCGGCATTTCTAAGGGTGCAGTCCAAAACACATGTTCAAGCTTTGCATTCTGTGGTAAAACTGAGCACACGGAAAGTCTTCTTTCACAGGGGTGAAGTTGTATACGAGTTCTGACTGTGAACGTGCCAGTCATTTACGTTTGTATCAACTTGGAGTCGGCACTATCTAGATAAGCTTCTTCAGGTCTACGATTTCTGTGGGGAAATGGAACCCATAGAATTTCAACTAACAAGCCACATAATTGAGAGGAACTTTATCACATTTTGAAAGAGACACCATGAAAAAATACCCTTTGGAAACATTCATTGAAATCCACTACTCTACAACAATTACAATTGTTCAAAAGTAGTTTTTCTTATCGAAGTCAAGCTTCTACAATACTTCAAAAAAATACCTTAACACTCCATGCTACCTTCAAGATACATTCAAACCGTCCCACCTTTCATTCAAACCATCCATTCACGTAAGTTTTCGACAAAGTTGTATTATGTTTGTTTCACGACACATTTGTCGTTTCGCTTCGCGTCTTAAATTGTCGTATGCTTAGTTTAGTACGATAGTACTTCAGATTTGTATAGTACTTTCTTTTTGACTTGTCGTTTTGCAATGTTCTGAGTCCGTAGTGAAATTAGAGAGTTCCTAGTCTAATTCGCGGACAGTGGCAGAT
Source organism: Zygnema cylindricum (assembly GCA_037447655.1). NCBI lineage: Eukaryota > Viridiplantae > Streptophyta > Zygnematophyceae > Zygnematales > Zygnemataceae > Zygnema > Zygnema cylindricum. The sequence continues at coordinate 157,386 of JBBHKE010001495.1, forward strand.
TTTTAGAGATTTTTTGGCGGCGCATGCTTACTCGTGCCGCGTCATAGATGGTGTGTTATTTAAGGAACACCATATATTTGTGTAAGACACACAATTGAAGAAATACATAGAGTATAAGAGTTAAGGAGAAGAAAGGAAGAATTTGTAATTTAGGTTTGTATTAATGTGACAATTTTTCCGAAATGTCTTCTCAATGTTGATTCATTATTTTGTAATTTGAATGCTTCTGTTGGAGATTCTTATTAATGAACATTGTGATTGAAATTGATCCTTTCAGAAATCATTACACGTAGCATTTTAGTTACTTCAATGTCCTTTTGCCATTTATATCAGTGCACACCTGTCGGATTAATAATCCGACGGTACTGTGGAAAGGTAAGGATCCTTTCTTTGCATTATGATTATTTTGAGCTTTTTAGGGAACTTCACCAGCACATGTAAAATAAACTGTTTTTCTTCTCTGGCCTTTGAAGCTCCATACCACTCGGAGTTCTAAACATAGAAAGGTGTTCTTTTATTGCTCTGACTTACTATATGTTTGTACTTATTTCCTGCCAAACTTCAGATTTTTTCCGGAATATCCATTTGTGTCTATTGACCAGAATGTTGATTCGCTTTAAATGATTTTGACCACTAACTTAGAAATGCTATATCTCAGTCGGTTTTAGAGGTAAAAAATTGGCCTTATGTCACAGAGTGTTTTTTAGTTATCCTTACAATAGGCAGTCAAACTCAAATTAGACACGCGCGCATGGAAAAAAGTCGATTAAAAGTGGCAAATAAACATGGAACGCTAATAATGACACACAGTTTACTTGTCGTTATAACAGCTTAAAAAAAAACAAGGGTAACAACAACTTAACAACTTAAATCCCATCCAACAATTAGAGCAAGACAAGACAGCAGATAAAATAAATGTTATAATTACTAGTTAATTATGTATATAAATATAATTAATTTAATGTAGTTATAAGGCATCCATTAGATAAAAGCATCGGTCAGCAGGTCCACATTTGTTTTCCCAAGAAACAGAGATATTAATGAACTGATTTGATAGAAGCTTGGTACTAACCAGAATTATCGAGTAAATGCTTCTGAGTAATGTGACATCTGTGCCTTAAAAGCTCCTTGTCTTATCAAGATCAATTTTGTCGCACATGCCTAGCAAACCTACAAAATCCCAAACAAATCCTAGTCGTCTATTAAAAAAGAAAGAAACAAAAAAAACCATTAACAATTCAGCCACGAATTAATAATGCAGAAAGCTCACGATTAACACTATTTATTAAAGTATTTAATGAAACTACTTTCGCATTATTTAGAAGTGAAAGTGAAAGAACACTGCTCCGCGGAACCCCGTCAGATTTTCAGCCAAAACTTTCAGCCGATCTACACCGTTAAATTCAGCAGATAGCTTCAGCCAACCTACGCAGTCAGATTCAGTCGAAAGCTTATGCCAATCGACACCGTCAGATTCGAACTCTAGATTCAGCCAATTTCAACCGTCGGATTCAGCCGATAGTTTCAGCCAATCTGACAAATCCGTCGAATCTTCACTCGATTCACTCCGTACGGACTTGCCGCCCGTCGATCTTCTTCTTCGCCAAAGCTTTCTCGTAACCTGCAAATTCTCAAAACAAAAAAAAAAAACTCTTTCAGACTTTCTTCTTTCCCACCATTGTCCTTATTCCCACCCGCCAACACATTTCCGTACACGGTATCGTACGTAAATCCGTACACAATTTCCGACACAGATCCGTACACATTCCGTACACCTCCCGGACACAGCACCGTACATAACACCGTACACAATACAGCACGATTTCCGCAATGCCGTGACCAATGCCGCACAAAACTTTACAAGCAATTCCAGTACACATCTCCGTACAAATACCGTACAAAATCCGTACAAGTGACGTACTGACCGTTAAGCCTTGGGAGGGTGTTTTCCGACTCCGGGGGGGTGTCTCCCGACTCCGACCGGCCGTCTTCCGGTCCCGGGAGGGTGTTTCCCGACTCCCGGCGGGTGTTTCCCGACGCCCGGCGGGTGTTTCCCGACGCCCGGCGGGTGCTTCCCGACGCCCGGAGGATGCTTTCCGACGCCCGGCGGGTGTTTTCCGACTCCCGGCGGGTGTTTTCCCTTCCCGGGAGGGTGCTTTCCTTTTCCGGGAGGGTGTTTTCCCTTTCCGGGTGGGTGACGTCCCTTCCGGGGAGGAGGGGAAGGTAAGGGGAGAATGACAAGGGGAGAAGGTGCTGGGACTGTAGGACTGGGCATAGGTCCGGGAGCAGGTTCGGGAGCGGAGGTAGGCTCGCCGGTTAATGTTACCCAGCCTTCGGGAACAGGGGCGGAATCCGGCCCGGCATAAATTAATTCGCGACGTGTCCCATCGGGAAAGGTCGAGACGGAGGAGAGAGATTTGGTGAGGAATCGACGGTTGGGGAGTTTCTCAAGGAGATCGTGCCACGTGGAGGAGGAGGACGGATCCGCGGAGATGGAAGGGACAAAGGAGAGGAAGAGGGGGGAGAGGAGAGGGAGGAGGAGGAGGAGGCGGAGAGAGAAGGAAGGGGAAGAGGGTGCCATGATGAGGGGGAGAGAGAGAGTGAATTAAGAGAGTGCACGAGAGAGAGTGCAATATATACGTAAGGTTATTAAGTTTGACTTTCAACGTGTCGTGTCACTGTGTCAGAATTTGTAAGCGGGAAAAAATGGAAAATAGTGTGGAGAATACATAAGTTACTTTAAGGTCTCATTTCATGCTGCAAAAAAATATATATATCGTGGGTCTCCAGCTCATACCGTACAGTATTTTTGTCGTAACCTTCATCAACTAAAACATGACGCGTCTAGAGGTTCCTCGCCTGAAATTTTAAAATATATGTGACACGTGACATATATCCGTACGTTACAGTCAGCCACGTCAGGTACGGTACAATGGCAGGGAAGTGTCTACGTCACAACGTGACGTGGATATGCTGCCTGCCGTAATTGACGTGCCAAAAACAAAATATACTCCGCAAGTCGATTAGGGTAGATCTCCATGGAATGAGAGGCGCTCGTTTCCGCAAAAAAATTAAAAGGTACGGAGAGACCCGTGAGTACTGTACTATTTGTACCAAAAAAATGTTTACATCGACGAACGGGATCTTGTTATCGTAAGTGCGACACCGAAGCGACGGGCTCTCCGATTCAATGGAGTTTTACCTTTAATTTTACGACGACTGCTACACCGCGCATCATTATTAGTGTCAACGACACTAATTTGGGTTCTTAAAATTTTGATTTTTTTCCTCAAATAGGATACATGATTTTAATTTTTCCTTGACGTTAATTAAGGTACCGTACAAAATAGCGTAAAGGACGAATTACAATAAGATCTAAATAGTGTGGTGTACGGTCGATGTCAGATCGTACATAAATGTACCTTTTCAAGTGAAAATTTTACAAAAAATGAGTTAAATCAGACGTGCACGCATAGGATCGTGCGCTAAAAAAACGGGATTGTTCTGACACGTAAATTAGTCTTACATGTACGGATATTCAAATTTCACGACGGCGTACGATTTATAATATTTTGTACGGATTATATATTAATGTATATAATCGTACAACGAATATTCCATTTTTGCTGTTCCCAAATTAGCATAAACGCTGAAATTAGAATACACCTTTTTAAAAAAAAATAAAAAATTCTTAATTAGCGTCAATGACGGTATATTTACTTCCACACTATTTAAAATTTGACACTAATAACGATGCGCGGTGTAGTCATAGCGTGTTCCCACCGGAAAAAAAATCACTTCCGCAACAGACGGACGTTCGAATAATGTACGGCTTTCCGAGCACCGACTTTGTAGATTTCGGAAGTTCTCGGAAAACCGTACAAACGACTTTCCTCAAAATATTGCCGGATATAGAAGTAGGGTAAAAGTTTCGTCTTTCTGTGAAACAGGCCAACGGTAACCCGAAAAGCTGACGTAGCAAAAACAACATCCGAACGGCTATTTCGTTGTTTTCGCGCGAAAAATCTGCATGACTTTGAGCCACCGTCGTCGTCCTTCGAGCATAGTAAATTTGAAAATCTGCAGGTTTGTTTTCGCGCCTTTGTTTGATGACGTCAAAGCGTGTGACGTGTCATAGGACACCTTCGATCGGAGTTACGTGCCAGAATTTTGGTGTGAACGACACCCGTTTTCCGATGAGTTTTCGGAAAATCATCGGAATGGGCAAAAAGTTACAAATGCTCCGGTGGGAACCGGCTATCAGATACGTATCAAATTTGAGCATGTAAAACGGCCCTAAGTCTGGCTGTTTTTCAGGTAAGAAAATGAGTCAGAGATTGGCTGTACCATGCCGGATAAATCTGACAGCCATACAGTAAACTTTGGAGTTTGGATTTGGACCAGCGGATTTCTGGACACGTTCATGAAATCATTACAGCTGGCGAATCTATGAAACCGCGTACAGCAGAAAAAACGCGGAAACTTAGAAAATCTATTATTTTTTTTCCTTAAAAGGAGGTTTACAAATTACAACATAGTCGCCACGTAGTCAGAATGAAATCTGTCCGGAAGAACGTACTGGATGTCAATCTTCCGAACGAAGTCTGTCCACATAACAATTTATGTGCGCAGAAGTGTACGGCGAAACACACTAATTGCTGGAGTGTTGTAAGTATATCCGTACATATCTCTTCGTACGGTTCCAGCCTTGAGGGAGACTAAAGATTTTTTAGGTTTTTAAATGCTTTACCGGGGAAAGGGAGAAGGACAGGTAGAATAGACAGCCAGTTATGAAATATGATACATAGAAAAAAATAATAATAATAATAATAAATATATATATATATATATATGAAAGAGGTTAGTTAAGGTGGGTTTTTCTTACTTGATCATTATTTTTTGGTTTTTATTCTTGTTTTTCGTTTGTTTTTGGTTTCTGCGCTCCACCTATTTATTGCTGAAAAGTGTTTTTTCCATTTTTTAAAAATAAACTTATTATTTTTAAAAGCTCACAATCTTGATACACGTTTTACTTATGTGACAGTGGATGGTTGTTCAACTTCTTTATTATATATATAAAATAGGCTAGTATATAGTTCCATTATAATATGTTTTACAATGCTATATTTATAATATATTGGAAGGCCTTGATTCAAGTTTTGACCCAAAATTACGGACATGCTGCTCCTCCCGCGTAAATAATGTAGATAGAATTGAATATTAAAGCAACAAAAAAAAGTTTTTGTAAATAGGCTTAACTGTTATATTTGTCGTAAAATAGGCTTAGTATTTAAATTTATCATATATAGGCTTAATTTCTAAATTATCGCAAATAGGCTTAATTTTAAATTTATTGCGAACAGGCTTTATTTTTCAGTTTATCATGAAAAGGCTTATTTTTTTAACATAAAATTCGAGTTTGTTTTTTATGACTGTAAACGATTTGACTATGCTTTGTGGATTTATCCGTTAAGAACTCATTTCAAGGGAAGAAAAATCTTCTACAATTTCTAAAGCACCAAAAGGCACAAACTGTTTCTCCCATTTCGCAGCAAAAAAAAAAAAAAATCTCATTTCGCATTTCACATTTTTTTTTTGTGTCGCATTTCACAAAAATTAACATACTACTGTATTTAAATATGATACTTAATTCAGCATATTGCTTACATCATGTATATAGAATATATATATATATATATATATATACATGCATTATATAATTTAAATAACTATGATTAAAAGGATTAAATAAAATACTTAGGTGCATCGACCGGATAGTTTATACAATGAAAAGTACACAGGATAAATTAAAAAGCACGATAGTAAACCATCTAAGTCCGGGGTTACAAAAGGGTTGGCATGGCCAAAACTGAAAAACTACAAGCAGGGCAATAAAAAAACAAATAAGAAATAAGAAAGCAACATGAACACATAAAAATGGCAAGTAGAATAAGAGCACCCAAACTCAAAATGAAAAGCACTGCAACTCACTAAACCAAAACTACAACCCCAACCCCAACTCAATTAAGTAATTAACAATGGGAAACTCTAAATTTCCACTTCACCTCAAGAAATATGACTAGTTTCACAACATTCCAGGAAAAAATTATCATATTTTATCATATTATTATTAATATTTTATCATATGTTGGGGTGTAAATATACTTATTATGCATGTTAATGTGTATTATCGACCGCTTATCGAACAAAAAAAGAACAAAAAAGATAGAAAACTTAAATCTAAACTCAACTCTTGAGTTAGAAAGTTGACATTCGATTAATTCACTTCTTTTAATTATGATCGGATAAAAAAAAAGGAAAGAAAAAAAAAGGGGTGAAACTTCGTAGGAAAACTTCCCCATAAAAATTTTAGCAGACAAACCAACATTAGGTCGAGAAACTTTTTTCCTTTTCCACCAGATTTCAAGCTCCATTCTATACTTTTTTCAACAAACTGGTTTCATACAATTTGTTGGAAATCGTAAAATTACGGAAAAAAAAGGCAAAACTGAGAAAAAGACCTAATGTATTCTAAACAACTTTGTCAACATTCCAAATCATACTTTCAATAGTTTTCAAAAACCACATAGGCATTTCCTATTTTCTTTCTTCGTTTCCTTCTCTCCCTCTCTTTTTTTTTTCTCTCTCGCTCTCTCTCTCTCTCTCTCCCTCTCTCTCCCACCTCTCTCTCCATCTCTCTCCCCCCCTCTCTCTCCCTCTCTCCTTTTAAACCCTAGGCTCTCAAATGTAATCCCTACTTTTTGTTTTTTTTTTTACAAATTTTTACGGAAAGAAATTACGAAATTCCTTCCATTGGTGTTTTCGACGAGGAATTTTCTCCATTTTGAGGAAAATCTTTTTCCAAAATCACCAATAATGCCCTGAAAAACAAAAAAAAAAAAAAAATGAAAAAAGAAAGCTTTTTTTTTTTAATTTCTCGCCTAAATATTTCCCAATGAGAAATTTTCTATTCAATGTTCCATTTGTTGCTGTTTTGTGAAACAATATAAAATTTATAAAAGAAAAATATAAAATACAAGTTAATAAACAAACCTGAGAAAAATATTTCCGAAATGTTTTTCATATTTTTTTTATTACAATGGAAAAACTTGATTATTCTGAATGATTTTTTTTACTTTAATTTAATTTATTTGAATGACTTTTTTTTTGGGAAAATCAGAGACCAAAAATTGTTTGGAAAAAAATTCAGACTCCCCCGAAAAAGTAAACCAAAAAAAGAAAAAAAAGTACAAAAACATTATTTGTCTCTTTGTTGAATCAACTCCATTTAAGAAATCTAACAGTTTAATTTAACAATATTATTAATTTAAAAGGTAGGAATTAACTAGTTTATGACAATTAAGGTAGTTTTTAATCACATAACAAGGAAAAAAAAAAAATGGGGGGGCAGGGTGAAAGTTTCAAGGAAAAAATGTATAGTATAAGCTTTTAACGGAAACATGAAAAGCAAAAATTCTTATGAATTAAAAAGAAAAAAAATATGATATATTTTTTTGCCATATTTTTTTAGCGATAAAAAGAATCCGCTTTTATTTATTCAGTAAAAATAAAAACACATAAAAACTAGAAATTTGAGTTTTAAAAAAGAATCCTCTTTCAATATCTCTTCGGTCTAGATCATAAAAATTACCATCTATCATAAAAAAATCCACCCATTATTATTATTTTTTTTCCTCTTGTTATCTTGAAAAAAATCAAAATTCACAAATACAAAAACTGTAGAAGTTAATTATGTATATTTTAAACCTTAAAAAACCCAAAAAACTTCTATAATTTTAGTTTTGCAAAAATATGAAATTGAGAAAAGTCGCTTGTCGTTTTCCGGGAAATCGGTAAAATCCGAAATTGCCACAAACAAAACAAAAAAAAATAAAAAAAGAATAAAAATAAAATAAAAATAAAAGGAAAAAAAAACAGGCATGAGCATTCTCCAGTGGTCTCTCTTTTAAAAAAGAGAACCAGAATATATAAGAGTTGGAATTTCAATAAAAGAATTGGGATTTGAAACCTAACGAAGAACTAAAAAAAGCCTACACGAATCACCACAATTAGTGTGGATTGATTAATAAAGTCGACGACATCGAAACAAAATTTTCTACGTTCCGATCAAATTTACGTCCCCAGAGTAATATATGTTTCACCGGTTATTCATCTAGTTCATAATTTAGTTCTTAAATTTCTTTTTAGCTTTTTTTTTTTTCAAGTTTATGATTTTTTTTTATCTCATCAGAGTTTTTGATTCCCGTTCAAATTTTAGATTTCATTTTGTAATTTTGTTTCTAATTTGGTGTGCTTTTGTTCTTAACTTACTTCTTACACTTGATTTAGTTTCTTCGTGATGTAGTTTTTAACCTGGCTCTTATTTTAGTTTTTTTTATTTAGGTTTTAATTCAGTTCTTAAAATACTTCTTGACGTGGTTCTCAATTAAGTTCAATTCTTAAATTAGTGATTGACTTGGTTCTTGATTAAGATTTTAAACTATTAAGTTTTACTTCGTTAGTTTTGATTTTGAACATGGTTCCTAATCTATTTTTTAAACTTCTGTTCCCCCCTCCCTCCCTCCCACCCTCCTTGTGTGAGTGAGCATTTGTGGTTAGTAAAAGTTGTAAAACCGTTTTTTCTCTGTGGGAAAAACATTAACGACCAATCATTTTTATTCATCCGTAAAAAAAAAAAAATAATAATAATAATAATAAAAATAAAAAACAACCCACCTGGGAACGGAATTTCTCACGCTCTCCACCCTCACATGTCCACTGAGAGGACCTCTCAAAGAGGGACACCTGGCAAGAAGATCCTCCAGTTGGCCAGCTGGAAGCTGGATAAGACAAAAAAAAAAGGAAAAAGACAAATTAAGAATACTACGACTAGCGAACAAGTATGAAGAATAAGACGATTGAAGAATAAGACAATCAAATAATAAGAAGAGTCAAGAATACGACAAATGAACAAGACAGATGGAGAAAAAGACAAAAAATACAGCGATATATTCGGGACACTAAAACAAATAGATAAGACAAAATTGATAAGAAGTCAAATGAATAAGACAAACGAAAAATAAGAAAAGTGAATACGACAATAACAATAGGATAATTGAATAAAACAATTAAAGAATAAGAAAAATTAAGAATAAGACAAAGGAGAATGACAACAGGAATA
>JBBHKE010001496.1:0-147062 GCA_037447655.1 Zygnema cylindricum
GGTTGGAAAAAATCCTTCGATTGAATAATATTTATTTTGGCTGATCTCTTATGACATGTATTTTGTGGTGTGGTGAATGTTTCTGCCGCGCTTTAGATTGTGTTTTGCATTTTTGTTTCGGGAGAGTCTTTTAGTGCTTTGTGGTATACATTTCTTTTCAAATAATGTTTACCCAAAGGTACTTAAAGGACCTCAAAAACATATGACAACTCATACAATATTAAACAAGACAAAAGAAAACGAGGTGATATATTTACATAAACAAAACCATACAAACAAATAGACGAACAATGCGATACCCGTAGACTATGTGGACGGTTATGGACTTATTCCCATAAAAAGGTGTTGTGCATCAGTACAACAACATTCTATTAGGAAAATAGCGACATTTTACTATTGAGAAAAAAAAGAATTAAAAATATAATATAGGGGGTGTGCCCATGTATTAAAGTATTGAGTTTATTTTGTCGTTCTCCTTTGAAATTCAGTCTCCAACGAGAAAATGTTTTGTCGTACGGAAAAAATGCTTTTACTGCAGTAAAATGAACAACAACTTAATACTTCGAATGTACTCCATGTTTGTTGTCTTTTGCACTCATTTTGGCAATTTCCTCATTTCAACTCCCGAGCAAGCGAATCCAACTCATAAAAAAACTTTATAAAAAAACACCTCGTGAGGTGATTTAGTCAAAGTATCTCCTGAACAACGAATAATAAACATTCCACTCTGGCGCCACACGAGTGGGAATTTTTAGTAGGAGGGATGTACTCGCAAATTTTCTCCTTGCTCGTCACTCTCATGTAAGAAAAAAAAATTGTAGTGGTCTCGGACCTCCACTTTCATTCATGGGTCCGTTCTATAATTTTTCGACGTTGTCGCCTCTCCTCTCTCCCTTTCACACTATCGCTTTCATCTCATACTTTATAGAATGAGACACGCCAATACTTGTATGAAATGAAAGATATTTGAAAAATATTTTATTTTACAACCTTTGGGTATATTTTGATGGCAAGTCGAGTGAGAAAAGCCGAAAAAACAAAACCAAGAAGCCATGGCGGAAAGTTATCGAATCAATGACGTCGATGTTATCACAAGTGAGCATGACGTCACAATGTCACAAAAACCCTAAACATCAACAATGCCACAAAAAAAACAATTGTTTTCAATCGTCGATGTTTTTTTAGGGGTCATCAATTGTCCGAAGTTCTGTAGTCGTCTTCAATCGTCACAAGTTGTACCGACGTTCATGAACGTCACATTTCAAAGTCACGCTTTCATTTTCAAACATTGGAACGCACTGAAAAGTAGTACGGATAATCTTCACTAAAATCCAAAATACTTTTCAAAGTAACGGTTACATGGGTACATACCTTAAGGGGTGTCCCCCATGTAATTGATACTTTGAAGAAGTAGTTTAGATTTTAGTGAAGGTTATTTGTACTACTTTTCATAGCGTTCCAATGTGCGAAAATGAAATGGAACGTTGAAAGGTGACGGTTGTAGACGTAGGCACAACTTGTGACGGTTGAAGGCAACACAATTGGTGACGCTTACAAAAACAACGACGGTTGTAGATGTCTAGATTTTGGTGACATTGTAGATGTATAGGGTTTTGTGACATTGTGGCGTCAAGCTCACTTGTGACAACATCGACCTCACTAATTCCAAAACCTTCCGCCATGACTTTTCGCTTTCGTTTTTTCGTTTTTCCTCACTCGACCTGCCATCAAAATACGCCCAAAGGTAGTCAAAAACTTTTTTTTTAAAGCTCTTTTATTTCATACTTGTATCGTCGTATTTCGCTCCAAAAAGTGAGATGATAATAGCCGGAGTGCGAGAAGGAGAGGGAGAGGCGACGATGGTGTAAACTTCCACAAAGGACCCATGAATGAAAGTGGAGGTCCAAGACCCCTTCAAATTTGTTTTTGTACTTGTGCGTGACGGGCAAAGAAAAAAATAGCTATTACTCTCCCTCCTTCCAAAATTTTATCACTCGTGTGGCGCGTTTGTGGAACATTTTTCATTCGTTGTTTGAGTGATACTTTAACTAAAATTACCTTGTGAGGTGATTTTCGATAAAGTTTTTTTATGAGCTGGATTTTAATGCCATTTTTCATTCGTTGTTTGAGTGATACTTTAACTAAAATTACCTTGTGAGGTGATTTTCGATAAAGTTTTTTGATGAGCTGGATTTTAATGCCAGAGGAAAACGAGGAAGTAGAGGAAAACGACAAAATGAGTCTGTAAGACAACAAACATGGAGTTCATTCAACGTATCGAATTGACGTGATTTTCTCGTTGGCGAATGAATTTTGGGGGAAAAGGAAAGAGAAAAGTCGATACTTTAATACATGGGGACACCCCATTAGTGTCAACACAAGGGGTTGTAGCGGACAAAATGTATACATACCGGTACACCGCTAATCGCTATTAGCGTAGTGTACGCTAATTCTGTCCCCCTTTTTTTTATTATTCTCCATTAGTGTAGCTTATTCTATTTTTTTTCTGTACACCATTTAGGGTTATTTTCCAAGTACCGTACAAAACGAAAGTACTTTGTCGTTTAAATAGTGTGGTGTACGGTCAGTGTCAGACCCTATAGAATTGTACCTTTGTAAGTGAAAAAGTATAATTAATGAGTTTTAGTAACCGCGGATGCATGAGAATATGCGCTCTAAAAAGGGGATGAAATTGGGCTGTCAAATATCACGTTCGCACATATTCGTTCAGCAACCACGTTTCGAATGTGTGAACGTACGATTTGTCAGATTTTGTACAAATACCTATATTAGTGTAATCATGTTTGCGACCGACATTTTTTTTTTTCAAAGACCCAAATTAGCATTATTGAACAATTAAAATGTATGTTTTTTTTCAAAATTTTCAAATTCTTAATTAGCGTACACCACTGTAATTATTCTTATACGCTAAAGAAACTTCTACGCTAATAGCGATTGGCGGTGTAGTATACATACCGGTTTATTACCGACGTTACAGGCCAGTAACTGCAATAAAGATCTGTAAAGTTCGTCCATAATTCTGTAAGATTATTGGGATTGCTGGCAGTAACGCCAGCAATCGCTTATTTTCAAAATCAAAATGCAATGTGAAAATACACAAACGCTAAAAACGTAGATCGGACGTCTCAGATTGAATGGAGGTTCTCGTGGGATAACCTATAGTTCTCGCATAGAAACAGTTAAACTTCCTTTCTGCCCCTGTTTAGTTGTTACGATTCACAAATCCAGCATATGCCACGTGAGGATCCACAGGAAGTTTATTGCGTTGTCGAAGGGTTGCAATGTTGTACGAAAGAAGCTGTTGGATGTTGACGGAGGGTTAAATTTTTTAGAAATTTTACTTCTTCACGGTTGATCAGTGTTTTTCTACAAATTCACAAGTCATTTCAGGAGGTTCTCCTAGGTCCCCACATCAAAAGTTACTTTAACCATTTCTCAGCTTGTCGTACATCTGTGTGCCAATTCAAGATTACAGCCACCATTGTTGACGACTGTTTATCGTGGTTTCGTTGTAGTAATTGTAGTTGAAATTCAATGCATGCTCGATCACGACGTACGGTGTCTTGAAAGAGGAGGATGCTTTGGAGGAAAGGATACTGAAAAGTAGCGGAGTGGTTTCGTTGGGTGTTTTTTTGTTAGTTTATAAGCAGAGTGATGGTTTAGAACCCTGCCAAGAAAATATACTTTTGGAGCTATTGATATCATCATGTCCGCCATCAAATTCTTGGAGTCACAACAAGCTGCCCATCCTGATCTGGCAGGATGGTATGCAGACATGGCCAATTTGTACCAGCAGAAGCTATGGCATCAACTGACTGTAAAGTTGGAGCAATTTGTGGCTCTGGCTGTGATTCAGGTATATCCTCTTAGCTTTTCCCTGCTAGGGTTGTCTGTAATTTGTTTTTACTATTGGAGATTATAAATTCAGTCATTATTTTTACTATGTTATCATCTTTGTACTTCCCAACTCCACTATAGGGTTTGCCGCATCCTCCCTTCTTTTTTTCCTGTTTTCATCTGCCCGCGTTTATTTATGACAATGGCCAACAAAATAGATGATGGCTATCATCCTGCCTGTTTTTCGTGTTCTTGCCTTATCTATTTTGGAAGAATTCAGAGAAGACTTGCTTTTCTCAAATTCCGAGCTTATGTAGAATTGCTAGTTATTGAAACATAGATGTCGAGCCTGGAATTTCTTCAAGTCAATCCTGACTATTTTTTCCTTTTAAACGTTTTGACTGTAGGCTGGGGACGCCTTAATTCAGCTTTACCACAATTTTATCTCTGATTTTGAGACAAAGATAAACCTTCTGAAGTTAGCCCATTTTGCGGTGGTAGTCTCGAGACAGTACACAGAAAGAGAGTCCGCTGTTGCTTATTTGGAAAGTGTTATTGAGAAGCTTAGAGCTACACGAGAAAACCGGGTGGAGGAGCCTGTTTTGTATGTTAAGATGCAAATTGCTGCTTTGAAACTGCAAGGAGGGGAGCAAAAGGACTGCAAGTTGCTTTTGGAAGAAGGAAAAAGTACACTTGACAGCATGATGGATGTGGACTCCACAGTGCATGCCAGTGTGCACTGGGTGGCTTCTCAATACAATAAATCGAGACAAGATTTTGCTGAGTTTTACAAAAGTGTCCTTCTCTACTTGGCATACACGCCACTGGACTCTTTGTCAGAGCCCTTCAAGCTGGTGAGTTTTCCTGCCCGTTTTGATGGTCTTTTCTGGTTTAACCAGATGTCAGATATAGAAGGTCACTTCTCTATTTGCCAAAGCGTTATGTTCCTGCTGCAGATTGTATGCAAATTGACAAGTTGGGCGAGGCTTGAGTCTGTTTGACATATTTATCTTGTCTTCTCCTATTTCTTGTGGACACAGCAATATGCTCATCATGACAGCTCATTGCATTGTCATGTAGGATTTGGCGGTGGACCTTTCATTGGCAGCACTGCTGGGCGAAAACATTTACAACTTCGGGGAGTTGTTTGCTCATCCAATTGTAAGTGTGGCATTCTTAAGTCTTTGCAGGTCTCCGAAACCATTTTTGACTTTTCAGAATCCATGATTTCATGACTTCTATATTTGGCCATTTAAGCTGCTCCTCATCAAGACGGGTGGATGAGGTTAGTCTTTTGGAAATGCATATGGAAGATAAGTACAAGTACCCTGGAACTCTGTTTTGTATGGTTTCCTGATCGTACAGCTCATCACTGCAGGGCAATTAGCTCACACCATTCTTCTAAGCGGTTATTATCTGCAATATCCTTTTTAGTTATTCACTCAACCTCTAGGTTTAATGGTTCAAATATACTCTCATTGGTGCTATCGGAGTCTGAAAATGCTTTTTTTCTGGGTATAATATGGAAATTCTTATGGACTACCTTTGCCCTTTACGACTAATAGTAGGTAATGGTCTCAAAACTGTTGTAAGTAAAGGCTATAGTTGCTGAGAGTCTGACTAGCTTACAGATGGTGGGAACAGGAAAGCCTGTGAGGACACATTGACATGTATGAGACTTGTCCAAATAGGGAGAACCGCTTTTGTCACGTTTGGCGAGGGGCCCATCCACTTTTAATGCCTTGTTTGAACTATGTCTAAGTTGTGGCTGGAATGTAAATTGTATTTGATGTCAGGAAAGGAACTTTTAGCTTTATTCTGCTTGCCTTACATTCTGGTTTCATTGCATGAGGTTGTCCCCCTCCATAACTTGGTTGTTTTCCTTGTATCAATCTGGAAGTGAGTCTCAAGTTTTTCAGACTTTCACACATGTTTTGGTGGCACTACAGCAGCTGTTTACTACAAAGACATCGAATAAGTTGCTGCTGTCTTAGACAGGCTTGGTATTGAGACTAGGTGCAGAGAACCTGGATAACTGGTTTTGAACCAAATCCAGTTTTTTGTCTTTGTGTGTGCAGGTTAATACTCTTGAAGGCACCAGTTTTGAATGGCTTCATAAAGTTCTACAGGCATTTGATCAAGGAGATCTGCACAAGTACGATGAGCTCTGCGGTTTATATGCTGCTCAACTCAACGCTCAGCCAGCCTTGGTGGAGAATGAAAGACGTTTGCGTGAAAAGATCACAATTCTTTGCCTCTTGGAGTTGATTTTTAGGTAAGGAGCTGTCTGATTAGCTTTCCTCATTCTAAGGATGTGAGTGTCTATTACTATATATGTTCCGTCTATATTCTCAAGCTCTTTCTATGTTCAAGGTTTGGAACAAAATCCACCGGTGGATGGGTGCCTGGAATGTAAAAAGATGTGTAAAAACATTTGTAACAAACATGTTTAGAGATAATCTTGATCTTTTAATGTTGTAATGAACTTAGTCTTATTACTATGTTGTCATTGAAGAGCAGGAAGCAAGAGGTTTTGTTTGCTTGCTTAGGAATTGTTTTCTCAAGTGGATGAGGGCAGCAGAACAAACCTTCCGAATTGAAATAGAATCTTTAATTTTAAGCCATGGGAGCCTTTTGAGGGGCTTCTTTTTCTGTCGTTTTTCATGCATTATTTTAGGGCTTTAAATGGAACTCTTGAAATCTCAATTGCGAGAAGTGCTTTGTTGACTACATGGTCCTCACAGATCTTGCTTCAGAATCATTTGCTCTTTGTTTCACTGTTCTATATTTGTATTTGTCTTCTTGCCAGCCAAGCAACACCTCTTCCTGGTATCACCTGAGTTTATTTCAGCAAATAAAACAAGGAGAAATCTTTGTAATGTTTCATTTCAATCTGATACCTTGCATTCTGTTTAATTTCCTCCTGGAATATCTGCCTCGCTGAGATGATTTCGAGGCAGCTGTTTTGATGAAGGTTGGTCATCTGTGTTTTCTTATGTGGGTGTATGTGGTACTGTCCTAAGCAACCACTGTATGCCCTGTTGTTGTTGTTGTCTCAGTCGACCATCAGAGGAGCGTACGATACCCTTGTCAGTGATTGCAGATAAGACAAAACTTCCTCCTGACGGGGTCGAGCTGTTACTAATGAAGACTCTATCGGTAAATATTTCATTCTCTACTTCACTGCATAGTATTCTGCAACCCGACTTTGTTTCTGAAGTCATTACATCATATAGTTTGATCAGTATTTGGTAAAGACAGAACTCTCACTTATGTATACCAACCGTACAGCTTGCGATTACGATTACAATTACAATACTTGGCTGGGGAGATTATTGGGATGGAATAATAGCAAAAGGATAAAGGTGGTGGGAAGAAGTTGCGGAAAATCTAGCAGTCTCCTTCACGGAATTCATGTGATTGTTGTTTCTACCATTATGCTAGATGGTATGCCCATCAATGTTGTAAAATCTGTCAACTACATATGTCAGATTGTATTTTTCTACTCCAAAAAAAATAATATCATCAAAAGACTACTAGATTGCCACTTCCTAAGTGATTTGCGTCAATACAGAGTTTGTCACAAATTTTCCAGTAAACCAGCAAGCAAAAGAAGCTTGGCTAGCCACACTCGAATTTCACCTGGATGTAAGGAACTCCAGTCTCAGAACAATCATGTATTCTGAATATGGTTCTAGCCATGTTTTAAAAGTAAAAAGGCATGCTTTAAGGCCCGTTTGAGGACAATAGAACACGGAACATGGAAAATGGGAACATGGGAAAATATAGAATTTAAACGTTGACAGGTTCTATGAACACAGTTGGAAGAGTTTCGGATTTATTTGTAAGATAATTTATGGAAATGGGAATGTGGTGGAGGGAATGTGCTGCAGGTTCATTTAATCGAAGGCGTAATTGACCAAGTGGATGGTACGGTGCGTATCTCCTGGGTTCAACCACGAGTTCTCGCCGTTTCACAAATAGCGTCGTTGAGAGACAGGCTTGACGTGTGGCTCAGCAAAGTTCATACGACACTTTTGGCAGTGGAGTCAGAAACACCTGACCTACTCGTCTCTTAGGCTCCACATCTACCCGTTGAAGTCCTTCCTCATTTGACATGTCTCTTCTCTAGGCTTGTGAGCAACATGGATTGGTGTGATTAGGTGCTCATAGGTCTAGTGTTAAGATAGTCCTGTCTGGCTTACCGAACGTATGGTTTTGTCTTTGAAGAAGATTATGATGGCATTCGGAATGTGAAACTGCCCAGTGGCATTAGTGGCCCAATGGCCGCCTTTTGGGTGCTTTGCTAAGGTTGGCTAGGATCCCTTTTCCTGTCTTGAGCAATAATGTTTAACGCTTAACCATCCCATTCGGATGGGGTATTGTTGAGTCTTTCACCATGGACCATCCGTTGGTTGTACTGACTTTTCTAGTATTGATATTTTTTCTTCTGATGATTGAAGACTTTGTTGATGCAGAAAGGTTGGAGTTCATGTGATTTTTGTGGAAGAAAAATTGTCTCGTAAGTTTGTTTGGACAAGATCAGCTAGGAACGCTAATTGGGCGGAAGCCCCTCTATAAGAAGACATTGAATTCCTAGGGAGTACAGATGCCAACTAGTGCTTTGTTGAGTAGTGAAGAATGGTGAATAACAACACCAAGTTTCTTTGTGTTAGGTCTGTTATCCTCCGAGGACAAAGCATTGTTACTCCTTATTGAAGGACAGGTACATGTAGTCCAGATTCTTCCATCACTGACAAAACCGGGCTTCGTAATGAAAGTGGGATGGTAAACCATCTGAATACATGAAAACAAAGAAATTGAAAGCGATAATGAAGTTGAAGAACTAGACTAAGGAAGCGAGAATGGTAAACCATGCGGAAGAAACTATCACCATGAATGGCTAAAATGAACAAAAGAAGTGAAAGAAAAACAACAACTACGAAAGTAACAATAAAGCATACATCCAAAGATAACCTACCTACACCCAGTATGTTTTTAGGCAACAGTCCACCGTCGGTAAAATCATGAACTTTCCATGTAAGTTGCACTTATACGGAATCTAATCTGGGATTGAATGGAGCGTTGCTGTTAAAGTTAACAACTGTGATTCTAAAAAACTTTACGGCATGAGAACGCACATTAGCTTCGATATATAGTTAAGTGTCACAGTACCAGAAAACGTGACAACTTCTAATTTACTGTAAATAATATGATGTTTGCTAATGTGACATCGTACATTAAACTCAGACGCAAATTAGGGTGACGTTCCATTAAGCGGTCCCAGTAAATGTACGGACAAGTCTACTGGCAGCGTTTACTGGAAGTCCGCTCCATTTTGTCGGGCCAGTAACGAACCTTCCTCAATTATGATTGGCGCCACGTAGGTTAGAGTCCAGATTCTAAAAATCTTGAAAAAAATCTACAAACGGAATATCTGTACGAAATTTCTGTACCACCGGAGGTAATTAATGATTCGTACATAAAGTTTTCGGCTAGATTTTGATTTTGAAAATGGAAATCAAAATTTCGAAACAGAGTGGCAAAAAGACGCGACAAACTTTGAAGGTCGCGGCAAACTTTGAATGTCGGTGGATGTCAGACGGAGCGTGCGAGGATATTTTCAGCTGACCTGCATTCAACGTGGCAGGAGGCACATGGCATGTACGACGTGCACGCCTGTGATCGCTTGTACAACGAAGATATTTTTTTACCTTTTCACGTGTACCAATGGTAATGAATGGCAATCATCTAGTGGGCCCCAGCTCTCCTCGCCGAAGAGAGTTGGGGCCCACTGGATGATGTGCTCGATTGCTTGGCTGATCTCAAAAAGTGAAACATCCAACGGTCAGGAATTACGCCTACATCATTGGAGCTTCCCGACAGCTTTCCAGTAACGATGTTTCGTCCGACAAAAAAAAATTCTGGTACGGCTCTGTACGGCGCTGTACGAAAACGTACGGCGTCCAGTAACGAACCCCACTTTTCGTCTAATGGAACTTCACCATTAAAGAACGACGTGAAATGAAACAACTCAAATCGAAAGTACTAGAAGTCCTGTACTGATAAACACGAAACGAAATAAACCTTAAACACGATAAAACAACGGACCGCGTAAAATATCAATGGAACTAAAGTACTAAATGAAAAATATTCGTGTCGTCACGCGCGACCAAATAATGAACAAAAATTAATGACTTCATGATTTCATTTCAATTACAAAATGGAAATGAAATTTGAAGTAAAAATTTAAATATTCATAAGCTAGAAAAACATCTTCAAAACTGGCCAAAATTGGAAACTAATCACCATGCCCTAAAAATTTATTAATGAATTAATATTAATTGAATTTGAAATTTCTAATCAATACCTTTCCATTGAGTAGAAAAAGTAAACCATTTACTATTTGTGCCATAAATTACAATTTTTGACAACTAAATCCTAATTGCATCATAAAATTATAATCCATTCCTGATATGAGCTTTTCGTAAGGATGAACTTTTATTTCGGCGCCTGTAACGACTAAAAGTAGATGTAATGCCTTAAAAAAAAGTAGAGTGGAAGTTGATCGAAGGTTTATCGCCAAATAGCCTCAATAAGTTAAAATACTAAAAAAACAGTGTCTTTAGAAAGGATATTTAATATATTTTCTATTGATACGTTGTACGCCAATTTGGGAATCATTTGAGTTACCGTGGATTGAAAAACGGTCTCGGGTGCCAAATACCCGAGAGAAAAAAAAAAAAAAAAAACGAGAATTCAAACACCTTCAAAAGAAGAAAAATTTGGTAAGCTCCTACTTCCATTTGAAGGCGACAAGATGAACGCATGTTAACCAAAAATAGCAACATAGCACGTGGATTTTGAACTTTTGATGAAAAGTGCGCGAAATTTGAAAAAAAAACGTGATGGAAAAAAAGAGAGAAAAAAATGAAAAGATTGCGAACATAAAAATAGGTTGTATTAATGTATACTACCATTAATGTACCTGTGGTCAGCGTTCTTTCAAGCAGAGGGCCTCAACATGCTTTCGCTGGGCTTAGGGGATCTGCCAGATGCTTTTGGTGGGCTAGTTTTGTTGGGCGTTGTTTGGGCAGAGTAGTTGTTGGTGTTTTATAATGATGTTGTCGTGTTGTGGTTGTCCCTTTCCATGTATTTTGTTAGTTAGCCCGTCTCTATCTGTACATATCTTTCCAATTATCTCTCTGTTTTCATGTTTTTGGTAGGTTTGCTTTTTCCATGCTCTCTGTTTCCTCAGCTTCTTTCTGGGCGTTTTTTTCCCTTATTCCCATGTACTCAAATGGTTTACGATCACACTTTCACAATAAAGCTCTTGTACCAAGATTAGAAGTCTAGATCAAACCCTAAAATCAGACAGAAAATATTTCTAGCAAAATCTTGGCAGAGCACTAGATTGAACAAATTTGTAATGTACAGAATCCGAAAAATAAAAACCAAGATACATAGTTTAAACATCTGTTCCACAATTTTTCTTCCATATAGCAGTTCATTACGGAACGGTACAAATGTAACACTAACGGCTTACGAAACAAAATGTTTGGATAGTGCAGAAACACGTGCGGATACTGATGATATATCTAGATAGATAATCGGCAACCACAGCCGTTGACTCCAGATATCAATTATCGATATTCCTAAAAAAAAAATGTATTGTTTCTAGGCAAGTCCTGCTCGATATCCAACACTAGGTCCAGAAATAACATTTAATTCCTGATTTAATGAAGTTGTGCTCGTGTACATCCTAAAGCCTTTTTGACCATACATGAGCAAAACATTCCAGGTAACAGTAATAGTAACAGTCAATCTTCAGACTAAAGAAGATACAAGAGGCATTATACAAAAGGCATGCATAAAGGAAATCTCAAAACAGGAAAACGAAAGAAAAACAGTACACATTGCAAGCTGCTCTTTGATGTTCCCATATAAAAAAAGAAAAACAAATTTATGTACACTGACACGTCCACTATTGTGACCCAAAACTAGACAAAGCGGCTCTGAACTCCTCCACAAAATTAGAAGCAAAATTCACTTCTTCTGCTTTGACTTTGGCCACGGCCGTTCCCGCGGTTTTGTTTACAAGCAGCTCCACCAAGAAAACACTATTTCCCGGAGGAGAACCTGCCTTTTGGGCGTAAAAAAAGAACTTAAAATTAGGAGAATTCCCTCCCGATGCCATACACTGTATGTTTCGTGACACCATATGCTTCAGTAAAGGTGAAGGCCCAAGCAAAGCTGCTGAAGCTTGTGTAGAAAGAGTCTCGTTCTGCAAAAAACGAAGGAGAATCAATAAAAATAAACTCAGTTTTCTTTATTTTTTGCATAAGAACACGCTTGTTGTCATTAACCCCTTTTTCAACTGCTCATATCCCCGTCTAATCCAGTTACTTGAACTGTGAAAAAGTCAAATACTCCGTTGATAAAAACAATCCAATCCCAGGATAAAAGTGAAAACACCTGCCCGAGATAGTTACCGTTGGTAAATAAAAAACCGATAATAAAAGTGAAAAAACCTACCAGAGTTTGAGTCATCGGCAACTGACTCCATTTGCGTCGAAATGTTTCCGCGTCCAATACCGGTCGAGGATTCAGTTTCAGAACCGGGACTTCTGGGACCGGTTGACTAAGAGAAGGAGACGTGAATCCGAGCAAATCGTCCAAAGAAGCCATGGATGACGCAGGAACTGGAACCGATGCAGTAAGAGTCGTCGAGACTGGGACAGGAAGAGACGGGGCAGGTGACAGTAGATCAAAAGTTGGGATTTCTTGTACAGATGTGAAAACATTTGGTTCGTTAGTGACGGGTGCGAGTGTTTCTTCCTTCTCTTCGGCAGTGAGAAGAGTGTCTGCTTCAGAGTAAGGAGCTCCAGTGGGAGCTACTCCACTTGGAGAAGGCAGAGCCGCAGGAACGGTCATAGCTTCGGGATCCGTTACATCCAACGGTCCACGATGTTCTTTGTCGAGAAATAGATAGGACGGCTGGTAGAGAAAAGAAAAAGGAGGAAAGGGGAGGGGATGGAGGGGAGGGGAGGAAAGGGAAGGAAATGGAAAGACAAGAAAAGAAAAGAAAAATAAGGATGTTTAGCATGAGTGTGAGGATGTCTGGCATGAAACAGTACGTTGCAAACATTTTCTGCAGGAAATTTTTACAAAACATGAACTGCATTTCGACATCTTTGTGGCATTATTCCAGGATAAATGTTTTGTTTTGATCTTTAGATTTGACCACTTCTCCATCTTCCGAGTAGAAGCTTCAGAATATCTACTTCATCTTCAAAATCGGTTTGATTGGTTCAAGCCATCCCCTCCAAACCGCATTCATTTCTCCTTCTTTGTAAGTTGGTGTTAAAAGAAAGCTCTTTCTGGTCTTTGATAAGACAACAACCTTGGATCCCAATAGATGTTGACACAACTTCTAGATAACGAGATGCTACAAAAACAAACAGTTTTGTAATACATTGACATAGTGATGTCATAGTAAGGACGTACCGCAAAAATCAAAATGCATAAAAATACACATTCTCAAACTCTTTCCAGAATCCTGATGGGTGTTTCTTAGTATCTGTTGCTATACCGCGAATAACATTAATATGGCACCCCTGATTTTGGGTCTATGACCACAAAATAGTGTTGATATATTGCTTTTTTTTTCAGAACACTAATAATCACCCACATGCTAAAATATCCCCCACACTAAAAATTTGTGTCCTCTAATAACAATTCACAGTGGAACATATGGACAATCGCTATCAGTGGTACTGCCAGTAATTTGATTGCCACTTTTTTTGGCCGAAAATCATAAAATAGTGTCAATAACACTATTGAAGGAAAGTGGGACCAAATTCAGCCACACCACTCTGCACTAAATTAGCATCATTGATATTTCACTTTAACACGGATGATGCCTTTACACTAATAGCGATAGGCAGTGTACTGTATCAACAAGACGGTAAAAATACCAGACCAACAAATTCGCATGACTAATTCAGTTTCGGTATTGGATTTGAAGAAGTCCGGCTTACAACTAGTATGTTTATGTACTTTAAATGAGTCCCCTTGTAACTAATTTTCCCTTTCAAGTTCTCATAACAGTGTCCTCTCCCAAGATCATCCGGCCATGAAACATAAACTAACCAATTTATCTTCGACTTATTAAGACATAAATTATAGACGCCACTCCTCGACCATTGATCCTAACATGGATTACTCTTTATTCAAACGGTCTATGGAGCTTATCGCCACATTATATCATAACTCATGTGTAGACTGCATTCTTCACTCAAGTAAAGTGACTGCAGCACTTATGTAGAAAATTTTGATGTGAACTACAAGCATTCACAAGATCGTTTTTCTGCGTACATGAAGAAACGTGGACCACTAACTATAAATCCAGACAAATCAAATGAGAGATGCGTTTCCCCAAAAGTCAGGATCGGCTACAAGAACTAGGTCAAGCCATAATAAGTGAAAGATGAAAGAGAAGCCTTCCACCAAAAGCAAAACCAAACACCTTTTGTACCTGAAAAAAGCGCAGTCTGTACGATACACCTTTTCCTTCAGTAGTGAAAAGGAAAATTGCAGAGCTTGTGAAACCTTACCTTCCTGTAGACCACAGCCAAACTGTTAAATTCGTCAAAAATACGGTCTTTTGCTTCACTGCTCTGTGTTTCCGCAAACACAGAGACAGCTTGCTTTGGAGGGTTTATCACTCTTTCTGCTGCTTCTACCCCGGCTTGGAGAAGACGGTAATAAAGGAGTGCACGATCGTGGACATCCTGTATAGACACAGAAAAAAACAGCAAATATTCAAATAATAGAAACAATACTTGGCCATCGAGCCTTACAGATCCCAAAGAAACCCACAAACCTCTTTCAAAAGAGTTGGCAGACAAGATAGGTTTGCAGTTAAGACACTTACCTTACCACAAGCGGAACTTAAGACCATAAGTTAAGTACATGTACTTAAGATTTTTGTGTTCATGAAAAATCAAACACCAAACTCAACTCTATACCAGACGGACAGTCACTGTTAATTGTTAGATACAAGTATTATCCTTAGTCAGACATGTTAGTTGACTTATTGTTAACTCGATCACCTAGAAGCAATACATTGTTACCAAGAGGCGATACATTGCTACTTGGAAGCAAAATATTGCTACCTAGAATAAAACCAATACTACCTAGAAGCAATAAATTGCAACTCCTGAAACTAGATTCCATCCTCACCTGATGATGATCTGCAAGACCATAAGTCAAAGCAGTTCCCAATATGGACTGACATTCTGGAGGCCTCTTAAAGAACAGCTTCGCAACAGCTGTAAGAAGCTCGAGCTTCACCTGCAAGTTCCATCCATGTTCACTTCCTGAAAATTGAATTTTCTTTCAGTAAAAGGTCGTAAATCTCGTCTCAAGAGTAAAAAATACATTTTATGTCGAACCAATCTGATTATTTTATCATCACATATACCAAACGTCCATTTCCTGCCGATAAGAATCCCACGTTCCACAGCATAAACCTTCCATAGACCCAAAGAGACATAAAATCTCTTCTAAATAAAGGAGCAATTATCTTAAGCGCAAAGATGAGATAAAAAAACAGAAAAACTGCCAGTCGCCTCTACAAAGTCTCATAGTCTATATAGCATATACTAAAAGATTGTTGTAACTCTTTTCAGAAAACAATCCTCCGATTGAACCACCACAGACATAGCTTACCTGCAAAGGTACCTATATGCCTGCTAAAAAACCCTAAAAAACCCGTTGAACACATAGCAACTCATACGACATGCACTGAGTCTCAATTTCCATTTTTACATATATGACAACTGTTTGCATAAATCACCAAGTAGAATTCGCCCAAAGCAGTTGACTCGAAAACCGAAGCCACTAAACACCAAAAAGCACTCTACAACAATCACCACGACCATTATTAACAATAATTGTCAGACCAACACACTCTCAAATCGCCTCCCTTTAGATTCTGAAGCCTTTCCATGAATCCCTCCATCCCAAACTAACCACCAAAAAATCTCTGCCGAAAAAAAAGTCCTGGTCATACCAGGGGAGATTCTTCCTCAGCCCAACTTTCGACCAGGTTCTCCAGAACATAAGGAGAGTCGATCATTTCTTGTCCGTATTCCCCGAGCATCCAGACAAGAGCTACTTTGGCCCGTGGTTCTTGAACACTTTTGGTGCTTACACTTCCAACCACAGCAATGCAGTCCTGACTCCATTGAGGATACTTTCGAAGCAAATCTTTAACTAGAACCTGAAAACAACGAAAAAGGCAGATAAATAGGTGTCTTATCGGCAAAAAAAAACCTCTATCGGTGGTCTAGAGCTCGATCACGGACCCAGAAAACAGGCGAGATTCTTTTGCTTGCCTAGCATATGGTCGCGAATTCCTAAAAGTTAAGAGCTTAAGGATTCAGGTTGTTTTTAAAAGTTCCTGGGTCTTTTGAGTCATTATTCCTTTCCATTCTTCTAGTTCCACATTGAAGCTTGGCGAGGCTTTTCGTAGTATAACTAAGCACGATTTAGAGCTAAGTTTTCTACAAATTTTAGACTTCTTTAAGACATCCAAGAAAATAATTAGATTTGTGTTTGTTTTTTTGAAGTTTTTGTGTCTTCCCAGTAGTTATTACTTTCTAACTTTTTTGTTTCACGCACAGATTCATAGTGCCAAAAACTATGGTGGAAATGAGCTATGACATGGCAAATAAATCATTCCCACGACCTAAAAACAAATATACCCTATCACATTTATGGGCCAAGGACAGGGCTATAATGACCTACAAACTAAACTGCAAAATGCAAATAGAATACTTTCAGCAGCAAAATCTGATACACCAAACTCTACCCCAAATTCTCCAACTCTTCAGCTTTACACTCCAATCCTTCAGGTTTATACTCCAATCCTAGAGGTTATTAACTGTCTCACTATAAAAAAGTGGACAAATGAAAGGCTCTAACTCAAAGTCAAAGAAACTGACCAGCGTTTCTGCTGTGACATAGTCAGTGTCCATCTCCAAGAATTGAAGGAGTCTATCCACGATGCCATTTACATCATAACTTTGCAAAGCAATTTGACCAACGGCTCGGATCGATTCCCGTGCGATCGTGACATCCACATTCGCAGCATACTCGCTGAGCTCAGTAACTGAATAAAGCCGAAAAAACCCCACTCGCCATTGTACTTTCAGAATTCAAAATCCAGTACACATTGGGATCGTTTTCAGCGCTAAAAGATAACTAGTGTTTTTAGTGTTTATAATTCTATTTCCGGTCTAAACTTCAAAGGCAATTCTGACCGCTAAGAGAATTAGCGTTAAAAAAACTATATATTTATATATATTATCAATAACGCTAATTTGTGTTCAGCGAACAAAAAAAAAACCGAGACAAAAAATATTGTTATTACCACTAATAGCGATACAAAGTGTACCTGTACATTGTGACGATTCTGGAATATCCACAACAAATATGAGGACACTCCGTAATGAACTCAAAAGGAGGCAACAGCATGAGTGTAAAACAAACAGGAAACTAAATACATACACCTTACCCTCGACAAGCTGACAACTAAAACTTCCTGCCAGAATTCCAGAAATGTAAGTCAATTCTTCCAGACAAGGAAGTAACAAAACTAACCTTCCTCAAACAAACAAACAGCGATTTTGACATGACATACCATCCCACCTCCCAAAGCTCCTCCCAGACACCTACCTATCCTCAAATGTGTTGTTTTCATTCGCCACGGCAGTCAACATCTCTAACTTCAGTTTCTTCACATATGTTGGGTCACTGAACGGCAGTAGAAATGCTTATAATCTGCTGCAAAAAGCATAGGTGCCCTTGAAACAAGAAGGCTCAAGTGACTGAGGACCGCATAGGACTGCCTCTGAACTGCTTGTGCTCATAAGAGTCAACAATGGCGCCTTTATTCGCTCATAAACCTGCCCAAAAAAGAAAAGAAAGACAGGGAAAAAGAAAACCCTTCATGAACCGCTCAGCGTAAAGAAATAAGTACTCCACCAGCACCGACACAGGAAAATATTGCAATTCGTTCAATACCCAAGATTCAGAAACCCACGGTTCAAATGTCTTTTATGTCTTTTGCTTTATGACAACTCAGGATAAAGAAAATGTGCAAGTGCTATCAAAACACGCCTAGATTGCTGTTCATATAATAACTAAGTTTCAAATGAATATCATTCTACTCCTATCATGGCTTAAACTGATGGTATAAAGCTTCTAAAAAATATCAAACCGTAAATCGGAACTTCCAGAAAGAGACGTGGAAATTTGGTCACATGCAGGAAATCTCTGAGATAATCAACATAGTCAGAAGCAGAAAAAACATAGAACAAACAAATCTCAAACCTCCAAAGTGAATCCATGAGTCAAAAAACCATTTGTGCATGGACGACGGATACTAACTCTTGTCAAAAAGAGGAACAAAAATGAGGCATCACAATCTGTCTTCCAGTTTGCCAAAGCCATATTTACAAGAAACAGTGTTTATCTCCCTTCTTACCCAATTTCTGAGCAAGGTAGAAAACTAATTGTGAAGAAAATAAGAAAAAACTAAAGCTACTTTTGGACTTCTTTTGGTCAGCATTCAAGAAAACTTGAGAAAAAAACCCAAAAAATAGGGAGATAATGTTGCTATCAAAACCAGCGTCAAAGAATGCAGGTACACTTCATAAAATCTATAAGCTGTGATACCGCAATTCCCCTAACTACACCAGAGTTAAGAAATACATAGCTTGAGGTTTATTTTAGTGTTATTTAGGTCCGAGCGACGTGGATGATTTCATTCCCTTGCTAAATTAGATTTAAGAATAAAACTAATAGTATTATTAACACTAATTTATGTCCAGAAGGCCAAAAAAGAAAAAAGAAAAAACAGGCACAGAATTAGTATTTATAATCAATGCTAATAGCCATTACGGTGTAATGCGGAGACTAAGGTGCCAGTGTTACCAACCTGCTTCTAAAACTGACGAGGAATAACTGACAATGTAACAGAGAAATTACGGTTGGCAACAAGCATAGAAACAAAATTGGGATTGGAGGGAACCAGAGCGAGATGTTATACCATAACGCATGTTTTCAGCCTTTTGGCCCATGAATCTTGAACATAAGGGTAGTGGCAACAGTCTATTCAGTTAATTTTAAATTTCAAGCCAACAGTCTATCTCAACAAAATAAAAAGAAAGTTGTCATTGTGGAGAAACTACGAACTAAAATATGAGAGCCAAACTTCCGTTCCAGCATTATCAGGCATCACAAGCAGGAAAAGATGGAGGATCGACTGCACAAATAATATAAATTTTCCGTCATTTATGACGATGACTGTGTGAAAACGATTCAGAGAGCTGTTTCTATCACAATTTCATACGTGTGACATCTTCTTACATACGTGTCAATTCATAAATTATATACTCTGATTATCAGAGCCAAACAGAAAAAAAATCCCAAACCAATCGCTCCACCACTAGTTAAAACCAATTCCCTCCTCCTACACCTCATCGTTCCCCCTTCCCAACAAAAACCTCCCTCTAACAATAACAAAAAATCCCCATGGACAAAGAGGTAAAACCTTGTGAGTCTTGCCTGCTGGTGTACATCCGCCATGGAGAGAGTGAGGTGTGAAAACACTTTGGTAGTGGCCAAAACTAAGGCACTATTGGCGTGCTGTAGACGGTCTTCCAGGAGATTCATAATATCAAAAGTTTCATTGGATTCAGTTGGGACATATTTGGACACGAGATCCAACACAAGACATTGGCCCCATTCACTGAATTCCCTTAATCCTGCAAACCCACCATCATCCACTTCTTACAATGGTCGGTTGGTCTATGCACTGTATATATCACCAAATGGGGAAACTAATAATAAAATACCTAGATTAAACCTGAAATTTTCTAGTATCTTGTCAAATGACTTAAAAAATCCTATTATGAGACAGCCCACATTAGCTCCAAAAAAGGACCAGTGAAAGGACAAACCTATTTAGCAAAGCAAAACACGACTGCCTTGCTGTATAAGATCTCCTTCTCCTTAATAGCTGCCTCGTTGTTCTGGTTAACTTCAACTGTCAAAATCTCTTCTAAAGCACAGAGGCTATTGGCAACCACCTGCACATTTCCGACCAATAAACTATCAGTACAATCCATCAGCATCAATCCATGGACTTGTGCTTTTGACAGACTCTTTCACAATCTTAACGAGTAACTGCTTAACTACTGTAACTACTTTCTGCCTAGCAAGGTGTGATCTCTAAGTATCCATCATAAACATCAAAAGTTTAAAGATCAAGACATGGTACTTCAGCCTCGTTACCACAACGGTTTAAAGGTCCAACCGAAAGCACAACTTTCAAATACATATAGGGATGGGTACAATATTCAGATTCACATGCACCAACATCTTTCACATCAGTGTATTTTGTCATCTTGCACCTCCACTCGAATAACCTATTTATTATATCAAGATTGACTTTCTATAATGTCGATTAATGATCATTGGAATTTCTAGGCTAGTCAGATTTAACACAATCAAACAAATCCTTAAGCTGAAAAGTGACAAGTGGCATAAATTTCTTGCGTGCTTCCACAAACTAGACTTATCTAGCATGCCAACATTTGCATCTAACTCCCTAGTTTCACTTAAATAACCAATAGAAGAGCCATGTTTCTACACAAAATCGTACATGAATCTCTGATAGGCAAAGCATTTAATTGCCTAAAATAAACTATCACAAATCCGTTATTTTGTTTATTGGTTCACTGCCTTATCCAGATTGTTGCTTAAACCATTGCCCTCCAATTATCGCCACCAAAGTGAGCAGGTTTCACCAGCAGTCAGCCCAGCAAGAAGCCCATGATGTGCAACAAGGACACTTTGTTGTTTTGATTTTAAGCACACATTTCTATTGCAGGATCGCAAACGTGAACTGAAGTGCATATGCCTTAGTTCTATGATTTTACTAATTCCACACATAACTCATTTTTAAAAGGTTGGAGCTTGTCAAACTGTTTGCATTGAAATACTTCTAACACGGTCAGACCTATATGTCACGTATGAGTTAGTTAAATTTTCAAAAAGCAGATCACAATATTGAATGGTCCAGCTACCAGAGAAAAAAAAACCAGCTCATAATTTAGCGCACATGTGAGGTTGACAAGAAAAAATGTTTCTTTTCATTAGTGAGGCAGGTTTAACAATTCATTGCATTAGACCTCCAGCAGGTTCTTTGCCATAGCTTGATACTATGACTAGTTTATCTACATTTGCTACCTTCATACTTGAAAAATCATAAAGCAAAAATGTGAACAATAGATCAACGTTTTTGCACGGAATCCTCAGAAATCTCCTGATCTCCATGGCTCCCTGATCCCGAAACATTTCAAAAGACTGAAATTTAGCCCATTGTTATTAGAGTTAAACATTTTCCGGGCAGTCAAAGGCATTAAGCTTTGTAATCTACAGTTGGATTTTTTTCCAAAGGCAAGCAATCGAAAGGTAAGACCTCTTAATGTCACGATTGGAAATCGGAAACCTGTGTGATGACAAAAAGTATTTTTGACTGCCCGAAAAATGTTTAACGCTAACGAAGATGGGCACTGTATGAATAATAGATCATTGTAACGACCATTCTAACAGAATCCCTTATGCCCAACAGTCACAGGATTCAAAATCCATCATAACTAATCCGCGACATTCAGCTTAATGTCTATGATTAAGTGAAATTCTCATTTAATCTCCCAAGACCAATGCATACCCTCCATTTTCCAATCTTAGTCTGTTTACTCCAGACCTATATGATACAGATGTGGAAACTCTATATGATTTTGTTGTATCGTACCTGGGCATCCGGATCATGAAATAGAAGTGATTTGAGTGTTTCGGTGAATTCATTCTCCTTGCACACTGCAGGTGCTATGTGGTACAGCTTCAATACCCCGATTGAAGCGGTCATTCGAACATATGAACTGTTATCCTTCAATCCTTGGCGAATGGGACCCACCAAGTACTCCACTAAATTCTTAACTCGGAGGCCGCAAAGACTCCTCAATGCTAGACCTCGGATCATGGGGTCATCATCCTGCAAGCAAAGCATAGACGCTCTGAAATGTAACAAGGGGGAGGTAACAATCATCAACTGTACTTGGACAGTTTGCCATGCCTCAGCTTAAGCAGGTTGACCGAGACAGCCTCGGCCTCAGAATTGTATGATTGCCTACAATGGAGCATAAACTTCCAACACATACAGCAGTTGTTCAGCTTTGCTATCATAAGTTAAACCTGAGCAAAATGGGTAAAGTCAGAACACAACAAAGTAAGATGATCCATCGAGATTTGGGATGCAAATGAGACCACACAAATTTCCGCACCAACATCGGCAGGCAAGACACGTGAGGCAACTGTAAAACTAGGTTAGATTTGGTTAATGTCGTTTATAGAGCAAAAAGGCATGCCTCACCATACCTGGCAATCCCGCTGTAGAAAATTGATTGTTAACAATGCAAGCTCGGGGTTCATTGCCGCATAGTTGCAGACATAAAGGTAGCACATCTTCTTCAAAACAAGATCTGAGGTGGCACTGCACATCACCATCTCACTGACGAATGGACGGGTAAAGTCAGTTTGATTTCGTCAAGTCAAGTTTAACTGCCCGGTGTTAGTCCAAATAAGGGCAAAAGAGGCAAGCCCCTTTATCACGGAAATTCCATTTCTACTTCTCCCACCTAAATCGAAAAGATGGTTCTTTATGAGATTAAACACCAAAAAATCACAAGAAGAGTGAATAGAAAATAAAAAGGGAAAAGCACACCTGAATAATGCAGAAACATCGACTCCAATTGTCATGTACGAGATCACTTTTTTGTACAACTCCCGTTTGACATCGCCAACTCCGACAGCCCTGGACATAGTTTAAAAAAAAAATCATGATTTCTTTTCGCTGAAAAATCAAACAAGTTTGGCTGCCAACATTGAATCAAAAGGGTGACCATACCGAAACTTTTAACTTTTTCAACTGTGACAATGCCGCATATAAATAACAGGAGAAATACACCTGTTGGACCAACATCTGGCTCAGCATATTCGCTTAAGTGGATGTAAAGGCCTACCTGCTGCCAGCAAGCTGTCTCAATTGGTTCTTCAACTCCGTCAATTCACCCTTGCGAGTGTCAGTGTTCATTTTTGTAATTTTTTAAGTCGGGAAATAATGATAAAACAAAAAAAAAAACAAGAAAAACACAACAATTCGAACAAACAGATAGGCACAGGGCAAGTTCCCTTCAACTCTGCACGCGCGATTTTCCAAACCGGTTTCCAACAAAAACCGGGTCAAGCCAGGTGTACTGTGCCGTACCGAGCCTTTCCACTGCTATACGACTGCACGGTTGCACAAAAAGTCAAAAACGTCTGAAACAGGTATGACGATTCTACGCTTCGCATCGATTTGCATACTACACCGTGAATCGTAATTAGAGTAGAAAAACGAGAAAAGATAATTAGAGTTATTAACTCTATTTTGTGTAGTCGACCCTTTTCAAAAATAGAATTTAGTCTAATTTATCAATAACTCTAATTTGGGCGAAAATTTGGGCGCTGAATATATCTACTGTAAATTAGGTAACCTTACAGAATCTGACAAAAAGTACAGTTACACGTCATTATGACGTTTTCACTACGCTGTTTGTTAAAATGCAGTTACATGATAACGGCCTGTATTAAATCATCATTTGTACTTTTTTACTTAATAAAGTACAATTTTGCACGGTCAGACATCTACCGTACGCCACCCTATTTAAAACGACACTGTATTAGAGTTAGGGTATGTCCCCATGTGCATAAGTAAGGCTTTTTTTCTGTCGTTTTCCTGTAAAACTTAGCGCCGTACTGTCAAAGTTGCAACCGTACAAAGGAATTTTTTTTTGCAGGGGTCTTTGAAATTCCGATGCCATTTCACGTCGACCGGACAGGAGACGCAAAGGGCAAAGCATATCTTCTTCAAACCGTAAACGTCACAGGCTGTAAGGAGGTACGTCTACAATGTCACGGTAAACATGCGACGTCACAAGCAGTTCCAAAAAAAAACGTGCGACAACACATATTGTAGACGATACCAACCGTCACAGGTATTATACTAGCATACAATAGTCACAAACGTAAGTTACGATTTCGTTCTTACGCATAGGGACACTTTAAAACCGAGTACACCAGATCCGCGCTAAAATATAAGTTCTAGCGGATCGAACTTGTTTATAAAGGGGTATTTAGGTGTTATGATTATAGAGTACTAAATTTGGTAGACGTCCGCGAAAGAATCACGCTATTTGGAGTTATATTTTAAAAGTTATAGTGATGGGAGAATTTAGGTGACAGCGTGGGGTCTAAATAACAAGTGGGTATCATTGAAACGGGTTAAGGGTCAAATTAGTACCGAAATTTTGCGTGTACGTTTCATAAAGTTATAATGAAACGTTTAGTATGCACGGTGGTTCGTTTCGTACACATTTTAGTACGAAATGTCACTTTCACTTTTGGGAATTTCGAAGGAAGTTTAGCGTGCGAAATTTGTTACGCACGATCGTGCGAAGTCGCGTTTCTTTTGGCGCGCACTTTTGCACGTAAATGTTACGTAGTGAAACGTAACGTTTGATTGGTTAGTAAAGTGCTAAGTAGTTAGTAAGAGATTTCACACGTTTTTGCATTGGTCAGTCTTTGCTGATCAATGATTGGCCCAGGTAAAAGCCTGTTAAAACGGAGCGTTGACTCTGGCCTGGCTAGTCCAAGGCGATGATGGATAAATAGTGAAGTGTAAGAGGAGAGTAGACATCTTTTCCTTTGGAAAAGGTTTTGGAAATTCCGGCTGATCTTCGTCCTAAGCGATTAATACCAAATTGGAGAAAAGACATTTTGCATTGAAATCTCTTACTAACAAAAAAGTGTTTTAGTAGTTAAGAGATAGAATTATTAAGAGTGGAGAGTAGTGGAAAACACTTCAATAAGAAGGGTTGAGCCACGAGGGCAAGAGACCAAGCTAATGTTATGTGGACAAAAGCTTCTTCTAATTTAAAGTTTATCCTTATGTGAGTGTTGTCCAATGTGGATGTGTATTTCCCAATGTGTGGAATGTGTGGTTGGAATTGTTTGTAGTAATGGGATTTTCTGAGAGGTAGGAGATCCCGTTACAAGTTCGCTAAGTTACAAGTACATGGGGACATACCCTTATTAACGCTCATTCAAAAAGTACCTTCAATAATGTAAAGAATAATTTAGAATAATGTACTCTATTTATGGTGAGAGAGTCTGAATTTGGGGTGACGGAATTAGCGTACATAACTGAAAATGTATAGGTTCCATTTTCCATTTCCCCATAGGAATCGTAGACCTAAAGAAGCTTATCTAGAGAGTGCCGACTCCAAGTTGATACAAACCCAAATGACTAATAATCTGACAGTCAGAACTCCAATTCAACTTCACCCCTATGAAAGAAGATTTTTTTTGTGCTCAGTTTCGCCACATAATGCGAAGGTTCAACATGTGTTTTGGAAAGTATTCCCCACTTTGAATTTCCCTTAGAAAAGCCACCACCCTGGCAGGAAAACACTCTGACCGACTACACCTCTGTGTAGGGTGGACTCGCTTGAGTCCGCAACAAAAAGAATCACTGAATTTGCTCCCCTAAGCAGTTAGTTATGGCTGGCCAAAGATGGCATATAAACACAAAAGGTCACTTGGAGAGAGGAGCCTCAAACAGGCTAAGTCCCTAAACTCCTACTCATAGCTACCTACTACCGTACCCTAGACCAATCAAAAGAGTGTATAGTACAAGAAGGTACAGTTGCCAATTGTACTTCTTGTACGACCATTGTACAACATGACATTCAGGTTGACAGTTGTCAGCTTGGGAGCCATCGTTCCTCTTTTCATCTTTTTTGGCGTCGAATGAAGTGGCGCCACATGGCACAGCGTGCCGCTATGTCCGAAGGCGCCAAATATTCACTCGGGTTTGGTGGCGGCGCGACGTCCGTTCGATCATTTATTTTACAAGGTTGGATTCGCGTCCGCAAGAGCCGTTGTTGTCGTGCATGTGACAAATGAGATGGTTAACATGCAACACAATCAGCTGCAAGATAAAGAGTAAAGAAATAAGCAAGAAAGTCATGAACATATTAGAAAACAAGTGAAATATGTATGTACAAGCAGCAAGCAACAAATACACGTATCACAAGAAAAGTAAAGGTAGGGCGAGAGAGGAAGCTACGAGGCTCAGTTTATTCCCCCCCCCAGCTCTTTAGCCTGGC
The DNA here is from genome assembly GCA_037447655.1 of Zygnema cylindricum. NCBI lineage: Eukaryota > Viridiplantae > Streptophyta > Zygnematophyceae > Zygnematales > Zygnemataceae > Zygnema > Zygnema cylindricum. The sequence goes on from JBBHKE010001496.1 coordinate 26,202, forward strand.
GAAGAGTTGGCCAATACGAATGGCAACTCTCAACAGCCGTGACAAAACCAATGGCCATCTGGAACAGCTATTAATGGAGGGACCACACACTCTATGTGAAATCCCTGGTTGCAATAGTCGCATAGAAGCATAGATGTTTCTCCGTCGACCCGGTTGCAAAGTGTGCATTCTGTAGCCTCAGTGATAGACATACGCATAGGGTCCATGTCTTAGGAGAGATCCGGTAAATAGCATGGAGCATATTTCTTTGATGCTCCCGAAATGTTCGTCTATCTGCTCCTTGAAGTCCCAGCATACCATTCGTGTCAACTTCAAAAATTCAGAGAATATTAGGTGAAACATCTCTGTCCAAGGTATCGAACAAATGGCGTCGTAAATAGACGTAATCTCCCACTCGGTAACGCTTCTGCTGGGGCCAGTATGTAGAAATTAATGGATATTTTTAGTATTTTCTCGGTCTAAAATAAAATGCACAAAAGAAGCCGAGGCGGTCTACCTCTAACTCCTCTCTTCAGCCCCCACACTTGTCGCAGTCACTGAAGGTTGAAAAGGAAGGTCGAGCCATGCGTGCCTATGCTGCTTAGAGATAGAGAGACATGTGGTAGATTTTGGTAGATTTACCAAAACATGCTTGACGGACCCAAGATTTGATCCTGCTTACGTGCCATTTGTCAAGTCCAGCCGTAGCCGGTAGCTTTATCCTATTAGTCTATCATCGGTCCTGGTACATACAGGGTTTGACAATTATTTAAACTGTTATAGGTACACAAGTTCGTTTTACGGCGTGAACAGTTTTTCAGACATATACATTGTTTTGTATAGTACGGCGTATGATACTCCACGAAATGAATATCGTGCATTTGTTTCGACCGCGAAACAAATACCACGCAATTAATTTTGACGGATGTAATTAATTGCCGATCTAGGTCGAACGGCCGTGATAGATGCCCAAATCCTGGAAAGAACGCTTTTGCGGTTTTTTGTCATTGCCACGTCAAATGACACGTGGCACAGTCACATTGTTTTGTGGCATCTCTGAAGAATACGGGAACAAATCCGGATGTGGCAAGCGTCGACATTTTGGCCATGCCGCACAATGGCCGCAAAGAAAGTACATCCGCACCTGTACTTTTTCTGTACGACAAAGTAATCTGGTTGGACCGTACTCTAGTAGTATAGGGTTTAGAGAGGGATTTAAGACCTAGAAAATTTGGTAGGCAGACCCCTCTCTCTTAGAGAGCTCTTGTACAAAATGTCAATTTTGACCCTTCATAACTTACTGCTCAGGGGAGCAAATTCAAAGATTCTTTTTGCTATATAATCACGGGAGTCTTGTCTTCACAAAGGTGTAGTTGGTCAATATTTTTACCTGTCAGGGTGGTAGTTATTCTTGTGGAAACTCAAAGGGGTCAAGATTATCCTAGAGGCTTTGAGTGAGCTGCTTACTCTGAGGGCCAATGGAGGTCTCAGAGATTCAGGTTTTGGGCCCACCCTCTAGGGTACCCATATTTCATGGAGTAGGTTTCATGTATTGGGAAAGTATGATAGTAAGCGGACGAGTGAGGCGTCCATCCAGCTGAGCCATTCCTCCAAGGTTTGGGGGATGCAGGTTTACCAAAAAGGCAGATCCAGCTCCATCGCAGGATTTGGAGGACGGGGAGAGCATTGTGATGGAAAAAGGGAAAGATAAGGAGATAGTTACACTGATAGCAACACCTATCGCAAACGGTTCAGCGTTCATGTCACCTATTCTAAGGAATGAGGAGAATGATGTTGATACTCGAGATTACAACAATATGGCGGCAAAACACTTAATTCTCCGTCATCTTACTCAAGGACTTGCATCTCCTCATTTGCAAGTGGAAAGGGCATCCGATCTGTAGATTGCCTTCATAGAGATGTACCGGAGTGGGACTATTCAGCAACAGCAATTGGGTGATCGAAAGATAGATGCATATGTACACAAAGGGGGAAAAATGCTAGATTTTTGTAATGAGCTTGCAACCTTTTTCATAGAACTAGAGAGTGTTGGTTAGGTAGAAATAGAAAAGATGAAGTTTAACTGGCTGCTTATGAAGTTACTTGATGACTATGAAAACATAGTTAACCTTGTGCAAGATTTGCCAGATTCTAAGTGGATTTGGAATTCTGTGGTAGGGATGATTCTCGTCCGAGAGAATACAATTGAGATCCGAAAAGGAGGGAAGAGTGGACAAGCTCTGGCAACAAGAACTGTTTGGAGGAGCAAGGATCCTAAAAATTCAGTAGGAAACTATGGAGGACAAGGACAGAAAGCTCAGTCCGATGAATCAAGACCGAGGGTCTCCAAGGGGTTGTGTCACTTTTGCAAGAAACCAGGACACTATATGGCAGAGTGTACTAAGCTAACCGAGCTTAGGTTAAAGGAGGGAAAGACTGGTGGACCTCCGAGAGGAAAAAAAAAGGCCCTTGTGACGTAGGTATCTGAGGCAGAATCCGAGGACGAGGACGATGATCTCCTATTGGATGACGAGTTGGAGGAAAAAAATGAGGTTGAAATTCCACGTTAGCAGAAATGTGCTTTCGGTGGATTTAACGGTGAAGCAAGCTGGATTGTACATTCAGGTGCCTACATGCACATATGTAAGGATAAACACCTGTTCACTAAGATAAAAAAGCTTCCTACCGTAGAGATAGAGAACGAGGATGGTAGGATAGTCACTATTACTCTTGTAGGATTGGTAGATCAAAAAGTGTTAGTTGAAGGAAAGACATCCATAGTTATATTCTCCAATGTATTGTTTATGCTGGAGCTGAACAAAAACCTCATCTCTACATCTGTATTAGATGAAAAGGGTTTTTTTACTAGCACTAGGGAAGGAGTCTTTACTGCTAGTTTTGAGGAAGAAGTTTATTTCGTTGCTGAAAAAGGTAGCTAAGGGATGTTTAGGCTGAATTTAAACAACCAAAAGAAAAAACTTTACTATGCTGGTGTTCATGATATAATGTTGTGGCATAAGAGAATTGGGCATGTGAATCTAGATAAGTTGAGAGAGATGAAAAAAATGGGAGTAGTGGATAAAACTCTGAGACCTCCATTGGCCCTCAGAGTAAGTAGATCCAAAAAAAGTTTATCTAGATAGTGCCGACTCCAAGTTGATATAAACCCAAATGACCGACCCATTGACAATCAAAACCCAAATATAGATTCACCCCTGTGAAATAACACTTTCTGTATGGTCAGTTCCACCACAGAATGCAAAGTTAGAACATGAGATTTGGACACATTCACCCACTTTGACTTTCCCTTAGAAATGCCACCACCTTGGCAGACAAAAACTCTGACCGACTACACCCTTGTGTAGCCTGGACTCCCTTGAGTCTGTAGCAAAAAGAATCACTGAAAATGGTCAAGTAAATTGATAGTTATGGCTGGCCAAAGTTTGCCATTTCTAGAAGGTGCTCTCTGGGAGAGGCAGCTACTTACCCAAAATTTTCTAAGTCCTATTCCCTCTCTAAAACTCTATCTACTGAAGTACGACACCAATCAAATTAGTGTGTCGTACAGAAAAGTACAGGTGCCGGTGTACTTTGTGTACGGCCATTGTACCACATGGCCAAAATGTCGACACGTGTCATAGCCGGATTTGTTACCGCAATCTCCGGAGTCGCCGCAATCCAACATTGTCGCGCCACGTGTCACATGACGTGGCGGTGACTGAAAAACGCCAAAAGTAAATAATCCGTGATCGCGGCGCCTATCGTGGCCGTCAGATCAAACCGGATACAATTGTAGCTGTTGACAATATACGTGCGATATTTGTTTCGCGTTCAAAACAAATGCGCGGTATCCGTTTCATAAAATACATTAAATCGTACTCCGTACTATATAAAACTGTATCTATGTATTACGTATCTATTTCTGTTAGATGAGCTAGTCTACGTGTAAAAATATAAATATCTGTCAAACCTTTAGTACTCTAGCACTGTATTTTAGACTTGTTGGTTAAAGCGAACGGCTAGTTTGACGGACGGCAGGTACGAGGATCAAATCCTGGGTCCGTCACACCTTTTAGATAACTCTATTAAGAATTGCCTTCCTGTCCACTTTGGACAGTCTAGGCAGCCATGGATCTAACTCCTCTTCAAGTCTTCAGTGACTACGACAAGTGTGGGGACTTGAGTGAAGAGTTAGAGGTAGGTTGTCAGTGTCCCCTTTTTGCCTTTTTATTTTATAATCTCTAGACCTAGAAAATACTTAAATTTCAACATCATCGTCTTGTTAAGCCAGAAAGAGAGCGAGGGACAGACAATACAGCAAACAAGAGAAGAAAAAAACCCTTATCACATTTCACAAAGCAACACCTGCATCTGCATATGCTTTCAAAATTATACTCGCAGACACTCTTCATGCAAACCTGCAGTATTTCCTTCATCCTAAGGGAAGTGTCCCTATGTGGCGGAAGTGCTCGGAGTGGGCATCAAGCAGCATGGAGGAGCCAGCGCTGGGTAACCTTGATCACAGCATCTTTGCCCACGCCACTTGGCCCGCTGATGACGATCACCAGTGGTTTCGATGGTGAAGCCTGTGGGCCTGTGGTTTCGATGGTGAAGCCTGTGGGCCTGTGTCCAATGGAGAGCCCAGCGCCTTTTCTAGTGCCTTCAACACGACATTCTTGTTCCTGCACGGGGTAGAACAGACTACAAGGTTAGTAAATATGTAAAGAGATGTGCTGCTTTTTGTAGGTAGAAGCCTTATGATTCTTAAACATGAATCCAAATGCAATAGCAAGCTTGCCAAAATACATCCCACGTCCCATTCAACTCAACGGTGACTTCAGCTATGCAACACATAGGTTGTTATGGAAGAATAAAAAAAAAATGTAACTAGCCCAACGATACTCCAATTTCACAAGACACAAAAATAGTTGAAATCATGCACCAGCGCATGCGTACATACAAAATTCTTGTCTAGCTTACAGGCTTCAGCTCTATCATATCTATTTCCTCCTCCCATGTCTTTGCTCTTGCACTATCAACACCCAACTTATCGTCTTATGCCCATCTAATTCCTACATGGTATAAATCAATTCGGTCCAGATTTACTAGGGCAGCTAAGGGTCCAAACCTTTTCTGTTTTCTTGCATTTGCTGCATAGAGATAGAAAATAATATGTTTCTATGATTGAAAGTACTGACTTAATGCTCTTTAGCGTCATATCATCAAATAAATTTCGCAGGACCGCCCGTTACAAAGGATGTCAATAACTGTGATGTTAATGACACAGCAAACTTCATACAGGATTCTGAAAATAACACAATAAGCTAGGTCAGAGAGGGTTATGCCACTTTCCTCGCCAGCAGGCTGTCAATCCATTAAAAAAATAAAAGAAAGAGGGCATCTGAGTTTACATGCATTAACCCTGCGTGACTGTCCCCATCAGCTTGCCTTTCAGTTCCAACTCGAAATTATTTTGATGAATATGCTGCAACCTCCCTTTCAGTTCCAACTCGAAATTCTTTTGATGAATATGCTGCAACCTCCTCATGCAATCTGGCAGATGTTATAGCAGTGTGATGTTGTCTATTGTCACTGTCCGCCATGTAATTTTCATCATGTGGAGATAATTGAGTAATTTCCCTCAGACGAGATCCTTGACACAAGGTATTGATCGCATGCTGTCAAAATGTGGAAGAAATGAGCTATATGCTTAACAGGAACCATCAATTAGTACCTTGCAAAAAGCTGAGGATAAAAGACCTAAAACTTGCCAAACATTCTGGTTGGTAATGCACAATGACATAAATTATGGTTTGTAGTCTCGAATACCGTGAAGATTCATAAACATAACGAATGCTGTACATTTTAAAAACTATTGAGATCTTCACAATCTTACCGTGTCGCCCGCAAACCTGTGTTTTTCAAAAGGCAATGCATTTGGACATATCCAGCATGCATACTTGTTACCTATGGAAATATACAATGGAACAACGGACAGGAACATGAGAGTTCACAGCAAGGTACTCAGTAGACAACAAATCAAACTAGCGAAATTAAAATCTAAAACGCTATGATTATCTTGCTGCAGCTGCAAAAGAAATGCCGAAAAAAGCAAAATTATTCCGTTCACAACTCTTTGGTTAACAACAAAAAAATTGCTAAATTTGCGCCTGTCATTTTTAACGTCTGTCGAGGACAACTTTGAGGTATCACTTGTTTTGGTCGTTTATTCTCATGTAGTTGTACAAAATGAAAACAAATCATTACAAAATACACCTTACAAAAAAAATCACGCTACTTTCACACAAAATGACCAGATTATGCATTGCCAGCTAATAAATACAATGTATTAAAAAAATGTACGCCCTTCGTGGTAAGAAACTTTTTAGCAAAGGAGAAAAATGACATATATTAGAATCTATAGTAGCAGTAGCTAGCAATAACTCTGTTAAAACATTTATGAATATACTTACTTTATTGAGAGGCTCACAGTCAGACATTCCTATGCTGGGAATGAGCAAAAAACCACGATTTGCGAAAGTCATAAGCAAACAATGATGAGACCGCTTCTGCCTTGCATCTCTTGTGTGCCAGCGAAGGCCTCCCTCAACTTCAATTTTTCGTACTGTTCCTATTGCAAAATTTAAATTTGATCCAGACAGTTCGAAACATTGCCCGTATAAATGTATTTTACCAATACTGGTGGATGCTTGAATGAAAGATCTCAGAGATACTGCCATGGGAATAGAAAAGATAAGTTTGCATAAGGTCACGTACTTCATGTGTTAAATTGGGATAGATTTGTCCATCGAGAAAAACCTTTTTGATGGCACACAACCAGATAAAAACTTGACCTATTTAGATCTTAGGGGATGCTAAAGGCAGGGTTTCATGTCGTCCACGTGTACGGTATTCACGGAAAGACTGTCGATGAGCGATTGTTAAACCGATATACATATCTGTACAGTAATGTTATGTATCGGTAGACATTTGCCAATAGCCGATATGTACTTATTTTGAAACGTCGATTATCTATATATCAATCCGATACTCGGTAGAGGAATTATCGCGATGAAATTTCTGGTGTTGTATATCGGATAAAAGCATATCGATACCAATAATATTGCATATCGATAGCAATAAAAAACGATACCAATAGATATCAGTTATCGAAAGGTGAGGGGTTCCGATTAGAGGTCGCAAAAGTCAAAATTTTACATAACCGAAACCAACCGTTTTTTTTTCAAAATCTGAGTAACCGACGCTCGACCGGGTTATGTCACGCTCCAAAATTGTTAACCGTCAACTGACCGCCGTATACGAAAAAAAAAATTAACCGAATCTCGATTTCTCGCGACTAACCGTGCTTGCCCTTAACCGAAAAAGTACAAAAATAACCAATGTACGACGTATGAATAAGCCAATAATTACGATTTGTCGCGTTCCCTAAGATTTGCGAAATGAATAGTGTTACTACCGTGTCAGATTTGGGACGATTTGTCGCGTTCCCTAAGATTTGCGAAATGAATAGTGTACTACTGTGTCAGATTTGCGACGCTTTGTCGCGTTCCCTATGATTTGCGAAATGAATAGCGTAACTACAGTACCGTGTCAGATTTGCGACGCTATTTAGATCTTAGATAAAAACTTGACCTATTTAGATCTTAGGGGATGCTAAAGGCAGGGTTTCATGTCGTCCACGTGTACGGTATTCAGGGAAAGACTGTCGATGAGCGATTGTTAAACCGATATACATATCTGTACAGTAATGTTATGTATCGGTAGACATTTGCCAATAGCCGATATGTACTTATTTTGAAACGTCGATTATCTATATATCAATCCGATACTCGGTAGAGGAATTATCGCGATGAAATTTCTGGTGTTGTTATATCGGATAAAAGCATATCGATACCAATAATATTGCATATCGATAGCAATAAAAAACGATACCAATAGATATCAGTTATCGAAAGGTGAGGGGTTCCGATTAGAGGTCGCAAAAGTCAAAATTTTACATAACCGAAACCAACCGTTTTTTTTTTCAAAATCTGAGTAACCGACGCTCGACCGGGTTATGTCACGCTCCAAAATTGTTAACCGTCAACTGACCGCCGTATACGAAAAAAAAAATTAACCGAATCTCGATTTCTCGCGACTAACCGTGCTTGCCCTTAACCGAAAAAGTACAAAAATAACCAATGTACGACGTATGAATAAGCCAATAATTACGATTTGTCGCGTTCCCTAAGATTTGCGAAATGAATAGTGTTACTACCGTGTCAGATTTGGGACGATTTGTCGCGTTCCCTAAGATTTGCGAAATGAATAGTGTACTACTGTGTCAGATTTGCGACACTTTGTCGCGTTCCCTATGATTTGCGAAATGAATAGCGTAACTACAGTACCGTGTCAGATTTGCGACGCTAATCATTATGTCACGTACTTCCACGATACCAAAGAGTACAAAGCATTATGACGTTTTCACTACGCGGTTTGTAAAAACACATTCTGTCAAAACGTACAGTTTCACGTCATTATGATGTTTGCACTACGCGGTTTGTGAAAACGCAGGTACATCATAACGGCATGTATTAAATCATTTTTTGTACTTTTTTTGTTAATACGGTACATTTTTGTACGTTAGCCACACTATTTAAAATGGCACTATACTAGAGTTGTTAACGCTGATTCAAAAAGTACCTTGAATAATGTAAAGAAAAATTTAGAGTTATTTACTCTTTTTAAGGTTTTTGGGTCAAAATTCGTGGTGACTGAATTAGAGTTAATAACGCTAACTACGATTCGCGGTGTAGTGTAAATGGAAAATTATGATTAATAATACTATTTAAGGAGACGTGGCAGGATATAGTCCACGTGTTTAAATAATGTTGTTAACTATATTTTGTGATTTTCGGCTATTAGTAGTAGCGACTTATTAATACTAATAACAATGTGTGGTGTAGTGGTACATCTCTCTTTGCAAAAAAACAGCTCGTGTACCTTTTCTTTTTACTATTTTGTCTTTTTGCAATCTCCCTTTACGAATAATTTTTTTCCTCGACAATCACCTCCTTCAAGGGATTTGTTCCTAATTTTGCGTGTAACTCTTATATTAATGCTTAAACCCTTATATTAATGTTTACTCTCTCGCAAATCTAATTTTTTCGCTACAATTTTCAGACGGTTTTTCTTTCACTACGATACTATGTTATGAATTATGTTAAAAGGGTAAATTTTCTATTATGTAAGTTTAAAAAAAAAATCATATTTTTCACATAGAAAATCAATTGACAAAAAACACATTGTGATGAGCAAAAAAAACAAAAAATATTTTGTAGCATCAAATATAAAAATAAACAAATAACAACCTCGTTCTATTTTTGACTCTATTGTACAAATTCTCAACCTCAAACTTAAAACTACACAAAAATCTATAAATATACATTTGGTATACATACGACGCTTTGGTAATTTGATAAAAATAAGAAATTTGGTTTAAAAAAAAAAAAAAAAAAATAACACTAGAAAAATTGTGTAACACAACAAAAATTTCAAAGGAAAAAAAAACATGATAACTAATACTAAAAAAATAACAATCATTACAAAACAAAACAAAATAAAAAACTATGCATTTAAAATATCTCATTTGGATCTAACACACTAAAGATCACTAACAATTGAAGTAGCTAGTGAGCTCCTCCTCTTTGTTATCGTGTTCCTGGCATCCGAAAAATTGCATTCGGACATGGAGCTAGAAGCCGGAATAGCTAGAATAGATCTAGCAACACCGGCTAGAATACCGGCTAGAATAGGAAATCCTCCATTTTTCGTACGTACATTTGATTTTTTTTTCCACCATTCAAGTATGTTAAAGTTCAATCTTACGTCGTTGGTTAATTTTAAATCAAAATAACGTTTCATTTCGTCGTTAACGAGCGTTTTTTTGTCGGTGGTAATAAGAACCTCATTTTCCTCATCGCTCTCACAAAAATAATTATAGAAACCGTCTTTACTTTGCGATGTTTTTCGTTTTTTTGTGATACGTCGAGGACTACCGAAATCAACGTCATCACGAGGTCGTTTGCGAGTTCTCGAAGTTTAACCATTGCGCTTTCAATTTCGGTTTTCGATACCCCAATTATTTCAAGCTTTTGTTTTGTCGGGGATCTAAAAGAGCCGCGACAATATGATACTCATGAAGGCCCCACTTCGGTAGTGCAAATTTTATAAAAAGTTGTTTCAATTTTTGCAGGTTTAGGGAATCAGCGGGGCATTCTTTTTCAACGTCATTGTAAGATGTTTTTCTTATCTTACAATGGTTATGGAGAGACGATAGTTCAAACAAAACCAAATGTAAAGTTGGTTCTTTGAATTTTTCCAACTTTAGGGTCGCTTCTTGAAACCTTTCCCAAAATCGTATAAGTTTGGTAAAGTGAGTCTTATCAATACAAACAAAAGGTATAGATTTATTTTTTGCTTGAGCGATTGGTCCTATCTCATTGAATGCATCGTAAATACTCTTAAGCATTCAAAGCAAAGAATTCCACCGCGTTGCGTTTTCTCGTTTTAGAAGTGTTTTTCAAAAGATTTTGTAAATTAACTTGTTTGAAAAACGTGACCAATGATTTACACGCGTCAATTAGATAAAAAAATCAAAAACTTCCACATTGTATTTGCCATTTTTGGAAGTTCCGCTCTTATTCAAGATCATTGTCACAATTGTAGCACTTTTATGGTCCGCGCAAGGTATCGAATTAAACATACTCGGTATACCTTCAACCGCACACATGTTAGAGCCAATATCAGTCACAATGATCAAAATTGGACATTTCAAAATTGGTCAAACAATTTCTGAAAGCCGTTAAAACATTTTCCGCGGTGTGTTTTTCCTCCAGAAAATGATCGACTTGAAGCGTCCGTGCATAAAGTTTAAATTCTTTGTCAATAAAATGTGTGGTTACTGACATGAATGACGTTCTTTTTCTTGTATCGGTCCAGAGATCGGTTCTGAATGCGACAAAAATATTGTTATCAATATTGCAATTCTTAGTGTTGGGTATCGGGTAAATTCATATCGCGACAATTGCGATATTCGATATATTGAATATCGACCGAGCAGATTCCTCGATATATCGTACCGGGACCAACATAAATTATCGCGATATATATCGTAAAAAAATGGGTGTCCGTACAGTCATGGTACAGAAAATCTTACGGATACCCCCCCTGCCCCCCCCCCCCCCCCCCCCCCCCCCCGCCGGCGGGGGTGGAGGTTTGAAAAAAAAATGATTTTTTTTATTTTTTTTATGGCCGATATATCGGCGATACAATATATCGGCGATATATCGATTATCGGGTACCTGAAATTCGATATATATCGAATATCGGCAAAGGGTCCTCGATACCCTACACTAGCAATTCTGTGTCCTCCATTGGACTACAAAATTCAAGAAGCCTCTAGATAGTTTTTAACTAACCCACTTCAAGCCATAACCACTACTGCCGAAGAACGAAAACTGATAGTTTTACTGCACCTCTATGGAGCGTGGACTCCTTTGAGTCTGTAGCAAAAAGAATCACTGAAAACGGCCAACCAGCCGATAAGTTATGAGCCGGCAAAAATGCCAATTTTATACAAAGCTCTCTAAGAGAGAGCTAGCTACCTACCAAATTTTCATAAGTCCTAAACCCCTCTCACAACCCCTATCTACTAAAGTACGAACCAATCGAACGACTATAAAGTACAGAAAGATACTACGGCCGACGTCTTTTCTGTACGACCTCTGTACGACAGGGCCACTGAGTGGACGCGTGTCATCGTTCCACTCGTCCGTATGTTCTCCGGAATTCCTGCCACCAAATGTTATCCCTCCACGTGGCACCAGGTCATGCCACGTCCATAAACGCCAAATTGACCATTTCGCGATCTTGGCAGTGATATATGACGTCGAATTAAATACGACATTAAATGTTGGCCGTCGAAACAAATGTCCAATTCATTTGTTTCGTGCGAAACGACGTCCGCACTGAAACTTTAACTTGTTCTATGTTCCTTTGTTCACATTTTAGTTAATCAACTTCAAGTTAATCTATACGTTTAAATATGTATCAGACTCTATGTACTTTAACGGACATCTACGACAGACTGGATAGAGCTAACGACTACACCGTACTCTACCGGTCGGAGATTCGAGTCTTGCCCGACTCAACCTTTTGTTGAGAGTGACATAAGTCACTCTTTAGTCTTGCCTGTTGAACTAATGCAGCCATGGCTCAACCACCCTGTCTATCCTTCAGGTACCACAACAAGTATGGTGGCTAGAGAGAAGAGGTGGAGGCAGGCTGTCCGCATTTGTCATTTTCTTATTTTACTGATCTATTTAGACTTATAAAATACCCTATAAATCTAGTAATTTCAACACTCACCTTATTTTATAGTCTAACTTTAACTTTAGTTTTAGTCCACACTTTTCTCTGCAATATTTTAACTTGGGAGAAGGCAATGGTTTTGTCATCATATTAGCCACCATTTCCTTATCTGATCTATATACAAGATTCACAATCTTATGCTCAACTTTTTCTCTCACAAAACTCAATCTTATGCCTATATGTCTAGCCTTGAAATGATGTTTTGGATTAGCTGCAATTGCAATGGCAACTTGATTATCAAAAAACACCTCATGCACTCCCTCTTTCATATACCCTCATTCTTACAACAAGGATTTGACCCACATTAACTCTTTTACAGCAGAACTACAGGCCATGTACTCAGCCTCCATAATGGACTGAGTAACCACCTTTTGTTGCGTGGTGCTCCAACAACAAGCACCTTCCCCCACATACAACACATTTCCATTAGTGCATTTTCTCATAGGTGCATCCCCATAACTGTTGTTTTGAAAAGACAGTTTCGTGCGTACAAGACAGTTCGTGCGTAACGGCTAATTAGATTTAATATGGAGGTTCGAATGGATTCACGGATTGGGGGAGCGAACGAACAAATATAATTTTATTGACGTAATAGACTCATTTAGTGGCATGAAAAAGCATTGACAAATGGACGTCGGATGGCGAAGTGATCCGAAGAGGAATAAACGAAATGTTAAAATAGGCGCCGTCGGTACAGCGCAGCTTCGACGCAGACAAGACAAAGCAGCTGCGACGTTGACAACGCAGCTGACGCAGCTGCGGATAATATGACTAGTATAGATTAAGAGTAATGATATTTGTTTAGTGGTTCCTTAGTGGTAGCTTGGCTTTTGATATATGAAGATTGTGGAGATGTTGGTGTAAATATTCTGTACAACATATGTTTGTCTTTTTGCTAATTCGTTTATTAGTGTAGATTTGTTCAGTCTGACATACCTCAAACTATTCGAGTATACTTACAATAGTTTAGATAGATACCGTACGGCTGGTATGCCTCCGTACATTCAGTAGTGAACTCTTTGAGTATAACTTGTAGGTCTTAGAATACTTTGTCATCACAATCAAGTTTATCAAAGCAATGGCAAACTGTTTTCTGCATCTTTGACCTGTTGGTGTGATCACTCTGTTTCGTGCTTTCATGTTAAACATTTTGGAGTTATTCTATGATATAGAATCTATATGTGTGTGAAGTTTCATTTCATTCCAATATCTCTGTAGGATTATGTGAGTAGTCAAAGTGGTTAGTTTGTGAAGTTGTCAGCTGTTTTTGTGAAACTCCGGAGCTTATATCTTCTAAATTCCTTTGTGGATTTGGCTGTTACTTTGGGAGATTACAGTGTATATCGTATAGTGCATATTGGTGCAGTTTGAGGTGATTCTGTTAACTGTAGAGTAATCTGTGCTGTCTGAAACACAACTGTTTTTGAGGTAGTCTGTGGGTTGTTTCCGTGAGTAATCCATGGCTGAAATAGGCTATGGACAACAGGTTATGGGCCCACACCCATGGCTACCTATATTTGTAGATCAAAATATCACTACTGGAAGTGTGCGCTCGAGAGCTACTTCGAGATGATGGAACTAATAGATGTGGGGGACGGTACCTTAACCGAAACATCAAATGGATGGAAAAGGAAAAATCATGAGTGTCTAAGGGTTATCAAGAACTCCTTGACTGAGGATTTGGTAATGTCATACCTAAGTTTTAAAAGGGCAGCTGAATTATGGAACAGCTTAGAATGTATGTATGCAAAGATGTTTTTATATCATTGGCTTAGCAGTATTACCAAAATAGTTGAACACAAGTATGTAGGAGGTAGTATGGAGAAACACTGTAGTGACTTACAAGTATTATTTGCAGAAAATGATTTGGCAGGAGGTTACTTTACAGATGCTCAACAAGCTATCTTGTTAATGAGAAGTCTACCTAAAGAATATAAGAGTGCACTAGATCGATTGACTTTAATTGATAAAAAGGATTGGAGTTTAACTGTAGCTAGACGAGTTGTTCTAGATGAAGAAGCTAATAGAAAGGTTTTAGCGCGTGGAAGGAATATAAAAGAATATAAGTCTCAGTTTCAGAAAAGTAAAGGTAATAGTGAGTTCGGAGATCGGCCGAAGAATTGTTTTTATTGTAATGATTTGGGACATACCTTCAAGGTATGTCCGTCGTATAAAAGTGCACGTGTTACAAGAAATTTCAAAGATGGATGGGACAACAGCCTAGTTTGACCCTCAACAAGAAGAGAATCAAGTGCTTTCGTGAGTGAGAGACAAGACTCGACCAATGACAAAATGCATACACCATGTGTTGATGAATTTATTTACTTACCGACCTTCTATGTTGTTCGGAAAGAAGTGACAGAAAAGGATTCGATTTTTGTCAATATTTCCTATGACAGATTGGTGAGTGACACAAACTTACTAAAGGAAGAGGCAACTACAATAACAGAATTCGAAGGAAGTGAAGGGCACATGGAAGCGGAAGAAACTGGAAAATTTATTATCACCGAAAACAGTGAAGAAAAAGAAGAGTGTGGAAAAGACTCGGTGTGTGTGCCTTCTTCTTGTGATAAAATGGTGTGTGAGAATGACGTAGAGGGAGAAGAGATTCCTGAAGTAAGGGGAGTTAAAGAAGTGAATTTAAAATTGATAGAAGAACATTTTTTTGAAAAATAGGACACTAAAATGAAAATAGAACTTAGAGAAAGGGAAAAGAAAGATGATGAGATAGGAAAGATTGAATTGCCACAAAATGGGGAATTAACAACACAAGTGGAAAATATTGTGAATTTAAAAATTATTGAACTCAACGAAAAATTGACAAAAACTAAAAAGAAAATGAGGATAAGGAAGAAAGTTCATGAGAGGGGAAAAAGTCATAAATTTGGAGGAATATGGAAAATAGGAAAAAATACTAGGAAGAGGAAAGAGCAGCTAACTGAAAAGAGGATCATAATGAATATATTGAAAAGAGGATCATAATGAATATATTGAAAATAAATACAGTTAAGAGAAGTGGCAGATCTATGGAAAAGACCAAAAATTAGTGAGAAAAATTACACTTTATAGAGGTAATAGGAAGGGAAACTATGGAAAAATTACAAAGTCTATGAACAGATCAAGAAGTCATAAGAAAACAAGGAAAAACAATTGGAGAAGAAACATGTTACAAAATCGATCACAGCGAAGAACGCAACAGGCAACGTTGAGAAAATGTGTGACAGAAAAATAGGGATGCTTGAACGACCTTTCAAGAAGTTTTAATGGAATTTTGTGCAGCAGCATCAGTAACATATGTCAAAGGAAGGGGAAGGCGTGGAAGTATGTAACAAAGGAGAATGTGCAACAACTGTTTGATAAAAGTGTGTAGGAGACAGATTTCCGACAAATTTTGATAACATGGCTAAGTAAACGAATACGACTGGGAATTCGGATAGCATTAATGAAGAAGAGTTTGGCGTTTATGGCATAGGGGGAGCTGGTACAGGACGAAACTTTCAAGAAGGCGGAGGTTGGGAAATGGTAACTGGCAGCAGAAACAATGGTGATGTGTTTTTTTTTTTTTTTTTGCTAAGTCTTTGCATGATGAGTAGTGGTAGTTGTGAAAGAGATTCTTCAATCTCTAATTATTTTTACATCCTTGCTTTTGCATGTACCTCCATTAGAGTAGAAAAGATTTGCAGACAAAGTGGAGAACTGAGTCTAAACCTTTAGGGGAGTGTTGAAATTGAAAGCTTTAGTTCTCACTAGATGAGGCTGTGAGGAGGAAGTTAGGAAGTTAAGGGTGAAAAGGAGCAGCTGCTAGGGTTGTGATATCACAATAGTGCAGCATGGCAAGATAGCAGTACACGCTGCATATTGTATTCGTACTGGGCAGCAATGTCCAATTAGCGCAGCGTAGCACCATAGCAGTACACGCTGCACTATATTCATATTGCTATATCGAACTAGCGCAGCGTAGCAGCATAGCAGTACACGCTGCACTGTATTCATACTGCGCTGCATCATCGAACTAGCGCAGCATAACAACATAGCATTACACGCTACATATTCTTGGGGTGCACGAAACTATATTTTCGGGGGAGGGTTGTTTTGAAAAGACAATTTCGTGCGTACAAGACAGTTCGTGTGTAACGGCTAATTAGATTTAATATAAAGGTTCGAATGAATTCACGGATTGGGGGAGCGAACGAACAGATATAATTTAAGTGACGTAATAGACTCATTTAGTGGCATGAAAAAGCATTGACAAATGGACGTCGGATGGCGAAGCGATCCGAAGTGGAATAAACGAAATGTTAAAATAGGTGCTGTCAGTACGGCGCAGCTTCGACGCAGACAAGACAAAGCAACTGCGACGTTGACAACGCAGCTGACGCAGCTGCAGATAATATGACTAGTATAGATTAAGAGTAATGATGTTTGTTTAGTGGTTCCTTAATGGTAGCTTGGCTTCTGATATACGAAGATTGTGGAGATGTCGGTGTAAATATTCTGTACAACATAGGTTTGTCTTTTTGCTAATTCGTTTATTAGTGTAGATTTGTTCAGTTGACATACCTCGAACTATTCGAGTATACTTAAAATATTTTAGTTAGATACCGTACGGCTGGTATGCCTTTGTACATTAAGTAGCGAACTCTCTGAGTATAACTTGTAGGATTTAGAATGCTTTGTCATCATAGTCAAGTTTATCAAAGCAATGGCAAACTCTTTTCTGCATCTTTGACCTGTTGGTGTGATCACTCTGTTTGGTGCTTTCATGTTAAACATTTTGGAGTTATTCTATGATATAGAATCTATATGTGTGTGAAGTTTCATTTCATTCCAATATCTCTGTAGGATTCTGTGAGTAGTCAAAGTGGTTAGTTTGTGAAGCTGTCAACTGTTTTTGTGAAACTCTAGAGCTATTTTCTTCTAGATTCCTTTGTGGATTTGGCTCTAACTTTGGAAGATTGCAATGTGTATGGTATACTGCATATTGGTACAGTTTGAGGTGATTTTGTTAACTGTAGAGTAATCTGTGCTGTCTGAAACATAGCTGTTTTTGAGGTAGTCTGTGGGTTGTTTGCGTGAGTAATCCATGGCTGAAATAGGCTATGGACAACAATAACTGGCATCACTCCAAGTAGTGATACCAGTGTGCTCTTCTCCCAAATGCAACCATAATCCTCTGGTTCCTACCCGATGTCTCATGACTCTCTTGGCTGCCTCCCAATCTTTCTTCCTAGGATCGTTAAGACTCCTACTGAGGACTCCAACTGCTGCCGATATATCCGGCCTTGTAGAGTTCATAAAGTAGATTAGACTTCCTACGACCTGTATATAAGGATTAGACTTCATAAACTCTCTCTCCTCTGGAATCATATGATCATCTAAGATAATCACTCCTCCAGCTACACATCATCATTTACTTCTTCAAGTCCATGGGAGTCATACAATTATTTGCCTTTTCCATCTGGAATTTCTCAAGAATATTACCTATTGCTTCTTTCTGAGTAAGTCTGATAATCCTTTCCCCCCTATCTCTCTCCATTTGGATCCCCAAAATATATGTTGCCTCACCTAAATCCTTCATATCAAATCAACTTTTAAGATCTTTCTTTAACTTATTGATCTTTTCCAAAGATTTACTCAACATAAGCATATCATCCACATAGATTGCAATAAAAATGACACCATTTTCATCCTCAAACATATAGATAGAATGGTCAGAGCTGATCCGGATTTATCCTAGACTGTTGAGAAACTCATGTTGTTTCTTATTGTAGTGTGAAGGAGCCTGCTTCAGTCCATATAAGGACTTTAGCAGACTTTGCTCTCTTATTGTTCCCCCACAAATCTCTCTAGTTGCCTCATGAAAATTTCTTCCTCTAACTCACCATTAAGAAAGACAGTCTTAGTATCCATTTGGTATATTTCCATGTCTTCAGCTGCTGCCAGACTGAGGAGAATCCTTACTGATGGGAGCCGAACAATTGGAGCAAAAGTCTCATTATAGTCAATCCCCTCCTTTTAGGTGAACCCCTTTGCTACCTATCGAGCCTTATATCTCTCAATGGTATCATCTGGGTTCAGTTTAAATTTAAACACCCATTCACAGCCAATCGGTTTTTCCGTCCGAAGGATAGTCAGTTAGTTCCCAAATATTTGCTTCCATGATAGAGGCCATCTCATCATTTATGGCTGTAATCCATCTGTTTTTCTCCGGACTGTTTACTGCCTCTGAGTATGACTGAGGCTCATTTGGGTGAGATAGCTTATTTACATTGTGAGCGGCCTGTTTTTCGTGAATCCTTTTGTTGCTCCTTCTCCCTCCCTCAAACTCCGAATCTGGGATGGAGGGAAGTCTTGGATTTCTCCTTACTGTCTCATCAGCTCCCCTATCCGTAAAAGCTTGTTCTGGTTCCTCCTCTTATGCCTCCTTGAAGTCCATAGGAATATGTGAGGTTTGCGGTGGATCTCCTATGTCTTCGATCTTCCCTAAACTTGCAATCCTTGTTTCACTCATGTCCTTTTCGGGAAGGACAGAGTCCTCCTCACCTTCAGACTCAAATCTGATTCTTATCTTCTTAGTATATTTGAAGGGGTCAAATGACTTTCCTTCATTTATGACAACAAGGTGTTTGACCAGAATGATATCTCTCTTTTCTGAGTCATAGACTCTATATCCCACGACATCCTCATCATATCCTTCAAAGTATCCAAGTTATCCCTTAGCATCTAGTTTCTAGTTTGTCGTATCTGTGTCAAGACTGTAAACTTGGCTACTAAATACTTTAAGGTGAGAGATATCTAGTTTCCTTCCAACCCATCTCTCATATGGTGTCATTCGCTTTAGAGATGAGGTGAAGACTCTATTCTTAATGTAGTTGGCAAAGTTCATGGCTTTTGCGCAAAATCTCTTTCCTATTTTCTTGTCGGCCACCATACTACATGCACTATCTCCTAGTGTTCCATTCAACCTCTCAACTACCCCATTTTGTTCCGGGTTTTATGGTACGGTTTTGTGGTGCAGAACTCCCTCATGTCTGAAGTATTCCTCAAACTGGTTAGAGGTATATTCCACCCCATTATCACTTCTTATTCTCTTAATACGGGTTCCATGCAACTTCTCACTCCAGGCTTTATATTTTTTGAAGTAAGTAGATGTTTCAGACTTTGTTTTTAGGAAGTAGACTGTAGAGTATCTAGACCAGTCATCGATTATTGTCAACATAAACCTCTTTTCTCGAACGAAGGTACTTTTGCAGGTCCCTAGATATCTGTGTGGACCAAATCTAGTACCTTCTCACCTCTATATGTGGCGGTTTGAAAAAGGGAAGTATGTGAGCTTTACCTTGAGTATAGCCACTACAATCATCCATCATTTGATTATCCCCAAATTGAATGCCTTCTACTACCCCAAGCTTTTTCGTTTCCCTCAACTTATCAAAATGCACATGCCCCAATCGCTTATGCCAAATCATCAACTTTGGAATACGAACATAGTAAGCATTATTCTTTTCATTACTGAGGTTAAGCCTAAACATTCCTTGGCTACCCTTATCTTCCGTGAAGTAAACTTCATCCCTATACTTAGCTGTAAAGACTCCCTTTATAGTGAAGGTATCAAACTCTTTGTCATTCAGCACAGACGGAGAGACAAGATATTTACTCAGCTGAGGAATGTAGAGTACATCTTAGAAGGTGAGTATAGAAGTCTTTCTCTCCACTAAGACTTTCAAATCTACCAATCCCACTAGATCTGTTGTAACCACTCTCCCATCCCCATACTCTATCTCTATGGTAAGGAATTTTCGTAGCTTAGTAAAGAGATGCTTATCATGACATATATGCATTGGTGCACCTGAGTCGATGATCCATCCTTCTTGTTGTGCTTCCCGAACTGCTCTGAGAGCACACTTCTGCTTTCGTGGGATCTCCTTCTCCTCCATACTCTCTTCAAGAAGAAGCTCCTTATCCTTCCCTTTGATGACTCATCCTTGGTTTCTCCTTTCACTTTTGTGACTACAAGTGTCTTCTTCTTCCCTCTGGAAGAACCCCCTTCATGGTTCTCTTAGAGCCTTAACTCCGACAGCTTAACACAATCTGCTATGAAGTGTCTCGACTTTTTGCAAAAATGATAAAGACCCTTTGGAGGCCTCGATCCTCCAAACTGATCTCTTACCCCTTTGTACAGTTTCTTTGGGTCCTTCCCTCATCGGTCCCTTCATGTAACTGGAGCTTGAATGTTCTCTCTCCTCTCCTAATCTCCATTATGTTTTCCTGCACAAGTATCATCCGGACCACTGTATTTCACTTCTATGAAGTATCAATCATTTCTTGTACTCGATACACTATATTCTCGTACTCGTCTAGTAACTTCATGATGAGAGTGTTAACTTTCATCTTCATTGTACCTGTCCACCCGGCACTTTCCATCTCCATATACAAACAAGAGAGATCATTACAGTAATCTAACATCTTTCCTCCTTTGTAAGTGTAACTCACTAGCTTTTGCTCAGCCAACAAGAGCTCTTGAATAGTTATAGCTCTATAGATCTCCACCAAACTTACCCAAAACTCCTCAGCC
Source organism: Zygnema cylindricum (assembly GCA_037447655.1). Lineage (NCBI taxonomy): Eukaryota > Viridiplantae > Streptophyta > Zygnematophyceae > Zygnematales > Zygnemataceae > Zygnema > Zygnema cylindricum. The sequence goes on from JBBHKE010001496.1 coordinate 47,188, forward strand.
TTGTAAATGTGAAGGTGAGGGTTGGCCAAAGCTTAAGTGAGGTGCCTTAGAATGAAGTTCTTGGCAGCCGTGTTTACGTCTTCCCACATTTGATTATGGTTTTCCACGGTCTTCACGGTCGCCGCTCCTGGTACCGTGGCAATAAGAGTGAGGGGTGTCTTCTTCCCTTTCCCCTTTTCGGACACACTGTTGTCCCTATCATCTGCCTCCTCGGCTGAAGCAGTCGCTGGTGCAGGAAACCTTACTCCTCCAAATCTTGGTGAAGTTCCTCAAAGTGGACGTTTCACTTGTCCACTGACGATACACCGGTATCGTATTTCGCACAAATCCACCATCATCATGCCTTCCCAGTAGATGAACCGAGATCCATTGAAGGTGGGCACCCTAGAGGGTGGGCCCATAACGTGCAATTATGTGTCCTCTATTAGACTACAGAATTTAGGAAGCCTCTAGATAACTTTTAACTAACCCACTTCAACCCACAACCAATGCTGCCGAAGAACGGAAACTGTCAGTCTGACAACACGCCTTTGCAGCATAGACTCTCTTGAGTCCGTAGCAAAAAGAATCACTGAAAACGGCCAACTAGCCGATAAGTTATGAGCCGGCAAAAATGCCAATTTTATATAAAGCTCTCTAAGAGAGAGCTAGCTACCTACCAAATTTTCCTAAGTCCTAAACCCCTCTCACAACCCCTATCTACTAAAGTACGAACCAATCACACGATTGTAAAGTATAGAAAGGTACTACGGCCGACGTCATTTTTGTACGGCCTGTGTACGACAAGGCCACTGAGTGGATGCGTGTCATCCTTCTACTCGTCCGTATGTTCTCTAAAATTCCTACAACCAAATGTTATCCCACCACGTGGCACCAGGTCATGCCACGTCCATAAACGCCAAATTGACCATTACGCGATCCCGACAGTGATATATGCCGTCAGATTAAATCCGACATTAAATGTTGGTCGTCGAAACAAATGTCCAATTTATTTGTTTCGTGCGAAATGACGTCCGCACTCAAACTTTAACTAGTTCTATGTTCGTTTGTTCACATTTTAGTAAATCAGTTTCAAGTTAATATATACGTTTAAGTATGTATCAAACTCCATGTACTTTAACGGACTTCTACGATAGACTGGATAGAGCTAACGGCTATGCCGTACTCTAGCGGTCAAAGGTTCGAGTCTTGCTTGACTCAATTTTTTGTTGAGAGTGACATAAGTCACTCTTTAGTCTTGCCTGTTGAACTAATGCAGCCATGGCTCAACCACCCTCTCTATCCTTGAGTGACTACAACAAGTATGGTGGCTAGAGAGAGGAGGTGGAGGCAGGTTGTCCGCCCTTTTCTTTTTCTTATTTTACTGATCTATTTAGACCTAGAAAATACCCTATAAATCTAGTAATTTCAACAAATATTTTCTCTAAATTTTGGGATGATCAAACTACGAATATCTTTCGCATAAGATATAATGTAGTTTTTTACACTATTGATAGACTGGAGTAGTTGGTTGATGTCAACACTTTTTTTGGACGAAACACCAACATCAAACAATGCTTGACAAAATGCTTGAAAACCTGGGAAAAAAAAAAAACAATAAGAAAATATCATACAATTACTAACCATGATTAATAATGAAGGTTTATACTGAAACGATATTATTTTATGGATAGACACATAAAAAACAATATCATGACAAAGTAAGCTCAAATTTATAAATTTATGAACAAAACAAGTTATAATGACATTTACACTCAAGTTATCTTTAATAGAATTTAAAATAAATCATGCCTGAACCATTGACTATCAAAAATGGTCGAAGGTCCTCACAACACATCAACGCCACCATTTTCGCAATTTTTTTTTATCACTCGTTTTCGTCTCTGTTTTTGAAAGAAACTTACGAAAAAGTCCTCCATAATTATCCATGTCGGCCAAATCTAAACATGTGTGAGTATTGATTGTTGAAGTACCGTTTGTTGACATATATTGATAAACTATGAAACATGTTTTACAAGCCACAAAACCTGCCCCCTAAGAGCACACTTCTGTCTCTGAGGGATCTCCTTCTCCTCCAGATTCTAGTCAACAAAGAGCTCCCATCCTCCTCCTCAGAGGACTCGTCCTCCTCGGTCTCTCATTTCACTTGTGTGATCATAAGTGCCTTTTTCTTCCCTCCGAAAGTGTTGAAATTGAAGTATTTTCTAGGTTTAGAGATTGTAAAATAAAAAGGTAAAAAGGGGACACTGACAACCTACCTCTAACTCTTCACTCAAGTCCCCACGCTTGTCGCAGTCACTGAAGACTTGAAGAGGAGTTAGATCCATGGTTGCCTAGGTTGTGCAAAGTGGACATGAAGGCAATTCTTAATAGAGTTATCTAAGAGGTGTGACGGACCCAGGATTTGATCATGGTACCTGCCGTCCGTCAAACTAGCTGTTCGCTTTAACGAACAAGTCTAAAATACAGTGCTATAGTACTATAGGTTTGACAGATATTTTTATTTTTACACGTAGACTAGCTCGTCTAACGGGAATAGATACGTAATGCATAGATACAGTTTTGTATAGTACGGAACACGATTTAATGTATTTTATGAAACGGATACCGCGCATTTGTTTCGAACGCGAAACAAATATCGCAAGTATATTTTCAACGGCTACAATTGTATCCGGTTTGATCGGACGGCCACGATAGGCGCCGCGATCACGGATTATGTACTTTTGGCATTTTTCAGTCACCGCCACGTCATATGACACGTGGCGCGACAATGTTGGATTGCGGCACCTCCGGAGATTGCGGTAACAAATCCGGCTATGACACGTGTCGACATTTTGGCCATGTTGTACAATTGCCGTACAGAAAGTACACCGGCACCTGTACTTTTCTGTACGACACACTAATTTGATTGGTGCCGTACTTCAATAGATAGAGTTTTAGAGAGGGAATAGGACTTAGAAAATTTTGGGTAAGTAGCTGCCTCTCCCAGAGAGCACCTTGTATAAATGGGAAACTTTGGCCAGCCATAACGATCAATTTACTTGACCATTTTCAGTGATTCTTTTTGCTGCAGACTCAAGGGAGTCTAGGCTACATAGGGGTGTAGTCGGTCAGAGTTTTTGTCTGCCAAGGAGGCTGCATTTTGAAGGGAAAGTCAAAGTGGGTGAATGTGTCCAAATCGCATATTCAAACTTTGCATTCTGTGGTGGAATTGAGCACACAGAAAGTGTTATTTCACAGGGGTGAATATATATTGGGGTTCTGTTTGTCAAGGGGTCAGTCATTTGGGTTTATATCAACTTGGAGTCAGCACTATCTAGATTAGCTTTTTTTGGATCTGCTTACTCTGAGGGCCAATGGAGGTCTCAGAGTTTCAGGTTATGGGCCCACCATCTAGGGTGCCTATCTTTGATGGAACAGGCTTCACTTATTGGGAGTTTACAATGGCGAGATTGCTTTTTGAGAAGCACTTATGGGGAATTAATTCGGGACAAGTGAGATGTCCGCCACCTGGCTTTGGAGGAGCTTACTATGGAGATTCATTTGAGGCTGCCCAGAATATCAACCGGAGTTCAGATGCAACGAAAGGTGAAGGGAAAAATCTTTCCGTGGATGGGGAAATAGGGGAGAAGGAAAAAGGGGCACCTATGGTGAGGGGAGCTAGGCTCTCAGCTATGGTACCATATGTAGGGATTAAAACTGAAGAAAATGACATAAAAATATGGGAATACAAAAACACTATAGCAAAACATCTCATACATAGATATGTGTCTAAGTCGATAGCTATCACTCTTTTAAGTCTAACCAAGTCTTCAGAGATATGGGAAGCACTAATTCAGATTTATAAGAGTGAGACTATTCAGAAGCAGCAATTAGTAAAACAAGAAATAGATGCCTACATTTATATAGGCGGTAGCATGATAGAGTTTTGTAATGATATTGCTGCGTTATATGTTGAGCTTACTAGTGTAGGATATGTAGAATCCGAGGAGAGTAAGATTAATACACTACTTATGAAACTCCCAGATGAGTAGGAAAACATAATTTGTCGTATGCAGGCAATGGATGGCTCCTCATGGACTTGGAGATTTACCATGGGGATAATTCTTGTGAGGGAAAGCACTTTGGAGCTTCGTAGGGGAAGGGACAGGGTCAATGCATTTTCAGCTGGTGGTGATTGGTGGAAGCGTGATGAGAGGAACGGCGGTGACGAGCGGAAGCGTGATGAGAGGAACGGTGGTGATGAGCGGAAGCGTGATGAGAGGAACGGTGGTGATGAGCGGAAGCGTGATGAGAGGAACGGTGGTGACGAGCGGAAGCGTGATGAGAGAAAGAAAGACAAAGGTAAACCTTATCGGAACTTTGGTGGAAAGAGAGGGAGAGGAAAAGAAAGTGGAGCTTTGAAAAAGGGGGTTTGCTTCTTTTGTAGGGAACCGGGTCATTATATGGAGGAACGCCCTTGTTTGGAAAAACTTAGAAGTTGGAATGTGGATGAGGAGGAAGAAGGGGAAGAGGAGAAAGAGGATGAAGATATTGTAGAGCTTCTCCGGATTAGTAGTATGGGGAAGAGAGAAAAGCACACAGAAATTCCACGAAAGCAACAGTGTGCTTTTTGAGGTATAAGGGAAGTAAAGAGAGAGGGGATACTTGAGGGAGTTCAAAATATTGAGGATAGTTTCATAGATATTTTGGAAACAGAAAATTGGTCGGAAAAGGAGACTTCAACGGATTCCGAGGAAAGGGGAGAATTAATTCTAGAGGGGGTTTTAAAAGATAGGGGAGAAGAGAAATATTTGACTAAAGGTTTAGGGGAGAAAAAATATTTATTGGGAATTAAAATAGAAAGTGATAGTGAAAAGAATTCCATGGGAGAGAGTGAGGGAAGTTCAGAAAATGGGGTAATTATCATGGATAAAAATATGAGTACGGAAGATGTAGATCTTATGAAGAACTAAGTGGGGACTAGTGTTTTTTGGGGAAAATTTGGGGGTGGATGGATTTGACATCACTACTTGGTGTGATGTCGCTTGTGAAGATGTGCCTGTAAAAGGGTTATCATCCGGGTATGTGTTGCAGGTTGGGGATGAGGCTGACTGTTGGAAATGCAAAAGGGAAAGTAGATTCTGGTTGGATGAAAAGGGGAGAAGGTGGATAAAATCTTTGATCAGATTTATGAAAAGTGGCATGCAAAATAAAATGTATAATCAACAAGATGAAATTATTTTTGGTCATCTAATACACCTTCTTAAATATAAAAGTATTCGCTTGAAGCTTCATGAAGGAAAAATGAAAAATAAAAGGAAAATATGTAGAAATTAATGGTACATTTTTAGTATTTTCTAGGTCTAAATAGAAATATAGAAAGAAGCCGAGGCAGTCTACCTCTAACTTCTCTCTCCAAACTCTCAAACTTGTCGCAGTCACTGAGAAATTGAAGAGGGAGCTAGAGCCATGGCTACCTAGACTATCCAGAGGTTTACGGGAAATTTATATTAGTTAGGGTTTATTTATTTAAAAGGAATGTGCGGCGACAAAAATTGATCCTTGTACCTACCGGCCGGCAGACAGGAAGTTGCCGGTAGCCTTAGCCGTTAACTCTAGATATAACATTACGTAGTATATAGCTTGATATTTATTTAAACATGTAAACGTAGGATAAATCATTTAACTGTAATTGTTTACGGTATACATAGATCCGGTAATGAATAAGTACGGAATACGGTACGAGCAAGAAATTGAAACTCTGAGACCTCCATAAGTCCTCAGAGTGGACAGCTTCCAAGAAGCCTCTAGGATAATCCTGACCCCTTTGTGTTTAAGCAAAAATAACTGCCACCCTGGCAGACAAAAACTCTGACCAACTTCACCCATGTGAAGAGAAGACTCCCCTGAGTCGATACCAAAAAGAATCTCTGAATTTGCTCCTCTGAGCAGTAAGTTATGGAGGGTCAAAGTTGACCTTTTGTATAGAAGCTCTCTGGGAGAGGGGGTCCTATCTTCTAATTTTTCTAAGTCCTATCTCTCTCACAGACTCTATCTACTGATGTACGGAACCAATCAGAATTGAGTTCCGTACGTGAAAGTAGAGCTGCCGGTGTACTTTATGTACGGACATTGTACGACATGGCCAAAATGTCGACACATGTCAAATCCGGATTCGGTGCCATAATCTCCGGAGATTCCACAATCCAACGGAATTTCGCCACGCGTCATCCGATGTGGCGATGGCCACAAACCACCGAAATCTTCCTCCGCGATCTCGGCGCTAATCCCGGCCGTCCGATTAAATTCGGCTTTAATCGTAGTCGTAATAAATACATGCGCGGTATTTATTTCTTTTACGAAACAAATGCGCGGTACTGATTTTTGTCCGTACCGTAAGTCGTACATTATATATTAGTGGATCTATGTATCCCGTAATTCATTTCAGTTAAATGGTTTATCGCTTGTATACATATGTAAATAATTATCAAACTATATGCTAGGTAACACTACCGCTAGATTAAACGGCTAAGGCTACGGGCTATTTCGTGTCTGCCGGCCGGCAGGTACAAGGATCAAATCCTGCCGCCGGCACATACATTTTAATTAAATAAATAAACCCTAATATAAGATTCCCGTAAACCTCAGGATAGCCAAGGTAGCCATGGCTCTAGCTTCCTCTCCAATTTCTCAATGACTGCGACAAGTTTGAGAGTTGGAGAGAGAAGTTAGAGATAGACTGCCTCGACTTCTATATTTCTTTTCAGACCTAGAAAATACTAATAAAACCATTAGTTTCTACACTCCCCTTTTTTTCTAGTCAATCTTTAATTTCAGACCACACTTCTCCCTGCAAAAAATTAGCTTAGGGGAAGAGACAGGTTTGGTCATCATATCTGCTACCATCTCACTATCTGGTCTGTACTCTAAACTCATTATTTTGTTTTCTACTTTCTCTCTAACAAAGCTGAGTCTGATGTCCATGTGTTTGGCTTTAAAATGGTGTTTAGGATTGGCAGAAATAGCGATTGCTGCCTGATTATCACAAAATATTTTTTGCACACCACTCTTAAGGTGACCAAGCTCACCAAGCAAAGACTTGACCCACATCAATTCTTTTACAGCAGAGCAAGAGGCCATATACTCAGCCTCCATGGTGGACTGAGCAATAACCTTTTGCTGTTTGCTACTCCAACAGCAAGCCCAATCACCCACATATAATACATATCCAGAAGTACATCTCCTCATCGGAGCATCACCATAACTGGCATCACTCCAAGTAGTGATGTCAGTATTCTCCCCACCCAAATGCAACCATAGATCTTTAGTTCCTACCAAGTATCTAAGGACTCTCTTAGCTGCCTCCTAATCCTTCTTAGTGGGAGCATTTAGACTTCTACTCAGCACTCCTACAGCTGCAGCTAAATCCGGCCGGGTACAATTCATAAAATAGATTAGACTTCCCACTACTTGCCTGTAAGGAATAGTCTACATGAACTTCTGTTCTTCAGGAGATAATTCCTCGTCTAAGACTATGACTCCTTCTTCCTCACTCCCCTCACTTCCCTTCTTCAATTCCATTGGAGTTGTACTACTATTAGCTTTATCCATTTGAAATTTTTCAAGCATGTTCCCTATTGCTTCCTTTTGAGTCAATCTTATAATTTTTCTTTTTCGGTCTCTCTCTACTTGAATTCCCAAAATATATTTTGCTTCCCCCATATCATTCATTTCAAATCTCCCCTTAAGATCGGTTTTCAGTTTATTAATTTTTTCCATTGATTTACTTAAAACAAGCAAATCATCAACATAAATTGCAATAAATATAAAACCTTCCTCATCTTCGAAAACATAGATTGAGTGATCTGAGCTGATCCGAATATATCCTAGACCGGTAAGAAACTCATCAAGCTTCTTATTCCACTGTCGGGGCGCCTGTTTCAAACCATAAAGAGATTTAATCAGCCGGCATACCTTACTCTCCTCTCCTTCTTCCACAAACCCTTCGGGTTCTCGCATGAAGATCTCCTCTTCTAATTCTCCATGCAAAAAGGCTGTTTTGATGTCCATCTGGTGCACTTCCATGTCTTCCGCCGCTGCTAAACTGAGAAGTATGCGGACGGAGGGAAATCTGACCACCGGGGCAAAGGTTTCCTCGTAGTCAATTCCTTCCTTTTGTGTAAATCCCTTTGCCACTAATCTGGCCTTGTAGCGCTCAATTGTGTTATCTGGGTTCAGTTTTAGTTTGAAAACCCACTTACAACCGATTGGTTTTTGGTTAGGTGGACAGTCCACCAGCTCCCAAGTATCGGCTGCCATGATTGAAGCCATCTCCTCATTGATGGCTGTCTTCCACCGGTTTCTTTCTGGACAAGTCATCGCCTCTCGATAAGTTTGAGGTTCATCTTGATGAGATAGTTTAGTTACCTTGTTATTAACCTGTTTTTCTTGCAGTCTTTTGCTACTTCTCCTCCCTCCCTCAAAATCTGAGGCCGGAATAGATGGTTCTCGTGGATTCTTTCGAACAAACTCGGCTTCTCCCCTATCACTTGATTCCGAATCAATTTCCACCACGTCTTCCGCTTCGAGTAGAGTTGTCACTGGAGTTTCCACAGCCGAGTCCTTTTCAGTCTGATTTGTTCCTGCAAGAATGTCATCGTCTCTAAAACCTGGATAGTTAGGAAGCTCAAAGTCATCAGAATTTTCTGACTCAAATCTGATTTTTACTGACTTTGTATATTTGAAGCGATCCACAGACTTTCCTTCATCCATAACTACTAGATGCTTTACTAAGATTATATCTTCTCTTTTTAGATCATAAACTCTATATCCTTTAACATCCTCATCATATCCTAATAAGTATCTCGATTTTCCTTTAGGATCTAGCTTCCAATTGGACCGATCAGTATCTAGACTGAATACTTGACTGCCGAAAACCTTTAAATGAGATAAGTCTGGTTTCCGGCCTGTCCATCTCTCATAAGGTGTTTGATCTTTTATAGCTGAAGTAAGAACTCTATTTTTGAGGTAATTAGCGCAGTTCATTGCTTCTGCCCAAAACCTTTTTCCTATCTTCTTATCCGACAACATACTTCTAGCACTATCACTTAGTGTTCTATTTAACCTTTCAGCTACCCCATTCTGTTCAGGATTTTCTGGCAGTCTCTTTTGGTGTTGAACCCCATCTTCCCTCAAAAAATCCTCAAACTTGTTAGAAGTATACTCTCCACCATTGTCACTCCTTACTCTCTTGATTGGAGTTTCATGGAGTTTTTCGCTCCATGCTTTATATTGTCTAAAACACTCCTCAGCCTCTGACTTGTTTTTCAAAAAATATACTCGGGAATACCGAGACCAATCATCAGTTATAGTCATCATAAATCTCTTCCCCCCCGGTGAGGACACTCTAGCCGGTCCCCAAATATCTGTGTGTACTAGATCTAGAAGTTTTTCTCCCTTGTAGGTGGCTGTTTTTGGAAAGGGTAATCTGTGTGCTTTACCTTGAGCACACCAACTACAATCACTTATATCATCACTCTCACTGAACTGAATCCCTTCCACCACTCCCATCTTCTTCATCTCTCTTAACTTATCTAGATTCACATGCCCAAGCCTCTTATGCCACATCATAATATCATGAACACCAGCATAATAAAGTTTATTCGTTTCATTACTTAAGATCAGCCTAAACATCCCATGGCTACCTTTCTCAGCAATGAAATAGACATCCTCCTCAAAACTAGCAGTAAAGACTCCTTCCCTAGTGCTAGTGAAAAAACCCTTATCATCTAATACTGATGTAGAGATAAGGTTTTTGTTCAGCTCTGGAATAAACAATACATCGGAGAATGTTAATATGGATGTCTTTCCTTCTACTAACACTTTCAGATCTACCGATCCTACAAGAGTAGTGGTGACTATCCTCCCATCCCCGTACTCTATCTCTACGGTGGGAATCTGTCTTATCTTAGTGAACAGGTGTCTATCCTTACACATGTGCAATGAGGCACCTGAATCTATAATCCAGCCTGCTTCACCTTTCAATCCACCGTAAGCACATTTCTGTTTTCGTGGAATTTCAACCTCAGTTTTCGCCTCCAACTCCTCATCCAAAAGGAGCTCATCGTCCTCGTCCTCGGATTCCGCCTCAAGTACCTGTGTGACAAGGGCCTTTTTCTTTCCTCTCGGGGTACCACCGGTCTGCCCCTCCTTTAACCGAAGCTCGGTTAGCTTGGTGCACTCTGCCATATAGTGCCCCGGTTTCTTACAAAAATGACATAAACCTTTGGGAGCCCTTGGTTCGAACTCGCCAACCTGTTTTTTCTGCTCCCTACCCCCATAGTTTCCGACTGGTTTCCGGGAATCCTTGTTCCTCCAATCGGTCGCTCTTGCCAAGGCTTGGCCACTCTTTCCTCCCCTTCGGATCTCAATCGTATTCTCTCGAACGAAAATCATCCCTACCACTGAGTTCCATATCCACCTTGAGTCCGGCAAGTCCTGCACACGGTTGACTATGTTCTCGAACTCATCAGGTAACTTCATTAGTAAACAGTTAACTTTTTCTTTTTCACTAAAAACTTTACCCGCACTCTCTAGCTCCATGAAGAGTGTAGCAAGCTCATTGCAAAAATCCAACATATTTCCCCCTTTGTATACATACTCCTTAACTTTCTGATCAGCCAACTGTTGTTGCTGAATCGTACCACTTCGGTACATCTCTATGAGAGCCATCCAAAGATCGGATGCCCTCTCTACCTGCAAATGAGGACATGCAAGTCCTTGAGTGAGATTGCGTAGGATGAAGTGCTTTGCCGCCATATTGTTGAAGTCCCAGGTTTCAGTATCATTCTCCTCGTTCCTCGGAATAGGTGACATGAATGCTAAACCAGTTGCTATTGGTGTGGTCGCCTCCTTCTCCTTTCCTTTGTCCACCACCTCTCCTTCCTTTGTTTCCTCCGTTCAAGGTGAATCCTCTTTCCTGGTGAATCTGCTTCCTTTAAACCCTGGAGGAATTCCAAGACTTGATGGACGCCCCAATCGTCCACTCACTATCCCCCAAAACCTTTTTTCGCATAGAGCTCCTATCATCATACTTTCCCAATATATGAAGCCAGTTCCATTATAGATTGGTACCCTAGAGGGTGGGCCCATAACCTGAAACTCTGAGACCTCCATAAGTCCTCAGAGTGGACAGCTTCCAAGAAGCCTCTAGGATAATCCTGACCCCTTTGTGTTTAAGCAAAAAAAACTGTCACCTTGGCATAGATATACTCTGACCACCTTCACCCCTGTGAAGGCAAGACTCCCCTGAGTCGATAGCAAAAAGAATCTTTGAATTTGCTCCCTTGAGCAGTAAGTTATGGAGGGTCAAAGTTGACCTTTTGTACAGAAGCTCTGTGGGAGAGAGGGTCTTATCTTCTAATTTTTCTAAGTCCTATCTCTCTCACAGACTCTATCTACTGATGTACGGAACCAATCAGAATTGAGTTCCGTACGTAAAAGTACAGCTGCCGGTGTACTTTATGTACGGACATTGTACGACATGGCCAAAATGTCGACACATGTCAAATCCGGATTCGGTGCCATAATCTCCGGAGATTCCACAATCCAACGGAATTTCGCCACACGTCATCCGATGTGGCGATGGCCACAAACCGCCGAAATCTTCCTCCGCGATCTCGGCGCTAATCCCGGCCGTCCGATTAAATTCGGCTTTAATCTTAGCCGTAATAAATACATGCGCGGTATTTATTTCTTTTACGAAACAAATGCGCGGTACTGATTTTTGTCCGTACCGTAAGTCGTACATTATATATTACTGGATCTATGTATCCCGTAATTCATTTCAGTTAAATGGTTTATCGCTTGTATACATATGTAAATAATTATCAAACTATATGCTAAGTAACACTACCGCTAGATTAAACGGTTAAGGCTACCGGCTATTTCGTGTCTGCCGGCCGGCAGGTACAAGGATCAAATCCTGCCGCCGGCACATACATTTTAATTAAATAAATAAACCCTAATATAAAATTCCCGTAAACCTCAGGATAGCCAAGGTAGCCATGGCTCTAGCTTCCTCTCCAATTTCTCAGTGACTGCGACAAGTTTGAGAGTTGGAGAGAGAAGTTAGAGATAGACTGCCTCGACTTCTATATTTCTTTTCAGACCTAGAAAATACTAATAAAACCATTAGTTTCTACAGAAATCAATACCGCGCATTTATTTTTTAAGTGAAACGAATACCGCGCATGAATTTATTACGGCTACGATTAAATTCGATTATAATCGGACGGCCGGAATTAGCGCCGAGATCTCGGAAGAAGAATTCGGCGGTTTGTGGGTATCGCCACATTAGATGACACGTGGCGAAATTACATTGGATCGTGGAATCTCCGGAGATTATGGCACCGAATCCGGATATGACATGTGTCGACATTTAGGGCATGTCGTACAATGTCCGTACATAAAGTACACCGGCGATTGTACTTTTATGTACGGAGAAAAAACCTGATTGGTTCCGTACATCAGTAGATAGAGTCTGTGAGAGAGATAGGACTTAGAAAAATTAGGAGATAGGACACTCTCTCCCAGAGAGCTTCTGTACAAAAGGTCAACTTTGACCCTCCATAACTTACTGCTCAGGGGAGCAAATTCAGAGATTCTTTTTGCTATCGACTCATGGGAGTCTTGCCTTCACAGGGGTGAAGGTGGTCAGAGTGTTTCTCTTCCAAGGTGAAATTTATTCTTGCTGAAACACAAAAGGGTTAGGATTATCCTAGAGGCTTTTTGGAAGCTGTCCACTCTGAGGACTTATGGAGGTCTTAGAGTTTCAGGTTATGGGCCCACCCTCTAGGGTACCAATCTTTAATGGAACTGGATTCATATACTGGGAAAGTATGATGATAGGAGCTCTATGCGAAAAAAGGTTTTAGGGGATAGTGAGTGGACGGTTGGGGCGTCCATCAAGTCTTGGCATTCCTCCACGGTTTGGACGAAGCAGATTCATCAGGAAAGAGGATCCACCTTCAACGGAGGAAACAAAAGAAGGAGAGGTGGTGGACAAAGGAAAGGAGAAGGAGACGGCACCACCAATAGCAACTGGTTCGGCATTCATGTCACCTATTCCGAGGAACGAGGAGAATGATACTGAAACCTGGGACTTCAACAATATGGCGGCAAAGCACTTCATCCTACGCCATCTCACTAAAGGACTTGCATGTTCTCATTTGCAGGTAGAAAGGGCATCCGATCTTTGGATGGCTCTCATAGAGATGTAACGAAGTGGTACGATTCACCAACAACAGTTGGCTGATCACAAAGTTAATGAGTATGTATACAAAGGGGGAAATATGTTGGATTTTTGCAATGAGCTTGCTACACTCTTCATGGAGCTAGAGAGTGCAGGAAAAGATTTTAGTGAAAAAGAAAAGGTTAACTGTTTACTGATGAAGTTACCTGATGAGTTCAAGAACATAGTCAACCGTGTGCAGGACTTGCCGGACTCAAGGTGGATATGGAACTCAGTGGTAGGGATGATTCTCGTTCGAGAGAATACGATTGAGATCCGAAGGGGAGGAAAGAGTGGCCAAGCCTTAGCAACAGCGACCGATTGGAGGAACAAGGATTCCCGGAAACCAGTCGGAAACTATGGGGGTAGGGAGCAGAAAAAACAGGTTGGCGAGTTCGAACCAAGGGCTCCCAAAGGTTTATGTCATTTTTGTAAGAAACTGGGGCACTATATGGCAGAGTGCACCAAGCTAACCGAGCTTCGGTTAAAGGAGGGGCAGACCGGTGGTACCCCGAGAGGAAAGAAAAAGGCCCTTGTCACACAGGTACTTGAGGCGGAATCCGAGGACGAGGACGATGAGCTCCTTTTGGATGAGGAGTTGGAGGCGAAAAATGAGGTGGAAATTCCACGAAGGAAGAAATGTGCTTACGGTGGATTGAAAGGTGAAGCAGGCTAGATTGTAGATTCAGGTGCCTCCATGCACATGTGTAAAGATAGGCACCTGTTCACTAAGATAAGAAAGATTCCCACCGTAGAGATAGAGTACGGGGATGGGAGGATAGTCACCACTACCCTTGTAGTATCGGTAGATCTGAAAGTGTTAGTAGAAGGAAAGACATCTATATTAACATTCTCCGATGTATTGTTTATTCCGGGGCTGAACAAAAACCTTATCTCTACATCTGTATTAGATGATAAGGGTTTTTTCACTAGCACTAACGAAGGAGTCTTTACTGCTAGTTTTGAGGAGGATGTCTATTTCATTGCTGAGAAAGGTAGCCATGGGATGTTTAGGCTGATTTTAAGTAATGAAATGAAAAAACTTTATTATGCTGGTGTTCATGATATTATGATGTGGCATAAGAGGCTTGGGCATGTGAATCTAGATAAGTTAAGAGAGACGAAAAAGATGGGAGTGGTAGAAGGGATTCAGTTTAGTGAGAGTGATGATATAAGTGATTGTAGTGGATGTGCTCAAGGTAAAGCACACAGATTACCCTTTCCTAAATCAGCCACCTATAAGGTAGAAGAAATTATAGATCTAGTACACACAAATATTTGGGGACCGGCTAAAGTGCCCTCACCGAGGGGGGAAGAGATTTATGTTGACTATAACTGATGATTGGTCTCGGTATTCCCGCGTGTATTTTTTGAAAAACAAGTCAGAAGCTAAGGATTGTTTTAGACAATATAAAGCGTGGAGCGAAAAACTCCATGAAACTCCAATCAAGAGAGTAAGGAGTGACAATGGTGGAGAGTATATTGTCGAGCGTGCCTGGGAACCGGGAGGTTCAGACAAGATGTCCAAGGAGGTGTGCATGAGAAACCTGCAATCCACCCCAAATGATGATGCTTCCCCGGATCCGTGACAATGCCCATCTCTGTTCATTACCTTTCCCCCCCAAGGATGTGCATAGATAGTAAGGAGGAATGGAGTGGAAAAGAAAAGTACCATGTACCCCTCCCCAGATTTTGTGCTACTCCGCTGGAAGCCCACGAAATGCCACACTCCCAACTACTCTCCAAAGAATAGGAAGGAAATGAGAGTCTTCCGATCCTTTCCACCAAACTCCGGACAAACCCAAAGATGACCACAAGAGTGTGCAAATAACTCCCACGTAGAAATATAGAAATAACAAATATCGGCTTTTCAGATTAAACAATATCACCTTGCCCAGAGAATGAAATTAAAGATAGAAATGAATGATAATGGTGAAGCGAATTCACATACCCCGGAGTGCAACGATGACCAAACTCAGCAGAAGAAAACCTCTCCCAATGGCCCCGAAGTCAGGTATGAGTCTCCCTCAACCCTCCCGGTTCCACCGGAAGGATCCGACAAAACTTTTCTTAGTTTCAAACAGCGAAAGTCCAAACCGCCCAAAGGGGAGATAGTGCCAACTACCCACCCGTGCTACGATCTCCACAAAAGACAATCCAAAACAAAGATGGCAATAGAGTCAACGACACAATGCAACCGTTCTCCAACAGAAAGATTGATTAAATTCTCTGGGGGTTTTCTCAGGAGACAGTACTGAAAAAGCAACCTGTCTCCTTCGGCCCCAAGTGCCTTATACAACCAGAGTTTGTCCTACTGCAAGTTCCAAAGTCAAAGCAATGTGACAAGCCAATCAGCGGCCAGCCATCGTTATCGTACGGACATATGACAAAACAGACTGTAATACACTCAGAGCTAAAAATTAGACGACTGGTCTCGGCTGGATTAGCGGCCGAGGGTCTTTCTATAATACACAAAATGGAAACAAAGTTCTGACTCAACGTGAAACCGCCCAACTTTGACCCAAAGTCATTAATGCTTGGCCTGGCTCTTGGGCCTAAACTTACATCCTACTGACAGCTAACAGTAGGATCTACGGAATAATCCCAAAGGTGACGTATCGTTCTCTAATGTATACCTCTACTAGAGCTACATAGAACACAAAATATGATGGAGCAGACGCTTTGCACCGAACTAACTCCGCCGTTCAGCCTCCATATCAGGTGAACTAAATTGCGTAGGGCTCCAGGGTGAAAATATAAAGATCTGATTCGGCTAGTTTTCCTCTTCCTTCTCCGTACGCTAGAGTCCGTACAAAGTGGAATGAGACCCCGGAATCCTGGGAGTGCACATGTGCCGACGATGCACACGAGCTTGACAACTGTCGAGCGTGCCTGGGAACCGGGAGGTTCAGATAAGATGTCCAAGGAGGTGTGCATGAGAAACCTGCAATCCACCCCAAATGTTGATGCTTCTCCGGATCCGTGACAATGCACATCTCTGTTCATTACCTTTCCCCCCCAGGGATGTGCATAGATAGTAAGGAGGAATGGAGTGGAAAAGAAAAGTACCCTGTACCCCTCCCCAGATTTCCCCCCCCTCTTAGTCCCACGTGACTAAGAGGATTAGACAGATTAGCCGCCAAACTCGCAGTCCCCACAGAACCACGGATTTGCGGGTTGAGAGCGGGGCTCCCAATTCAGAGGTAGGCAGCCGTCATGCCACCCCTGGTGACAGCGTTCACACACCAACAGGAGGTAGGGTACGGAGGACACATGGCAGGCAGAGGAACAGGCTGGAGGGTCTGCAAAATAAGTGAGGTGGAAAGTGGGTTCATCCTCTAACCCTCGCAGATGGCAAGGGGCCACATTGATCTGATTTTCTTTAATTTTGTGGCCATCTTTCCCCTCCAAGGTAAGAACCCCTTTGTTTGAGACCTCCACAACTTTCAAAATCACCCATCCGGCCGAAATGTCCAAAGTATCCTTCTTCTGTTGCATGCGATACACAAAATCCTCGGGTACAAATCGACGTTGCCGGGGGACATAATTGCTGCTCCGTCGTTAGGAATATCAGAGTTGATCTCTGTGCTGAGCAGCCTGTAAATTGCCCATGGCCAGAGGTATTTCCCGCTGAAATACCTTGGCCCGGTCGGCAATCAGTTTCTCTATAGTACCCCGGTTGTCCATCTCCGGAAGAACAACTGCCTGAGCCGACGCAGCCCCTGGTAGGATGGGATGTCGGCCGAAGAGAATGAAGTAAGGGCTATAGGAGTGGAGAGATGCCTGCCTGCTGAACCTGTACCCCATGGCAATCCAAGGCACCCGTGTGTCCCACTCCCCCAAATCCTCTTCGACCACATATTTCCGTAGTGACCGCTTCATTGTCCGTACGCACCTCTCGGCCAAGCCGTCGGCTTGGGGGTGGTCTCGCCTGGTTAACCTGTGGTCAATGAGGCACTTTTCCAGAAGGTTAGAAAATTCTCCGGCAAACTCGGACCCCTGATCCGTCAGAACTTCGGCTGGTGTTCCAAATTGAGACAACACTCTCTGCAAGAATGCGTCCGCGATTGCTTTGGACTCCTTTCGGGGAAGAACCACCAATTCAATCCACTTAGAGAAGTGTGCAATCATGACCAAAACAAAACGATTTCCCCTCCGGCTAGTAGGAAGTGGTCCTAGCAGATCCAGTGACCATGTGTAAAACATCCCCAGGATGGGGAGGGAGTGAAGCTCAGTCCCACCCTTTTTGTCAAAAGCTGCTTTTACCCGGTCACAGGAAGGGCACGTCTGCACCACACGATTGACCAGGGCCCGGAACCCATGCCACCAATACGACCCGGTGACTAGCGAGGTGGTTCGTTTCTGTCCGAAGTACCCGCATTGCTGGTGAAGCCGAACAATGAGCGTTTCTCGATATGCCAGAGGGGGAACCACTTTCCTTGTCCCATCGGCCCATTTCCCGAGAAGGATGCCTCGGTCCCATTCATAAGCCGCCATTCGGTTTTGAACACGGAACAATTGACTTCCGGCAAGGTGGGATAGAGGAGAGCCCTTCTCGATAGATTGGAGGGAATCGCTGTCATTCCATATATCCTTCCGGCCGGCTCCAATGGGGGCCTGCCCCTCTTCATCTGCAGCAAAAGTTGACAGTTCTGCTTCTGCCCGAGGCAGCCAAATAAAAGCAGAGGAAGCCCGGATAAGTCCCAGGCTGAGCTCAGGGTCTTCGTCATGTTGCGCCCCAGTAGAGTCTCTGGTGGAAGGGTCCAGGTTCCTGCTGATTCCGTCAGCATTCCCATGAATCTCCCCGACTCTATGGACGATGTTGAAATCATATTCCTGCAAAATGAGAACCCATCTGGCCAGCTTTCCAGTCAATTTACTGTTCTTCATGATCCATTTGAGGGGCTGGTGATCTGTAATAAGGGTGAAGTGTACTCCATAGAGGTAAGGTCGGAAGTGCTGGATGGCCCAAACCGCGGCGAGTAATTCCCCATGGTAACTGCTGTAATTTTCCTCGGCTCTGTTATTACTCCGGCTTGCGTAGGCAACTACATACTCAGCCCCTGCGTCGTCCAATTGAGCCAAAACTGCTCCCAATCCAAACCTGCTCCAATCTGTATAAAGGAAAAAGGGCCGCTGGTGAACGGGCATCTGGAGCAAAAGAAGCTGCTTGAGGGAATCCTTCAGGAATTGGAACCCTATCTGCTGTTCTTCCTTCCACTGCCACTCCTGGTCCTTTCACAACAATTGGTTCAAGGGTTGGGCGTGGCTACTAAATTTAGGAATAAACCGCCGGTAATAGTTGGCAAGGCCCAGGAAAGTACGAAGAGCAGAAATGTCATGCGGGGGTGGAAGAGCGTCTAGTGCTGCCACCTTAACCATGTGGGGACCCACTGTCCCGGGAGTCACCTCATGACCCAGATAAATAATTTTCTGCACCCTAAAGATGCCCCTCCCCGGGTGACACTTCAAGCCCGCTGCTTGGAGTGCCTGGAGAACGATCTGTATGTGCTCCAAGTGTTCTTCGAATGTCTTGGAGAAAATGATAACATCGTCGATATAACATCGTGCGAAATCAATTCCCCGGAGAGCCTCGTCCATGGCCCGTTGGAATTTGGCAGGTGCATTCTTGAGGCCAAATGGCATGTACAGCCATTCATATAGCCTGGATCCGGCCCAAAAAGCAGTCCTCTCTCGGTGTTTCGGCTCCATTGCTATCTGGTGGAATCCATTTTTCATATCCAAAGTGGAGTAAATGGTAGCCCCAGCAAGAGAGTCGAAAATCTCTTCCGGGGTAGGCATAGGATAACGGTTGGAGATAGTAGCCGCGTTGAGCATCCGATAGTCCCCACACATCCGGAAATCTACAGTTTTTCCGGAGGAGTCTTTCTTTGGCGGGAGCACGGTTGGTGAAGCAAACCCATGTAGTCCTGTACTCTCCTGAACTAGCCCACCTTCCACCAAAGTCTGCACCTTTGAAGTGATGAACTCCTTCTCCTTGAAACTGAGAGGGTACTGTTTCTGCCAAACAGTAGCCGTCTCGTCGATCAAGTCAATCCGAAAAGGAGTCCCCTTATAGATCCCTACATCTGTGTAAGACCAGACGAACACTGCCAGTTCTCTTTTAACAGCTCGGAGAGCCGGGCCTTCTGCTCTGGGTCTAGCTGTTTACCTAGAGTCCAGTCCATCTTCCCGGGTTCCACTGCCGCTAATGCTTCTAGTGGTTTCCCTAAGAGAGAGATGTCAAAGTTCAGCTCTACCAGTGGGTCTGTCCTTTGTTCGGCTGTCAAAACGCTGCTGCTGACAACTTCCTCTAGGATGTCATGTACTGAGACTCCGTTCCCCCCCACTAAGGAAACTCCTGGGTCCAGTGTGCCATTGCTCCCCCCCACTGAGGAAGTTCCTGGGAATTTGGTGAAAGTGAATTTTTCCCTCCTTGTCTCTCTCCCCCCCTCAAGCTTGAGAGTTGCTTGCATGGCCAACAACTGTGGAGCTTGAAGGTATGTTGTCCGTGATTGTGGAGACTGAAGGCTGGAGAATGCAAGAGAATGTTTCAGCACCCAGGAAATTGCATTTAAATCCATGCTTTGTCCGATTAAACTGCACCTTTTTGAAACCGATACCCCTGGCGCAGCTTTGGTACCCTGTTGAAAACCCATTGTTTGTTCCCGTTCTGTAATATTCGGCGCTGTCCACGTGGCGGTTGTACTCTCAAAGATCATTCCTGGTGCTCCCTTCCGGTAAGCGTGGCTTTTAGGAAAAGATACCAGAGTTGGAAGGGCCCTCCGTGGATATCCAGGCTGATTACAACAAAAGAAGGGTGCTTTGTCGGCTGTGATCACCGGTGTGGCCATTGGCCCCGGTCCGAGAATCTGTTAGACCGTGATGTTGGGATCCGTAACGTGTGTTCTCAACAGCTGTTGGAGGATTGGAAGAGGCACCAAGTTGGTCCAATATGCCCGAACTCTGTGGGCTCTTGATCCGATCTGGGCTGCATCAAAAACTATGGGAGTCCCTAGAACCTTGGTCACTTGGTTCCAGCTGTTGACCACCTGTTTTCTCTTATCATCTGTGGGGTGAACGTTTTCCAGGACGTACCCCACTAGTGTGCCCTGGCGTTTGTGTAACCCTGTTATTAGTCTGGTCATTTGAAAGAATGTTCTGCTACAGACGTCCTGGTGTCCTCGGCCCCGTCCTGCTAACGAATACCCCTGGCATGCCCATCCAGCGACCACAAGGTCTACCCTTCCGAGCTCTTTCAGATGGGACTTCGTCATGTTATCCACATTCTGGGGAAGCGTGTGTTGAGAGTTAGACATGGCGGACACCGGGAGTTACTGTGGGTAAAGTTGGTGCAGCTGTTGCAGGCGGTACTCAATGACTGCACGGGCGTCCGGGTCAATCTCGACTGCCGAGTAAGTTTCGATTTGGTATCCAGCTTTCAGGACGGCTTCTAGATCGGAACTAATGCCAGAAAATAGGGATAGAATCCTAAGTCCTGAAAGCGGGATTTGTAGTGACACCACTTGTCGATTAAAGTCTTTCCCTTTGTTAGGAACCGTTGGAAATTCCGACCGGGGGACTTTTGCTGCTCCGGGTGATATTGCAGCCAAGCTCCTGTCCACTTCTCGCCGAAGTGCGGCCATCTGTACCAATCGGTTCTGATACTCCCTTTCCCACCGCTTGGAAATAGGGAATTGCTAGATAGAATAAGCGATATCGTTAGAGTATTTGAACAGCTCCGAGGGGGTTGAGGGAGAGTAGACGGGATAGCATCCTGACACCGGAACAGTCGTTTTTCCCCGGTTCCACAAATCCAAGGGGACCACCACTTTTGTTCCTTCCGGATCCTCAGGGTCTGAGACTGTAACTTGTTCCTTCCATACGCTCAATTCCATGTTCAACCTTGTCCAAGTAGCCATACCCAGCAAAATTTCAAATTGCTTACCTTCCACCACTAGGAAGGGAAGCCGAATATGCACGTGTTGGCCTGCGTTGTCAACAAATTCGATTTCCATGGCTTGTATGATCCCATATACTGGTTGGCTGCCACTCCTGACTGTGCTCAAGCATATGACACTTGGATTGATTTCTGGTCGGAGTTCCTCGGGCATTTGTTGTAACGCTGATGTAGTTATTAAGTTCGGAAGAGCTCCGGTATCCACCACTGCATCCTAGTACCCGCTGTATCCATTAAGTTTAAAATTTACCGTCCTGTTGAGAATAAGGGCCACCGAAAGGGCTTTATAATCCCTATCTGCCATAAAGGTTTTTGGTTCTGCCGACATGAAGACGGTTTTGGGCGGTTCTATCAACGCGACCATTTTCCTCCTAGTGTGAATTTCTTCCCCTAATGCCTGAATGAGGGTTTCTTCGGGCAGATTGTGGGAGGAAGCCAGCGTTTTGACATGCGTCAAGGCGTAGGGCATTAAGTGTCTTACAAGCATAACTGTCGGTTTGGAGGAAGGAGGGAGAGCTTTGGGCGATGAAATGGGTGAGTCCTCGTCTTCCGATTTCTCCTGTTCCCCCCCCCCTCTTTTCTCACTCTCTGCGTCAGAATTCCCCGTAGGAGGTGTAACTGGCGGATATGTGGACGGTCTCTCAGCCATGTATCTGTCGAACCACTCTTGATCTGTTTCAGTGGTTGAAGTTTTCTTGTAATCTTCAAAACCGGGAGGAAGTTTCTTCGGAGCCGGAGGAGGCGGGTCAGTCGGCTTGAGTCCCAGTCCAATGTTACTGTTCAGAAGGACTGGTCGCGGGGTAAAGGATAAGGGACCTGTGGCTTTCCGACTGTGGTCCTTTTGTTCCATCGGTTGTTTATCTTTTCTTTGGGAGGACGTTATAGAGCGCAGTTGCCCGCGACTGTCCCCTACACCAACGTTCCATGCTCCGGACAGAAATGTTCGAGCATGATGAACCTTTGGAGGCTCCATATCCCAACCCATCAGGTCATCATCATCTCCACCCACCGTGGTCTGCTGCTCCAGTTCCGCTAGCTTTTGTAGCAGTTCTTGTTTTTGTTTCTGCAGTTTCTGTGCCGGCGTAAGAGGTTGGGGAGTGCGGGCAGAGGATCTCAGTCGGAGAGCGGCCAGTTCTGTTGCCAAAGCGGCCAACTGAGTGCTCTGTTGCTGAATGATATGTTCCGGTGTCAGTCTGCTAGGACCCGGTTCATTTGGAGATTGTCCCCAGGGATAGAAAAGTTGCAGTGGTAGAGGATAAACGGCAGTTTCCCCTTTGTCGGTAAACAATGCATACTGCATCATCTCCCTCGGAACCCCATTTTCCCTAAAGCATTGCCCTTCTTTGTGGCCCATCAACCCACAAGCTTCACATTTGGACCCTTCAGTAGTGTACTTCCCCCTTAGCTCATTAGAGATTTGAGCGTCATCGAATTTCGGAAGTCGGATTTGTCTCAACTTGGATTGAGACATTTTGGCGGTTTCAGAGCGTGGAGTAGGTTTATAAGTTTCCTTAGTGACCGGGGTTCGGTCTCCTCCTCCGCCTCCTTGCTTGCGCTCTTGCTATTTCCTTGTTCTTTCCGCACGCTCCCTTTCAAAATCCTTTTGCTTGATGGCGAGTTCTGGTTTGAGCTTTCGGGGGCTCCTTTTCCATCCGTGACCGGGCTGGTTACAGTTCAGGCAGTCGTAAAGAAAAACTTTTTCATCTCCTCCCATTGCAGGTTCTGGTCGGGCATCTGCTTCCTGTTTCACCTTAAGCTTCCGCAAAGCTTGCAGTTATGTCTGTTCGTCGTGGCTGAGCGATGTTTCCCCGGCGAAACCTGCAAAGTTGGCTCTGGATTTCTCAGAAACAGCCTTTTCTCGTGCCTCGCTATTAACAAAATGATCATACAATTTCATAGCCGCCAATGAAATTTCTTGAGCTGTGGGATTTCGATCGTGTATAGCCTGACTGGCACTCCAATTGTCCAGAGCTGCCTGTCCCGTTGGCCCGAAGGAATTTCGAATAGCGACATAATATTTGGTGGCCATAGCCGGTGTTTTGATGGTGGACAGTTTGGTCTTCTGGCAGAGGCTGGAGAGGCGGTTAAATAGCGTTTGGGGAGTTTCATTCTTCAAACAGCGGAAGTCTGTGAACTCCTTCATGGCAGTTTCGTTCCTTTCTGTGTAAAGGAGTCTCCAAGCGTCCTGAAGAGTGGTACAGGGATTAGGATTGGCAACCATTCGGGTGGCCACTTCGGCTGCCTGTACAGCCTGAAGGTGGTTGACATAGGCCCTGCCTTGGGCCTAAAGTTTCATATCCATGGTGAAAGTGGGGGTGAGAGGGGCTGCGGCTGCGGCGGCCAGGTCGACTGCTGCCTGAAGAGCCTCGGCGTCCAGATCTCGATCCGATATTTTGATACTGGGGGCCATCAACAAAGGTTGACGCTCCTTGTAATCGGCCAAAGCTCCTCAGGCTAGATAATTTACCATCATCGGAAACAGGGTTGTTTCAAAATCTGCTGGAATGGCCCCTCCTCGTATTTGTTGATTTCAGATTGGGTGAACGACTTCCAAAGAAGTTCGAAATCCGAGAAAGCGATTCCCGAGCTGTCTCCTATAAAAATCCTTAAGTCCCCCATTTCTTTGTCCTTCTCTGCAAGGTTGGTGAACTGTGAAGAGGATGGTCCGGTTGGGCTAACAAACTGAACCGGTGAGATTACCCCTGGATCTGCGTCGTCTGGCTTGGGTTTGCCTCCTGCTCCGGTAGAGGGAGCGGTCTGGCGAGAGATGGCACTCCCCCCCACTGAGGATGTTCCGGTCTCTGGTGGGATCGTGAGATGACCAGTATCTCCCTGGAGTTGGCCCTTGGGAAACGAGGAGCTTATCACCTTGGGAAAAGCAGCCAAAAGTCCTGCTCCTCTATACCCAGGAGAGGCCCGTTCCTCCCGGTGAATTGTTTCCACCGAGGGAATGTGGAGAATAGGTTTAGTCACCGGTGGTACTTGAGGGATTGGTGGAGAAGGGGATGGAGAAGACCGAGGACTACGAGGGAAAGGTGTCTGTTTGCGTGTACATCTTTTGGAGGTTCCTGGTGGAGGAGTTCCTTCGCTGGAACCGGGAGAACATCGGTGAGGAGGAGAGTTGGCAGGAAAGTCGTGCTTGTAGGGTAAGACGGGTGGTCCCGGTGACCCACGGACTGCAGCGGCCGGAGAAACAGAAGGAGAAGGAGAGGATGCCTGAGGTGGCGATGGAGGAGGAGTAGTAAGTCCGAGGGAAATGTGTAGTCTCCGGTCTGGTTGTAGCTGCACCACTGCCTCCACGGTAGAAGATCCCTTGACCGAGACAATGGTAGGGAGATCTGTAGCCGCGGCTACCGGATTACTCGGCAAATCTGCACCCAACCCCTTTTTGTTAGATCTTGTTGTTCCCCCCCCTTCCTGCTGAAGTGGGGACTCCGCTCTATGTTCTGAAGAAGTCTTGGGAGATGGAGTCCGAGTTGGGGCAGTCTGCTCGGTAGGTTGTCTCTCAGCAAAGGGCCCTCTCTCTCTTGGAACAGATCCCGGTCCACTAAGGATTCCCCCTGATTTCCGTCTCCCCTCCCTAATTAGGAACAGTTCTTGTTCTAGAGCCCTCTTCCGTTCTTCTTCTAGGGCCTCCAAATCTATGGTGACGGGTCCAACCCCCGCTGTAGCCTGACTCTGGGATTGGAGGATCTCCACCAGTTTTTGCGTGCTGCTTACCACCCTTGAGAGATCCGCAATCCCCAAACCGGGTACCTCGGGGTCCGTAGGCCTCGAACGCCATAGTCCTTCGGATGGTCGGACAACAGGTGCGGAAGGAGACATAGATTATAGGGAAATTGAGGCAGAAGGAAAGAATGGCTCTTCTTTGACTAGGGGAGCAAATCGACCTTTTCTGTCCCGATGGTTGAACCGGAAATCTCTCTTGGGCTCAGGTAACTTCCGCTTGCTACTCCCTTCCCTGGTTCGGCCCCGAGAAGTTGCTCTGCCCCTAGAAGGTCTACTGGTAGCAGTTTCTTGAGATATGGTGGGCTGCGGGTAGGAAGTTGATGGTCCTCCCTGTTGCTCCGGTGCTGAGGTTGGGGAGCCGCTCTCCGACGAACTACTCAGTACCTCTACTACACCTCCCACGGGGCATACCACCTAGGCTCGGTCTGACCTGGCCACTCGCTGCACCAACTCCTTCTTAACCTTCAATTCATGGAGATTATGAAGGGCTAAGATTTCCTTGCGACCTGGCCGGTTAGGGTCAGACACGATCTCTGGATCTATGTATATCTCTGTTATCGGTGCCTTGGACCTGGTAAAGCGACCAATTTCAGGAAGGGGACCAGGGATCGCTTCCTTGTGTGCCAACCCCTTTCTACGGCTTTTAGGAGAAAGGGGCGGCCTCTCCGCCCTCTCCGTTGCCCAAGCTCGGGCTGACTCGGACAAAGTTGGAAAGTTCTCGGGGGAAAAGACAAGTGGAGGTGGAGGAGAGGGTCGCCCCTCTGGCTGCGTTGGAGGAGTTTTTACTGCAACCTCGGCAGGCATCTCTCCCCTAAGAAACCGCTCTACGTGTAAAGGGGAGCCAAATGGGGGTGCTTCCTCAGGCATCTAGGGCCACCGCTTTCTACCTCTTCGCTCTTCCGATCTGACACCCGGAAGATCCTTATCCTGAACTTCTCCTCCCCCCATAGTTGACTGGAGAAGAAGATCTAAATCCCCTTATATAAAAGTACTCGATCTGAGAACCTATCCTCTTTATCCTAAAGAGACAGGGAGCTTTTTTAGTACTGTGCTACTCCGTTGGAAGCCCACGAAATGCCACACTCCCAGCTACTCTCCAAAGAATAGGAAGGAAATGAGAGTTGTCTAATCCTTTCTGCAAAACTCCGGAAAAACCCAAAGATGACCAGAAGAGTGTGCAAATAACTCCCACGCAGAAATATAGAAATAACAAATATCGGCTTTTCAGATTAAACAATATCACCTTGCCCCAGAGAATGGAATTAAAGATAGAAATGAATGATAATGGAGAAGGGAATTCACATACCCCGGAGTGCAACGATGACCAAACTCATCAGATGAAAACCTCTCCTAATGGCCTCGAAGTCACGTATGAGTCTCCCTCAACCCTCCCGGTTCTACCGCAAGGATCCGACAAGACTCTTCTTAGTTTCAAACATCGAAAGTCCAAACGGCCCAAAGAGGAGATAGTGCCAACTACCCACCCGTGCTACGGTCTCCACAAAAGACAATCCAAAACAAAGATGGCAATAGAGTCAACGACACAATGCAACCGTTCTCCAACAGAAAGATTGATTTAATTCTCTGGGGGTTTTCTCAGGAGACAGTACTGAAAAAGCAAACTGTCTCCTTCGGCCCCAAGTGTCTTATACAACCAGAGCTTGTCCTACTGCAAGTTCCAAAGTCAAAGCAATGTGACAAGCCAATCAGCGGTCAGCCATTATTATCGTACGCACATAAGACCAAACAAACTGTACTACACTCAGGGCTAAAAGTTAGACGACTGGTCCCGGCTGCAATAGCGGCCGAGGGTCCTCCTAGAATACACAAAATGGAAACATAGTTCTGACTCGACGTGAAACCGCCTAACTTTGACCCAAAGTCATTAATGTTTGGCCCGGCTGTTGGGCCTAAACTAACATCCTTCTGACAGCTAATAGTAGGATCTACGGGATAATCTCAAAGGTTACGTGTCGTTCTCTAATGTATCCGTCTACTAGAGCTACATAGAACACACAATATAATGGAGCAGACACTTTGCACCGGACTAACTCCGCCGTTCGGCCTCCGTTTCAGGTGAACTAAATTGCGTAGGGCTCCAGAGTGAAAACATAAAGATCTGATCCGGCTAGTTGTCCTCTTCCTTCTCTGTGCGCTAGAGTCCGTACAAAGTGGAATGAGGCCCCGGAACTCCTGGGAGTGCAAATGTGCCGACGATGCACATGAGCTTGACAAGTTTTATCTTTTACTGCCCTTGTTTCTTGCCTGTTTCTTACATAAACTGCACAATTCCTAGCCTCTGCCCAAAACTTGTAATCTATGTCCATATCAGCCATCATTGTCCTAGCACACTCTGCTATAGTCTTATTCTTCCTCTCTGAAACACTGTTTTGTTTCGGAGAATAAGGAATAGTAAGCTGACGTGAGATTCCATGCAATTTTAAGAATTCTGCAAACTCATTAGAAATGTACTCCTCTCCATTATCAGATTTGAATCCTGCTATCTTTCTCTCATGCAAATTTTTAACCCAAGCCTTATACTCGTTAAATTTTGCAAAGACTTCATCCTTACTTTTCAAAAAATAAACTATAGTAAACCTACTATAGTCATCCGTAAAAGTAAGCATAAACTTAACCCCTCCCACAGATGAGTATATAGATGGCCCCCATACATTTGAATAAATTAGTTCTAGTACCTTGCTACTTCTATAATCAGTTTGAGAATGGAAAGGCAACTTATAGATTTTTCCCATCGCACAACCATCACATACATTTGATGCTAGTTTTTGACTAATTTTTACACCTTCCACCATTTTCTGATTTACCATCTTTTGTAATCTATCATAATTCACATGTCCTAAACGTTTATGCCATAAATCACAATCACTGATTACACTTGAGTACATAACATCATTGTCATTATCATTTGCAAGACCCAATCGATACAAATTGTTTCCACAAGCAAATCCCTCTGCAACTATTTTCCCACACTTACTCACTGTTTTCTTCCCATTTTAAGATATAGTTTTAAAACATTTCTTTTCTTCCACTGAAGTAGAGAAAAAGTTTCTTTTGAATGCTGGGACATGCAACACATCTTCTAAAACCCTTTTCACAGGTTTTCCCTCTACATTCAACATAAGTGACACCCTCCCCTTTGCTTTCGACTCAACAAAGGTATCATCACTAAAATAAATTTTGACAAGAGAGGTAGATTGAATACTTTCAAAGGGATGGCGACTACGGCACATATGGGCAGATGCACCCGAGTCCATAATCCATTCGTCTTCCTCCACGCCTTCAGTTGCTTGTGCCATCGCAAAGTATTTATTTTCGCTGTTATCGGGAAAGCTGCTCACATCCTCCACTTGAAGTGCGTTGGAAAATGCTGTTGGGCGTCCATATGACGTAGATGGAACTAAGCTTTGGTCCCAACCAGAGCAAAAATTTCGCCTAGCTTTAGCTCTCTTATAGGCATGACACATTCTGAAAACAAGGCCTTTTTCATCACAGTAATAGCATCTCAAAGGTGACCTTCTAGAACCACTACCTCTACCACTGCAACTACCACTACCACTGCCAATCTTAGAGTCTGAAAATTGGTTAGCTAGTGCCTAAACAGACTTACTACTACCTCTTTGTGAAATCTGGTTAGCTTCTTTGCTCAAAATAAACTGTATTGCTAATGCTATGTTCCACTAACGTTGTGGAAGAGGCGTAAGCCTATCCATGGCTCCCTTTTATTCATCAGGTAAAGTTCTCATCAATAACATAGCCTGCTGAGGTGGTGAAAAGTCCCCACCTGCACTTGGACTCTGAAGGAACAACCTTTTTAAGCATGACAATGATGTGACATACTACCTCGTGAATACATAAATTCAAATATTTGAGTGGCTATTTTAGTCTGCACAGTAACATCTAGCTGAACATACATAGCACCTACGCTAAACCCAACTTCACAAGCTTTTTTCAAATCAAGATACGACATTACCAAATCTTTTGTCATTGCATGTTTCAAGACGTTGAGGCAGTGGAGATTCTTCTTTCTCCAATCCGGTGCCGTCACATCGACACTTCCTTCCACAATGGGTGAAAAGTCCCTCTCCTCGAAATATGAGCTCAGCATATCTTCCCAATATAAGAAGTCAGTTCCATCAAAAATAGATGATTTGGGCGGTGGGCCCATAACCTGTTGAAGGTCATGGGCATTCTAACTTGGTAGTGTTCCACTCCAACTAGGCGTCACACTTGCACCAGCAGGGACTAATCCATTAGTGGATATGGGAGCAGAAGTAAACCCAAAGAAAAATACCTATTTGACTAGATTTATGTTGTAAGATATGTACCTTTAAGTGAGAGAGGGCTTACAACTAGACAAACATATACCCCAATCAAAATAAGGACAATAGAACAGAAAAACACTTTAAAGTGCATTTAGTGCTCTCATTTCCTTAAACTTTGTGTAGAATGTACATTCTGTGTATAATTGATCAATCTTAATTGAACTAAAAACTCAAAAGATCTAGAAAACATCTAAAACGTATATACAGGGTTCACCTTAATATCTACTAACAAAAATCAAAGTACTTGGACCAGAATTGTGTAGAAACAATATCTACACCCAAAAAATCTGTAAGATATTTATCACATCCACATTCATTGGCGGCCCTACACACTAATTTACTTAAAGATAACTATTCGTGTAGTTACTACAAAAATCCACACTAAATTTGGTCAATATTCAACAGTTGGTGTCCAAAATTACTATAAGTCTTAAACTCTAATTTCTAAGACTTACAAAAGCTTACTTTTCAATAAATGATCTAAACTAATTCCAGTAAATCTTAATCATGTTTAGAACTCATCTACCTTTCGGTTCCATTGCCTCAAGGCGTGTTTTAGGCCATACAAAGATTTTAAAAGTCTCCACACAAGATTTTCTTTTCTTGCTTCGTCATAACCCTCTGGCTGCTTCATATAAATGACCTCATCTAAATCACTATGCAAAAATGCAATTTTGACATCCATTTGGTGGATGTCAAAATCCTCTATAGAAGCTAATGTAAGTAAGATGCAAACAAGTGGAAACCTTACAACCGGTGAAAAAGTTTATTCATAATCTATCCCCTTCTTTTGATTATATCCCTTAGCAACCAAACGAGCCTTATACTTGTCTATGGTATTATCTGGGTTCAATTTTAATTTAAACACCCATTTAGTTCCAATAGCCTTTCTTCGAAGGAAGTTCCACCACATCCCATGTTTGGGCCTCCATGATGGATTTCATTTCTTCATAGACCCCTTCCACCCAGTGTTCCCTTTCATTACTCGAAAAAGCTTTCGTCAACGTTAGAGGCTTTTATATGTGTGCCGAGTGAGAAAATGGTGCATTTTCTCCCGTTAGTCACGCACTTCGCCTAACTCCACGTGGAAATTCTGTCGCTGATATAGATGGTTGGGTCCTCCTCTTTGATACATGTGATTCTTCTTGTGATTCAATTTTGGCTTGAGGTACATGAGAGTCTGCAACTCTTTTGGGAATAACACTTTCTGTTTCTGGTGGAGAAGATGATTGCAAGTCAATTTGAGCTAAGATAGATGCATTTTCTTTATTTTTCTTGAAAAACATGGGATTTTCCTCTAAAAATATATAATCAATACTTCTATCCTTCTTATAGTCTATACGCTCATTAAATACATCTACTCGTTTTCTTTCATCTTTCATAATAATGTTTATGGCAACCACAACTCTATATCTCTTAGTGTCATACACTTTATAACCTTTGGCATGATCATCATACCCTAGAAATAGGCCTGGTATACCTTTTAGTTATAGCTTCTATTTCTGCGGATCACTATCTAGCATAAAAACCTTACTTCCAAAAACTTTGAAGTGACTTACATGTAGTTTGTGTCCAGTCCACATTTCATAGGGAGTTTTATCTTTTACTGCCCTAGTTTCTAACATGTTTCTCACATAAGCTGCACAATTCATAGTCTCTGCCCAAAACTTGTAATCTATGTCCATATTAGCCATCATTGTCGTAGCACACTATGATATGTTGAAGGTCATGGGCATTTAGACTCAGCTGTGATCCACTCCCACTAAGAGTCACACTTGCACCAGCTGGGATATTCGTCCCTGGAGGAGCAGGTGGAGCACTAGGGCTAATAGGAGCACTTCCAGCAAGAGGTGAGCCATTATCAGACATATTAGCAGTAGCAAACTCTAAGAGGAATACCTATCAGACTAGATCAATACTGTAAGATATGTAACTATAAATGAAAGAGGTCTTTCAACTAAAGAAACATATACTAAAAGCAAATCAAAGACAATAGAGCACAAAACACCTTAAACTGCACTTAGTGCTCTCATTTCCTTAAACTTTGTTTAGAATGTACATTCAGTATGGAATTGATCAATCGTAATTGAACTAAATACGCAAAAGATATAGAAAACATCTAAAACATATGTAAAGGGTTCACTAGACAACCTACTGACAAAAATCTAAGTGTTTGGACCAGAATTGTCCACTAACAATATCTATACCCTAAAAATCCTGGTGATTGTTATCACGTCCACATTCATTGGCGGCCCTACACACTAATTTACTTAAAGATAACTATTCGTGTAAACTACAAAAATCCACACTAAATTTGGTCAATATTGAATAGTTGGTATTCCAAAAATATTCGAAGTCCTAGACTCAAATTTCTAAGACTTACTAAAGCTTACTTTACAATAATCCCCTTAAGCTTTAGAAGGCTTACTCACTTAGACCATAAGGAGCAAGAAGGGCTTTTGTCAAGATGTCCGCAACCATTTTCTCATCAGGCAAATAACAAAGTTTGACCACTTTTGCAAATACTTTCTCTCGTACAAATGTATCCGAATGTCCATATGTTTACTCTTAAAATGGTGACTTGTGTTTGTAGCCACAAAAAT
Organism: Zygnema cylindricum; assembly: GCA_037447655.1. Lineage (NCBI taxonomy): Eukaryota > Viridiplantae > Streptophyta > Zygnematophyceae > Zygnematales > Zygnemataceae > Zygnema > Zygnema cylindricum. The sequence continues at coordinate 79,096 of JBBHKE010001496.1, forward strand.
GGTTGCTTAATCGTCGCACCACATTATTTGTGTCCCGTGTTGTGTACTACCCAATTCTTGAAAAAATGCGTTAATCCATAGCAACTCTTTCAAGGCTGCACTTGCAGCTATGTATTCGGCTTCCATAGTCGATTGTGCCGTGACCTTTCGAAGTTTACTACTCCAACTACAACTTCCACTTCCAATGTGAATGACATACCCAGTTGTAGACTTCCTACTAGGCACATCACCATAGCTAGCATCACTCCAAGTATTAATGCCAACCTTGTCCCCTCCCAAAGTAAGCCAAAGATTTCTAGTCCCAACAACATATCTTAAGACCATTTTTGCTGCTTCCCAGTCTCTCTTTCGTAGAGTTTGCAGACTTCTGCTCAACACACCAACAGCTGCAGCTATATCGGGCCTAGTACAATTCATAAAGTAAATCAGACTTCCTTCTACATCGGGCCTAGTACAATTCATAAAGTAAATCAGACTTCCTCCTACTTGTCTGTAGGGTATTTGGGACATAATTGTTTTCTCTTCTACACTGAGTTCCTTATCTATTATGACTCCAAACTCATGCTCCATTCCTTCAAGATTTTGCTTATACTCCATCGGAGTTGCACAACCTTTGGCATCAGCCAAACCAAACACTTCCAACATGTTTCCTATCGCTTCTTTTTTAGTTAGCCTAATGATTTTCTTTTCTCTATCTCTTTCAACGTGTATGCCAAGAATGTATTTAGCCTCACCTAAATCCTTCATTTCAAATTTTGAATTAAGAGCGTGTTTTACTCTAGCAATTCCTTCTTTGTTCCTACTAATTAGCAGCAAATCATCAACATACACAGCAATGAATATCACCTTATTAGGATTATCACCACACATCACATATATTGAATGATCTGAACTAATTCTACTAAATCCTAATCCTGTCAAGAACTCATCTAACTTTCGGTTCCATTGCCAAGAGGGCCTGTTTTAGGCCATACAAAGATTTTAAAAGTCTGCACACACGATTTTTTTTTCCTGCTTCCTCAAAACCCTCTGGCTTCTTTCTAGAAATGACCTCATCTAAATCACCATGCAAAAATGCAGTTTTGACATCTTTTTGGTGGATGTCAAAATCCTCTATGGAAGCTAATGTAAGTAAGATGCGGACAGATGGAAACCTTACAACCGGTGAAAATGTTTCTTCATAATCTATCCCCTCTTTTTGATCATATCCTTTAGCAACCAAGCGAGCCTTATACCTGTCTATGGTATTTTCTATTGAAAAGTAAGCTTTAGTAAGTCTTAGAAATTTGAGTCTAGAACTTATAATAATTTTGGACACCAACTGTTCAATATTGACCAAATTTAGTGTGGATTTTTGTAGTATCTACACGAATAGTTATATTTAAGTAAATTAGTGTGTAGGGCCGCCATTGAATGTGGACGTCATAAGAATCACCCGGATTTTTAGGGTATAGATATTGTTATTGGATAATTCTGGTCCAAACACTTAGATTTTTGTTAGTAGGTTGTCTGGTGAACGCTGTACATACATTTTAGATGTTTTCTACATCTTTTGAGTATTTAGTTCAAGTTGTGTTGGAGACATGGTTTAGGGTTTTTTTATAATCTCATTTTTGCATTAACAATAAACTTTGTTTGTTAATATTTTTGTTGTTAACAGAAACACAAATTTGTGTTGGAAGCATAGTTTAAGGTATTTTTTTACTGATTTTGTTAGCCTAATAATGAACGATGTTCTTTACAAGTAATTATTGTTAGCGCAAACACAAATTTGAGTAATAAACATGGTTAAGAGTTTATTTTAACTATCTTTGTGAGCGCGTTCCTACCTTTATTGTTGTTATCGCAAACACAAAGTTGTGTTACAAACATTGTTCGAAGTTTATTTAAATGTTTTTATGAGCGCAAACAACAAACGTTGTTTGTTATTAATATCTTTGTAAGCGCTAACCCAAAATTAAGTTAAAGACATTGTTTAGGGTTTTTTTTTAATTCTCTTTCTTTGTGTTAACAATAAACTTTGTTTGTTAATATTTTTGTTTTAAATGCTAACACAAATTTGTGTCGCAAACATAGTTTAGGGTTTTTTTTTTACTATTTTTGTTAGCGTAATAATAAACGTTGTTTGTTACAAGAATTTATTGTTAGCGCAAACACAAGTTTGAGTTATAAATATGGTTGAGAATATATTTTAAATATTTTTGTAAGCGTTAACAATATAAAGTGTTTGTTACCGCTATTGTTGGTATTGCAAACACAAAGTTGTGTTACAAACATGGTTTGGGGTTTATTTTACCTCTCTTTGTGAGCGCGAACATTAAACATTGTTTGTTATGTTTATATTTGTTAGGGCAAACCCCAAGTTGTGTTAGAAACATGGTTTAGGGTTTATTTTATTTTGTTTGTTTGCGTTAACAATAAAACTTTGTTCGATAGTATTTTAGTTGTTAACGCGAACTTAAATTTGTGTTGCAAACATAGTATATGGTTTTCTTTTATTTTTTTTGTTAGCGTAATAGTAAACGTTGTTCGATACAAAAAATTATTGTTAGCACAAACACAAATTTGAGTAATAAACATAGTTGAGAGTTTATTTTAACAATTTTTGTGAGCGCTTACAATATAAAGTGTTTGTTACCATTGCTATTGTTAAACCAAACACAAAGTTGTGTTACAAACATGGTTCGGAGTTTATTTGACCTCTATTTGTGAGCGCGAACAATAAATGTTGTTTGTTTCAAATATCTTTGTTAGTGAAAACCTCAAGTTGTGTTAGAAACATGGTTTAGGGTTTTTTTTTAATTTATTTGTTTGCTTTAACAATAAAATTTGTTCATTAATATTGTTGTTGTTAATGGAAACATAAATTTGTGTTGCAAACATAGTTTAGGGTTTTTTTTTACTGTTTTTGTGAGCGAAATAATGAGCGTTGTTTGTTACAATAAATTATTGTTAACGGAAACAATAATTTGTGTTGCAAACAAAGTTTAGAGTTTTTTTTTATTGTTTTTGTTTGCGTAATAATGAACATTGTTCGTTACAAAAATTTAATGTTAGCGCAAACACTAATTTGAGTGATAAACATGGATGAGAGTATATTTTAACTATTTTTATGAGCGCTAACAATATAAAGTGTTTGTTACCACTATTGTTGTTACCACAAACATCAAAGTTGTGTCACAAACATGGTTTGGAGTTTATTTTACCACTTTTGTGAGCGCGAAGAATAAACGTTGTTTGTTATAAATATATTTGTTAGCGCAAACACAAATTTTTGTTAGAAACATGGTTTAGGGTTTTTTTGAAATCTATTTGTTTGCGTTAACAATAAATTTTTTTCGTTTATATATTTGTTGTTAACGCAAACACAAAATTGTGTTCCAAACATAGTTTAGGGGTTTTATTTAGTGTTTTTGTTGGCGTAATAATGAACGTTGTTTGTTAGAAGAAATTATTGTTAGCCCAAACACAAATTTGAATAATAAACATGGTTGTGAGTTTAATTTAACTATTTTTGTGAGCACTAACAATATAAATGAAGTTCTATGACCACTAGCACAGGTGGAGTTGCAACAGTAGTCGTAGATGTTGACATGATTAAAACAGAAGCTAATAGGTATCCTTTTAATCAGTTGTTTTACAGACACCACAAAGTCCAACCTTAAGATTGATTCACACAAAATTAAGCAAAGATATAGAGCACCATATACATTCTCAATTCCAAATAGACCTAGTAAACCATAAGATATAGCATCTGGAAGTTTCCCAAAAACTACACTTACACTATCATAGTCCCAAAACTGGATAGACAAATTTCACTAAGTGTTGTTTTGAAAAGTTAGTTTCGTGCGTTCGCGGCGTTTCGTGCATACTGACGCGATTTTAATGCGTAAGTACTAATAGGATGTAATGTGGTGGTTCGAATGGATTTGCGCATTGGGGGAGTACATGAAGAAGGAAAATTAAAGGGACGTGAAGGATTAATTGAGTGGCGCGGATTGCGTTAAGAAATGGACGGGGGATCGCGAAGCGATCCGATGTGAAATATTCGTAATGATTGAAATTGTACGCCGGCCGTACGAAACATAATGTGACAATTGCATTAATGAAAAAGGGACGCCGGTGGTACGGCGCATTTATTTTGGACAGGTGTACCTTATTTGCGACGAGCGACATGGGACATTTGTGGCGAAATGACATGTACCTTATATGTGACAAGCCGCATTTATTGAAATGGACGCGGTTTCCGTACAGAATGAAATTTGGATATTACGGTGTCATTTCGGCAAGTGGATTGAGTTATATTTAAATGCGGACAACGTCCGCCGCTATTAGACAAAGGTTTTTTTTTTATGTATTATTAAGTGGTTTAGGGTTTCAACACCTTAATTAGTGTGTGTGTAGTGTCGGTCATGTAGACAAGTGTACGCTTATGATGTTTAACTCTCAAGTGCAGGCTTACGATTAAATTACTATTAGTAGTAGTTTAATACGCTTAAATATGACTTAGTAACAGTTACGTGATTGGTTGACAGCTTATAAATCTATATATAGCTATGAGCTTTGTTAGCAAATTCATCAATGCTAGTTAGAAAAGTAGGCACCAAAGATGTAGTAATTTAGGGTTGTCGATTAGGTTAAGCTTTTAAAAGATACATTGATTATCAGATTATACTTTTGTTTATGTGTGATGCATTCTTTATTAATATTTATATATGTTATTTTATGTTTGTTTGTCATGCATTATGCATGTATATTTTTTGTTGTTTAATGCATCTGTGTATGCACTTGTCCTAGGGTGGTCTAAGGTTTTTCTGCAGATTTGCAAACCTATTGTGTGTTAGGTCTATGTGAAATGGTCGCAAGTTTGCAGACCTATGGTGTGTTTAATTTGTGGTTTTGAGAGACCTATGGTGTGTCTGATGGGGATTTTCTGGTAATGCATCTGGGAATGCATTCACTTATTAAAAGGGCATTCATTTCAAAGGATTGTTCATTCGACTAGATTTGCTTAGCTTTACAATTGATAGTTTGGGTCACTTCTACGCTCTATTGTAGACCAAAGAAAAATACTAAGTCCTAAACTTTATACACTTAGTGGGTGTCTACTGCTACCTGTTAAATCAGGTGTCTACACGTAGAATAGTGGTACTGTTTAGTGAAACAACAAAGTACCTAAACTGTACGTCACTGCATCGATAGTACTTCCAAAACCCTAATTGCTACTTGTCGATAAATCAACAGTGAAACACTACTTAATAATGCGCTAAACTACAAATAACTATTCTCTAAATATTTATAGATACAAACCGTACAATTTAGATTGCCGTTGCTTAGTCAACATTGGTCACAAAAGTCCAGCCGATTGTGGTCATGTAGTAAGAAAACTCCTCCACTCCGGCACTTTGTACTTTGGCACTTGTGGTCTTTGCTCAAATCGCGTGCGTTGACTTGGTTTGCATCAACGATTCATAATTGATCTCGTAGAAGACATTTCCTGAATGTTCAGTTCGGTCTTCATCTGTCCGATTCACCCAAACCGCTCGTTTGATGAGCGACATATGTATGTGGGCGTTGGCGCCATTTCGAAATACATGTACTGTCTTCAAGTGCCGACGCGTGTCCCTGTAGAAGTTCTGTACACTCAAATATCTTTATATTACTCTCACACTATCAAAGGTAAGTACTACTTCTGTTTTAGACAAAAAATATTCTAAGTCCCGTTGTTTTCCTCACAACCCCATCTACTGATGACAAAGCATTCAAAAACCAACATTCCCTTAAAGCTTTAGACTCACTTACTCACTTAGCCCAATAGCATCTCTGCAAAATTGTGGCTTAGGGGCAGGAATGGCTTTGGTTAACATATCTGCCACCATCTTTTCATCAAGCAAATAACAAATTTTAATAACTCAAGCAAGCACCTTTTCTCGAACAAAATGTAGCCTGACATCCATATGTTTACTCTTAATATGGTGGCTGGGATTGGAGGTGATGGCAATGGCTGCCTAGTTTTCACACTAATTGACTTGAGATCCAATCTGCATGTACCCAAATTCCTTCAAAAGTGACTTAACCCATATGAGTTCTGTTGAAATTTATAGATTTCTAGAGTATTTTCTAGGTTTAAATATGTTTTTATAAAAGGAAAAGAAAAAGGACGGACAGCCTGCCTCCACCTCCGCTCTCTAGCCCCCATACTTGTTGTAGTCACTGAAGGTAAGAGAGAGAGGTTGATCCATGGCTGCCTTAGTTCAACAGACAGCTATTTTTAGTAGGTTACTAAAAATATACTTGACGGACCAGAGATTTGATCCCGGTACCTGCGGTTCGTCATGTTGACCAGTAACGGTCAGCTTTATCCTAATAACCTAGAACCAATGCTAAGAGCTATGGTATGTGATAGATATATATTTAGTTCGAGTGGATAAAATTCATTTAACTAGAACTGTATACGGCGTACATAGATTCAGTTATATAAAGTACGTCGTACGACGCTAGATCAAAACTTATACCACGCATTTTATTTCGACATCGGAACAAATGCCGCGCAAGTATTTATTACGGCTAAGATTGCGTTTCGCATAAAATCCAACGGCGCACATCATCGCCGAAATCCCGGAGTGGTCACTTTGGCGTTTTGTGACGTGGCATGACCTGAGCTACGTGGAGAGATGACATTCGGTCATAGGAATTCCGAGAAATGTACGGACGAGTGAAAAGCGGACACGCGTCCACTTAATAGCCTTGTCGTACATAGGCCGTACAAAAGGTACATCGGCAGTAGTACTTTTTGTGTACGATACAGTAATCTGATTGGTCCGTACTTCAGTAGATAGGAGTTATTAGAGAGAAACAGGACTTAGAAAATTTTGGTAGGTAGTCACCTCTCCCTTTGAGAATTTGTACAAATTGGCATTTTTACTGCCTCATAACTTATCGGCTGGTTGGCCGTTTTCAGTGATTCTTTTTGCTACGGACTCAAGGGAGTCCACGCTGCACATGGGTGCAGTCAAATTGTCAGTTTGCCTTCTTGGGCAGAAGTGGTCGTGGCTTAAAGTGGGTTAGTTAAATACTATCTAGAGGCTTCCTGTATTCTGTAGTCCAATGGAGGACACAGAATTGCAGGTTATGGGCCCACCCTCTAGGGTGCCCACTTTCAATGGATCTGGGTTCATCTATTGGGAAGCTATGATGATGGGAGCTTTGTGTGAAAAAAGATACTGGGGTATCGTTAGTGGACAAGTGAAACGTCCACCTTCGGGAACTCCACCAGGATTTGGGGGAGTAAGGTTTTCTGCAACAACGGCTGCCTCAGCGGAGGAGGCAGATGATGGGGACAGCAGTGTGTCTGAAAAGGAAAAAGGGAAGGAGACACCCCTCACTCCTATTGCCACAGTATCGTGAGCAGTGACTGTGAAGACCGTGGAGAACGATACTCAAATGTGGGAGGATGTAAACATGGCTGCCAAGAACTTCATTCTGAGGCACCTCACTCAAGGTTTGGCCACTCCTCATCTTCACATTTACAAGGCCGAGGAGTTGTGGGAGAGTTTAGTGGAGATTTAAAGAGCTGGAACTATTCAGGAGCTCCAGTTGGCTGAGCAAAAGCTATTGAGTTACACTTACAAAGGAGGAAAGATGTTAGATTACTGTAATGATCTTTCTTGTTTGTATATGGAAATGGAAAGTGTCCGGTGGACAGGTACAATGAAAATGAAAGTTAACACCCTCATCATGAAATTACCAGATGAGTTTGAAAACATAGTGTACCGAGTACAGGGAATGCGTGATAGTTCATGGAAATGGAACATAGTAGTCATGATGATACTTGTGCAGGAAAACACAATGGAGATTAGGAGAGGAGGAAAGAGCATTCAAGCTCTAGCAGTAGGAGGGGACCGATAGGGGAAGGACCCGAAGAAACCTTATAGAGGGGAAAGAGATCATTTTGGGGGACAGAGGCCCCCAAAGGGTCTTTTTCATTATTGCAAAAAGCCGGGACACTTTATTGCAGATTTTGTCAAGCTATCAGAGCTGAGGCTCCAAGAGAACCGTGGAGGAGGTTTTTCCGGAGGGAAGAAAAAGGCACTTGTGGTTACAAAAGTGTCAGGAGAAACCGAGGATGAGTCATCTGAGGAGGATGGGGAGCTTCTTCTTGACGAGAGTCTGGAGGAGAAGGAGACCCCTCGGAGGCAGAAGTGTGCCCTTGGAGCAATTCGGGAAGCTCCACAGGAAGGATGGATCATCGACTCAGGTGCATCCATACATATGTGTCGTGATAAAGAACTCTTCACTAAGCTAAGAAAGATTCTTACTGTAGAGATAGAATATGGGGATGGGAGAGTGGTTACTACAGATCTAGTGGGATCAGTAGAACTGAAAGTCTTAGTGGAGGGTAAGACTTCTATACTTACATTCTCAGATGTACTTTACATTCCTCAGCTGAGTAAAAATCTTGTCTCGACGTCTGTGTTAGATGACAAAGAGTTTGATACTTTCACCAGAAAGGGAGTCTTTACAGCTAAGTATGGGAATGAAGTTTACTTCACAGCAGATAAGGGTAGCCAAGGAATGTTTAGGCTTAACCTGAGTAATGAAAAGAAGAATGCTTATTATGTTGGTGTTCCTTAGGTGATGATTTGGCATAAGCGGTTGGGGCATGTGCATTTTGATAGGTTGAGGGTAATGAAAAAGCTTGGGGTAGTAGATGGCATTCAGTTTGAGGATAATGAAATGATTGATGATTGTAGTGGTTGTGCTCAAGGTAAGGCTCACAGACTTCCCTTTCCCAAAGCCGCCACATATAGAGGTGAGAAAGTGTTAGATTTTGTCCACACAGATATTTGGGGACCTGCAAAAGTACCTTCGGTTGGAGGAAAGAGGTTTATGATGACAATAACTGATGACTGGTCTAGATACTCCAGAGTCTACTTTCTGAAAAATAAGTCTGAAGCATCAACTTACTTCAAAGAATATAAAGCTTGGAGTGAGAAGTTGCATGAAACCCCCATTAAGAGGATAAGGAGTGATAATGGGGGGGAATATACCTCTAACGAGTTTGAGGAATATCTGAGAGATGAGGGAGTGCAGCACCATAAAATTGTACCATATAACCCGGAACAAAATGGGGTAGCTCAGAGGTTAAATTGAACAATAAGAGATAGTGTGCGCAATATGTTGGCAGACAAGAAAATAGGAAAGAGATTTTGGGCAGAAGCAATGAACTGTGCCAACTACATTAAGAATAGAGTCCTTACCTCAGCTGTAAAGGGAGTGACACCTTATGAGAGATGGGTTGGAAGGAAACCAGATATCTCACACCTTAAAGTATTTGGTAGCCAAGTTTACAATCTTGACACGGATAGGAAAAACTGGAAACTAGATGCTAAAGGAAAACCTGGATACTTTGTGGGATATGATGAGGATGTTAAGGGATATAGAGTCTATGACTTAGCAAAGAAAGATATCATTCTGGTCAAACACTTAGTTGTCATAGATAAAAGGGAAGTCATTTGACCCCTTCAAATATACTAAGAAGATAAGGATCAGATTTGATTCCGAAAGTGATGAGAATTTGGTCGTTCTCGAAAGAGACATGAGTGAAACCGTGATTACAGATTCAGGGGAGATCCAAGATACAGAAGACTCACCGGAAACCTCACATACTCCTATGGACTTCGAGGAGATAGAAGAAGCGGGACAAGAACAGGTTTTCATGGACAGGGGAGACGATGAGACAGTGAGAAGAAATCCAAGACTTCCATCCATTCTAGCTTCGGAGTTTGAGGGAGGAAGGAGGAGCAGCAAAAGGATACAGGAAAAACAAGCTGCCCATAAGGTAACTAAGCTATCTCACCGGAATGAGCCTCAGTCTTACTTAGAGGCAGTGAATAGTCTAGAGAAAGAAAGATGGATTAGAGCCATAAAAGATGAGATGGCTTCTATCATGGAAGCAAACACTTGGGAACTAGCGGATTGTCCTCCAGACACAAAACCTATTGAATGTAAATGGGTATTTAAACTAAAACTGAACCCAGATAATACAATTGAGAGGTATAAGGCTCGATTGGTAGCAAAGGGGTTCACCCAAAAAGAGGGGATTGACTATGAGGAGACCTTTGCTCCAGTTGTTCGGTTCCCATCAGTAAGGATTCTCCTCAGTCTGGCCGCAGCGGAAGACATGGAAATACACCAGATGGACATTAAGACTGCTTTTCTTAATGGTGAGTTAGAGGAAAAAAATTTTATGAGGCAACCCGAGGGGTTTGTGGAAGAGGGAGAAGAAAGCAAAGTCTGCAGGCTCATAAATTCCTTATATGGACTGAAACAGGCTCCCCGACAGTGGTATAAGAAACTAGATGAGTTTCTCACCAATCTGGGATACATCTGGATCAGCTCTGACCATTCTATCTATATGTTTGAAGATGAGAATGGTGTCATTTTTATTGCAATTTATGTGGATGATCTGCTTGTGTTAAGTAAGTCTTTGGAGAATATCAATAGGCTAAAGAAAGATCTTAGGGGCAGATTTGATATGAAGGATTTAGGGAAGGCAAAATATATTTTGGGGATCCAAATGGAGAGAGATAGGGGGAAGAAGATTATCAGACTTACTCAGAAAGAAGCAATAGGTAATATGCATGAGAAATTCCAGATGGAAAATGCTAACAGTTGTACCACTCCCATGGACTTGAAAAAAGTAAGTGATGGGAGTGTAGAAGGAGGAGTGATGATCTTAGACGATCAGATGAGTCCAAAGGAGAGAGAGTTCATGAAGTCTATCCCTTATAGACAGGTCGTAGGAAGCTTAATCTATTTTATGAACTGTACCAGGCCGGACATAGCGCCAACAGTTGGAGTACTCAGTAGGAGTCTTAATGATCCTAGGAAGAGAGACTGGGAGGCAGCCAAGAGAGTCATGAGATATCTGGTTGGAACCAGAGAATTATGGTTGCATTTGGGAGGGGAGCACATTGATATCACCACTTCGAGTGACGCCAGTTATGGGGATGCACCTATGAGAAGATGCACTTCTGGATATGTTTTGTATGTGGGGGAAGGTGCTTGCTGTTGGAGCAGTAAGCAACAAAAGGTGGTTGCTCAGTCTACTATGGAGGCTGAGTATATGGCGTCTTGTTCTGCTGTAAAAGAACTAATGTGGGTGAAATCATTGTTACAAGAACTGGGATTTATGAAGGAGGGAGTGCATGAAATCTTTTGCGATAACCAAGCTGCAATTGCAATTGCAGCCAATCCAAAATACCATTTCAAAGCAAAACATATGGACATAAGATTAAGCTTCGTAAGAGAAAAAGTTGAAAATAAAATTTTGAATCTTGTGTATAGACCTGATGAAGAAATGGTGGCTGACATGATGACCAAACCTGTGCCCTCTCCTAAACTAAAATATTGTCGGGAAAAATGCGGGTTGAAAGAAAAATTAAAATTAGACTAGAAAATAAGGGGAGTGTTGAAATATATAGATTTCTAGAGTATTTTCTAGGTTTAAATATGTTTTTATAAAAGGAAAAAGGGAAAGGACGGACAGCCTGCCTCCACCTCCGCTCTCTAGCTTCATACTTGTTGTAGTGATTGAAGGTAAGAGAGAGAGGTTGATCCATGGCTGCCTTAGTCCAACAAACAGCTATTTTTAGTATGTTACTAAAAATATACTTGACGGACCAAAGATTTGATCCCGGTACCTGCGGTTCGTCATGTTGACCGGTAACGGTCAGCTTTATCCTAATAGACTAGGACGAATGCTAAGGGCTATGGTATGTGATAGATATATATTTAGTTCGAGTGGATAAAATTCATTTAACTAGAACTGTATACGGCGTACATATATTCAGTTTTATAAAGTACGTCGTACGACGTTAATTCAAAACAGATACCACGCATTTTATTTCAACATCGGAACAAATGCCGCGCAAGTATTTATTACGGCTAAGATTGCGTTTCGCATAAAATCCAACGGCGCACATCATCGCCGAAATCCCGGAGTGGTCACTTTGGCGTTTTGTGACGTGGCATGATCTGGAGACACGTGGAGAGATGACATTCGATCATAGGAATTCCGAGGAACGTACGGACGAGTGAAAAGCGGACACGTGTACACTTAATAGCCTTGTCGTACATAGGCCGTACAAAAGGTACATCGGCTGTAGTACTTTTGTGTACGATACTGTAATCTGATTGATCCGTACTTCAGTAGATAGGAGTTGTTAGAGAGAATCAGGACTTAGAAAATTTTGGTAGGTAGTCACCTCTCCCTTTGAGAGTTTGTACAAATTGACATTTTTACTGCCTCATAACTTATCGGCTGGTTGGCCGTTTTCAGCGATTCTTTTTGCTACGGACTCAGGGGAGTCCAGGTTGCACAGGGGTGCAGTCAAATTGTCAGTTTGCCTTCTTGGGAAAAAGTGGTCGTGGCTTAAAGTGGGTGAGTTAAATACTATCTAGAGGCTTCCTGTATTCTGTAGTCCAATGGAGGACACAGAATTGCAAGTTCCTTTAGGGCACAACATGCTGATATGTATTCAACCTCTATTGTAGACTGAGTTGTGACCTTTTGGAGCTTATTGCTCCAACAGCAAGTTCCATTTCCAATCTGTACAACAAAACCGGTTGTTGATTTTCTGCTGGGTATGTCACCATAGCTAGCGTCGCTCCAAGTTTGCAATTTCACTTCTCCTCCTCCAAAACAAGTTTGAGGTTCTGAATACGTACCAAATATCTCAAAACTCTCTCAGCAACTTCCCAATCTGCTCTCTTAGGATTCTGCATACTGCTAGTTAAAACACCAACATCAGCTGCAACATCAGGCCTCAAACACTTCATAAAATAAATGAGGCTTCAGAATACATGCTTGTTTGGTTTTGTAGACATAAAATCCTCCTCCCTTCACTGTAGACTCTCACTGACCATAATACCTAAGTCAGAATCACTTCCCTGTGATTTTTGCATGAACTCCATGGGAGATACACACCCTTTTACCTTGTTCATTTTGAATATTTCCAGCATGTTTTCTATAGCCTCTTTTTGAGTTAGCATGATCAGCTTCTTAATTATATCTCTCTCTACTTGTATCCCTAAGATATACTTGGCCTCACCGAGGTCCTTCATTTCTAATCTTGATCTTAAGGCTGCCTTTATGCAGTTTATTTCACTCATGGATGTGCTAATAAGTAATAAATCATCTACATTCACAAAAATAGAAAGTACTCCATCTTCACGCTGTAGAACATATACAGAGTGATCTGAACTAATCCTTTTAAAGCCTAGTCTAGTTAAAAACTCATCAATCTGAACTAATCCTTTTAAAGCCTAGTTTAGTTAAAAACTCATCAAACTTCAGGTTCCACTCTCTAGGGGCTTGTTTCAGCCCATCCAAAGATTTTAACAATTTGCACACTAATTTCTCCTTTCCTTTAAATTCATACATATCTGGTTGCTGCATATAGATGGTATTTTCAAGCTCCCCATGCATAAAGGAAGTTTTGATATCTATTTGATGTACTTCCATATTTTTTATTGGAACTAGACTTAACAAAATTCTAACAGTTGGAAACCTTACAACAGGAGAGAAAGTCTCCTCAAAATCAATTCTTTCTTTCAGATTGTACCCCTAAGCCATAAGTGTGGCCTTGTACCTTTCCATGATGTTTTCCAGTTTCAGCTGTACCTTGAACACCCATTTGCTGCCAATGGCTTTTCTATACATAAGAAGATCCACTAACTCCGACGTTTGAGCCACCGTTATTCACTTCATCTTGTCATTTGCCGCCTTAATCTAATGGGTTCTTTCGGGTGATGAGAAGGCTTCGCGGATGGTCAAAGGTTCTTTTGAGGCGGTAGAGTTGGCAAAGTGCAAACTTTATTGCTGACGGCTACTGGATCTCTTTCCCCTTGGAAATTTAGAGGCTGAGAACGATGAAATCTGGGCGTTCCGTGTCTGTCTAGTAACTGGTTGTGTATGCTCCGACAACAGTTGAGCAGGCTTTAATTGAACCATCGGAGGAAGTAGAGGATCTGAAGAAACTGTCTCCATAAGCAAAGGCTGTGGTACTTGAAAATAAATAGTTTTTTTGTCGTTGAAAATCAAATATTCTGGTTTTTTGTCCTGTGGTGGTTTATCTCTCACTTTGAACAGATCAACTGATTCCTCTTCATCTTTTATGATTATGTTCTTTAACACAATAACTTTCTGTTTATCTAGAACACAAACTCTATACCCTTACCAGTGATCATCATATCCCATGAAGATACCTGGTAATCATTTCGGCCCCATTTTCGAAGTATTATAAGTTGTATTCAAGATGAAACATTTACTTCCAAATACTTTGAAATGACTCACTTAAGGTTTTCTGCCTGTCCACAATTCATATGGAGTTGTACTAACTGACCTAGACCAAATCATATTTTTAATGTAAACTGCATAATTAATAGCCTTAGCTCGGAATTTCAGATCCACATGTTTATCTTCAAGCATGGACCTAGCACTTTTTGTCACTGTTCTATTTAGCCTTTCAGAGACACCATTGTGTTGAGGTGTATAAAAAACTATCAAGTGATGACTAATATCTTTTTGAAGAATAAACTGTTCAAATTCTTTTTACGTATATTCTCCTCCGTTGTCTGATCTGAACTCCAAAATCGAAACCCCATGTAGTTTTTTTGCCCAAGCTTTGTAGTGTTTCAATTGTCCGAACACTTCACTCTTTTTTTTAATGAAACATACTTTAGTGAATATGGAGAAATCATCAATAAGGGTAACCATAATGCGTACCCCTCCAGCAGATGGCACCTGAGCAGGTCCGAGAACATTAGAATGGATTAGGTGCAACAATTTTTCTGACCGGTGTTCCGATTCCTGAGAAATGGTAGCTTGTGTATTTTTCCCTTAGAGCATCCATCACAAGTTTTCACTAGCTAATCTGTGAGGGAAACACCTTCTACTTTGCCAGCTTTTACCATCTTCTTCAAGCTATCATAGTTTACATGTCCTAATCTCTTATGCCATAACTTATTTCCACACATAACACTCGAGTAAAGAACATCATTTTCTTTACATTTAGCCATATCCATGCCGTACAATTTGCTTGCATCTCTAGTTCCTGTAACTGATACTTTTCCTAACTTGCTAACAACCTGTCTACCCCTTTAAGGGTGACCTCAAAACCTTTGATTTCAACCATAGATGTGGAAAACATATTTTAGTAGAGTCCTTTCAATTGACTTCCCCCCCACATCAACTAGCAAAGAGGCATCACCTTGAGCATTTGTTTGGACACTCATGCCACAAGCATAGTACATATTCCTTGCAGGTGTTGCTTTCATATTTGTAAAAATCGCATTGTTCTATCACATGTGGGCCGATGTTGCGGTATCCATGATCCATCCGTTGTCCTTTGAGTCCGCCTTTGCCACCGCCATAGCAAATAATTCCGATTTTTCATGCTCACTGAAGCTCTGAGACTCATCATCTTAGCTTGAAGAAGCTAAAAACAGTGCATTGCTCTGTGACTAAATCCTTGAAAAACTTTGGTTAAACTGACTTTGCTGCCAGCCACGCTTGTATTATCCTATTTTATTTGCCTTTTTAAGTTTATGACAATACCTGTATCCATGACATTTTTCAAAACAATAAAAAAATGCTATAGAGGACTGTATTTTTTGGCTTTGAATAAACTGTTTAAATTGACCCTGATTTTGATTAAACTGATTCCTTTGATGATTAAACTGACTTTTTAATTGATTAAGCTGATTTTTCGTGTCAAAGTCTTTGCTAAAAGCTTCTATTATCTTATCTCCATTAAAGACTTTAGACATAGCTTACTCCTCTAATTTAATATTGATGACTAGCTAAAGCGTCCACCTAAACTTATCATGTTGTTTGAGCTTTTCATAAGTATCTTTCATCCTGCTAGGAAGACCTCTCATGAGCAATGCAACTTGCTAGAATTCAGGAAAAGTGCCACCAGCACATCCATATGCATCGATAAGAGTCTAAAAAATATCTATATACACTACCATAGTTCCCCCGAGTATTTGTAATCCAAATTTTCCTTTCCAACAGAAGTTCCTCTTAAACATTCGCCTTTTCATAAGACGCTTTGAGTGATTTCCAAATATCAAATGCCTTTTTCACCTTGAGTCATGACATAACCAAATTCTCTAGGAGACACAGTTTCAGAGTGTTTAGAGCTTGTGAATGTTGAAATAAGTAGTTTTTATTATATTTTCTAGGTCTAAATTTATTAGAAAACATGAAAAGAAAATGTAGGCAGCCTGCCTCTATATCTTCTCTCTCTTGCCCCCATACTTGTTGTACTCACTGAAGGCGAGAGAGAGAGAGCAATGGAGCCATGGCTGCCTCAACTCCATAGGAAGGACTAAAGAGTGGCTTAAGCCACTCTCAACAAAAGGTTGAGTCCGGCAGGACTCGAACCCCCGACCGGCAGAGCGCGGCGTAGCCGTTAGCTCTAACCAGTCTGTCGTAGAAGTCCGTTAGGAGATATAGGGTTTCATTACTATTTAAACTATTGTAATGTACTAGATTCATTTAACTGAAACTCTTAACGCCACGCATAGATACAGTTTTTTTAAAATACGAAGTACTAAACTTGTTTGAAATGGATATCGCGCATTTTGTTTCGACAGCGAAACAAATATCGCGGAAGTATTTATTACGGCCGAGATTGAATTTCGCGTCAAATCTAACGGCGCACATCATCGCCGAAATCCCGGAATGGTCATTTTGGCATTTAGTGATGTGGTATGACCTGGCGCCACGTGGGAAGACATCATTCGGTCGCGGGAATTCCGAGGAACGTACGGACGAGTGGAAAGTGGACACGCGTCCACTTAATGGCCTTGTCGTACAGAGGCCGTACAGAAAGTAGATCGGCAGTCGTACTTTCAAGTACTATACAGTTTTGTGATTGGTTCGTACAGGCAGTAGATAGGAGCTGTGAGAGGGAATAAGGAAAAACTAGGACTTAGGAAAATTTAGGTAGATAGTCATCTCTCTCTGAGAGTTTGTATAAATTGGCATCTTTGCCACCCTATAACTTATCGGCTGGTTGGCCGTTTTCAGTGATTTTTTTTGCTACGGACTCAGGGGAGTCCAGGCTGCACAGGGGTGCAGTCAAATTGTCAGTTTGCCTTCTTGGGCAGAAGTGGTCGTGGCTTAAAGTGGGTTAGTTAAACACTATCTAGAGGTTTCCTGTATTCTGTAGTCCAATGGAGGACACAGAATTGCAGGTTATGGGCCCACCCTCTACGGTGCCCACCTTCAATGGATCTGGGTTCATCTATTGGGAAGCCATGATGATGGGAGATTTGTGTGAAAAACGATACTGGGGTATCGTCAGTGGACAAGTGAAACGTCCACCTTCGAGAACTCCACCAGGATTTGGGGGAGTAAGGTTTTCTGCAACAACGGCTGCCCCAGCGGAGGAGGCAGATGATGGGGACAGATGTGTGTCCGAAAAAGGAAAAAGGGAAGGAGACACCCCTCACTCCTATTGCCACAGTATCGGGAGCGGCGACCGTGAAAACCGTGGAGAACGATACTCAAATGTGGGAGGATGTAAACATGGCTGCCAAGAACTTCATTGTGAGGCACCTCACTCAAGGTTTGGCCACTCCTCATCTTCACATTTACAAGGCCGAGGAGTTGTGGGAGAGTTTAGTGGAGATTTATAGAGCTGGAACTATTCAGGAGCTCCAGCTGGCTGAGCAAAAGCTATTGAGTTACACTTACAAAGGAGGAAAGATGTTAGATTACTGTAATGATCTTTCTTGTTTGTATATGGAAATGGAAAGTGCCGGGTGGACAGGTACAATGAAAATGAAAGTTAACACCCTTATCATGAAATTACCAGATGAGTTCGAAAACATAGTGTACCGAGTACAAGGAATGCCTGATAGTTCATGGAAATGGAACACAGTAGTCAGGATGATACTTGTGCAGGAAAACACAATGGAGATTAGGAGAGGAGGAAAGAGCATTCAAGCTCTAGCAGCAGGAGGGGACCGATGGGGGAAGGACCCGAAAAAACCTTATAGAGGGGAAAGAGATCATTCTGGGGGAAAGAGGCCCCCAAAGGGTCTTTGTCAATATTGCAAAAAGCCGGGACACTTTATTGCAGATTCTGTCAAGCTATCAGAGCTGAGGCTCCAAGAGAACCGTGGAGGAGGTTCTTCCGGAGGGAAGAAAAAGGCACTTGTGGTTACAAAAGTGTCAGGAGAAACCGAGGATGAGTCATCTGAGGAGGATGGGGAGCTTCTTCTTGACGAGAGTCTGGAGGAGAAGGAGATCCCTCGGAGGCAAAAGTGTGCCCTTGGAGCAATTCGGGAAGCTCCACAGGAAGGATAGATCATCGACTCAGGTACATCCATGCATATGTGTCATGATAAAGAACTCTTCACTAAGCTAAGAAAGATTCCTACGGTAGAGATAGAGTATGGGGATGGGAGAGTGGTTACTACAGATCTAGTGGGATCAGTAGAACTGAAAGTCTTAGTGGAGGGTAAGACTTCTATACTTACATTCTCAGATGTACGTTACATTCCTCAGCTGAGTAAAAATCTTGTCTCTACGTCTGTGTTAGATGACAAAGAGTTTGATACTTTTACCAGAAAGGGAGTCTTTACAGCTAAGTATGGGAATGAAGTATACTTCACAGCAGATAAGGGTAGCCAAGGAATGTTTAGGCTTAACCTGAGTAATGATTAGAAGAATGCTTATTATGTTGGTGTTCCTAAGGTGATGATTTGGCATAAGCGGTTGGGGCATGTGCATTTTGATAGATTGAGGGAAATGAAAAAGCTTGGGGTAGTAGATGGCATTCACTTTGAGGATAATATAATGATGGATGATTGAAGTGGTTGTGCTCAAGGTAAGGCTCACAGACTTCTCTTTCCTAAAGCCGCCACATATAGAGGTGAGAAAGTGTTAGATTTGGTCCACACAGATATTTGGGGACCTGCAAAAGTACCTTCGGTTGGAGGAAAGAGGTTTATGATAACAATAACTGATGACTGGTCTAGATACTCTAGAGTCTACTTTCTGAAAACAAAGTCTGAAGCATCAACTTACTTCAAAGAATATAAAGCTTGGAGTGAGAAGTTGCATGAAACCCCCATTAAGAGGATAAGGAGTGATAATGGGGGGGAATATACCTCTAACGAGTTTGAGGTATATCTGAGAGATCAGGGAGTGCAGCACTAGAAAACTGTACCATATAACGCGGAACAAAATGGGGTAGCTGAGAGGTTGAATCGAACACTAGGAGATAGTGTGCGCAGTATGTTGGCAGACAAGAAAATAGGAAAGAGATTTTGGGCAGAAGTAATGAACTGTGCCAACTACATTAAGAATAGAGTCCTTACCTCAGCTGTAAAGGGAATGACACCTTATGAGAGATGGGTTGGAAGGAAACCAGATATCTCACACCTTAAAGTATTTGGTAGCCAAGTTTACAGTCTTGACACGGATAGGAAAAACTGGAAACTAGATGCTAAGGGAAAACCTGGATACTTTGTGGGATATGATGAGGATGTTAAGGGATATAGAGTCTATGACTTAGCAAAGAAAGATATCATTCTGGTCAAACACTTAGTTGTCATGGATGAAGGGAAGTCATTTGACCCCTTCAAATATACAAAGAAGATAAGGATCAGATTTGAGTCCGAAAGTGAGGAGAACTCGGTCCTTCCCGAAAAGGACATGAGTGAAACCGTGATTACAGATTCAGGGGAGATCGAAGATACAGGAGACTCACCGGAAACCTCACATACTCCTATGGACTTCGAGGAGATAGAAGAAGCGGGACAAGAACCGGTTTTTATGGACAGGGGAGCCGATGAGACAGTTAGAAGAAATCCAAGACTTCCATCCATTCCAGCTTCCGAGTTTGATGGAGGAAGGAGGAGCAGCAAAAGGATACAGGAAAAACAAGCTGCCCATAAGGTAACTAAGCAATCTCACCCAGATGAGCCTCAATCTTACTTAGAGGCAGTGAATAGTACAGAGAAAGAAAGATGGATTAGAGCCATAAATGATGAGATGGCTTCTATCATGGAAGCAAATACTTGGGAACTACCGGATTGCCCTCCAGACAGAAAACCTATTGGATGTAAATGGGTATTTAAACTAAAACTGAACCCTGATAATACAATTGAGAGGTATAAGGCTTGATTGGTAGCGAAGGGGTTCACCCAAAAAGAGGGGATTGACTATGAGGAGACCTTTGCTCCAGTTGTTCGGTTCCCATCGGTAAGGATTCTCCTCAGTCTGGCCGCAGCGAAAGACATGGAAATACACCAGATGGACATTAAGACTGCTTTTCTTAATGGTGAGTTAGGGGAAGAAATTTTTATGAGGCAACCCGAGGGGTTTGTGGAAGAAGGTGAAGAGAGCAAAGTCTGCAGGCTCATAAAGTCCTTATATGGACTGAAACAGGCTCCCCGACAGTGGAATAAGAAATTAGATGAGTTTCTCACCGATTAGGGATACATCTGGATCAGCTCTGACCATTCTTTCTATATGTTTGAAGATGAGAATGGTGTCATTTTTATTGCAATTTATGTGGATGATCTGCTTGTGTTAAGTAAGTCTTTGGAGAATATCAATACGCTAAAGAAAGATCTTAGGGGCAGATTTGATATGAAGGATTTAGGGGAGGCAAAATATATTTTGGGGATCCAAATGGAGAGAGATAGGGGAAAGAAGATTATCAGACTTACTCAGAAAGAAGCAATAGGTAATATGCTTGAGAAATTCCAGATGGAAAATGCTAACAGTTGTACCACTCCTATGGACTTGAAAAAAGTAAGTGATGGGAGTGTAGAAGGAGGAGTGATGATCTGAGACGATCAGATGAGTACAGAGGAGAGAGAGTTTATGAAGTCTATCCCTTATAGACAGGTCGTAGGAAGCTTAATCTATTTTATGAATTGTACCAGGCGAGACATAGCGGCGGCAGTTGGTGTACTTAGTAGGAGTCTTAATGATCCTAGGAAGAGGGATTCGGAGGCAGCCAAGAGAGTCATGAGATATCTGGTGGGAACTAAAGAGTTATGGTTGCATTTGGGAGGGGAGCACACTGACATCACTACTTGGAGTGATGCCAGTTATGGGGACGCACCTATGAGACGATGCACTTCTGGGTATGTGTTGTATGTTGGGGAAGGTGCTTGCTGTTGGAGCAGTTAGCGACATAAGGTGGTTGCTCAGTCCACTATGGAGGCTGAGTACATGACCTCTTGTTCTGCTGTGAAAGAGTTGATGTGGGTCAAGTCCTTATTGCAAGAACTGGGGTATATGAAAGAGGGAGTGCATGAAGTTTTTTGTGATAATCAAGCGGCCATAGCAATTGCAGCCAATCCAAAACATCATTTTAAGGCTAAACATATGGACATAAGATTAAGTTTTGTAAGAGAAAAAGTGAAGAATAAAATAGTGAATCTTGTATATAGATCTGATGAGGAAATGGTGGCTGACATGATGACAAAACTTGTGCCCTCTCCAAAGTTAAAATATTGTAGGGAAAAATGTGGCTTAAAAGAAAAATTAAAATTAGACTAGAAAATAAGGGGAGTGTTGAAATAAGTAGTTTTTATTATATTTTCTAGTTCTAAATTTATTAGAAAACATGAAAAGAAAATGTAGGCAGCCTGCCTCTATATCTTCTCTCTCTTGCCCCCATACTTGTTGTACTCACTGAAGGCGAGAGAGAGAGAGCAATGGAGCCATGGCTGCCTCAACTCCATAGGAAGGACTAAAGAGTGGCTTAAGCCACTCTCAACAAAAGGTTGAGTCCGGCAGGACTCGAACCCCCGACCGGCAAAGCGCGGCGTAGCCGTTAGCTCTAACCAGTCTGTCGTAGAAGTTCGTTAGGAGATATAGGGTTTCATTACTATTTAAACTATTGTAATGTACTAGATTCATTTAAGTGAAACTCTTAACGCCACGCATAGATACAGTTTTTTTAAAATACGAAGTACTGTACTTGTTTGAAATGGATATCGCGCATTTTGTTTCGACAGCGAAACAAATATCGCGGAAGTATTTATTACGGCCGAGATTGAATTTCGCGTCAAATCTAACGGCGCACATCATCGCCGAAATCTCGGAATGGTCATTTTGGCATTTAATGATGTGGCATGACCTGGCGCCACGTGGGAAGACATCATTCGGTCGCGGGAATTCCGAGGAACGTACGGACGAGTGGAAAGTGGACACGCGTCCACTTAATGGCCTTGTCGTACAGAGGCCGTACAGAAAGTACATCGGCAGTTGTACTTTCTAGTACTATACAGTTTTGTGATTGGTTCGTACAGGCAGTAGATAGGAGCTGTGAGAGGGAATTAGGAAAAACTAGGACTTAGGAAAATTTAGGTAGATAGTCATCTCTCTCTGAGAGTTTGTATAAATTGGCATCTTTGCCACCCTATAACTTATCGGCTGGTTGGCCGTTTTCAGTGATTTTTTTTGCTACGGACTCAGGGGAGTCCAGGCTGCACATGGGTGCAGTCAAATTGTTAGTTTGCCTTTTAGGGCAGAAGTGGTCGTGGCTTAAAGTGGGTTAGTTAAACACTATCTAGAGGCTTCCTGTATTCTGTAGTCCAATGGAGGACACAGAATTGCAGTGAATTCTTCTTTGCCCATGTCGGATCCGTTTCATCAAGCGATCCATCCAATACATTTATTGAATTGGCAGTTTCAAAGTTAGATTCCACCATATCCGCCTAATTAGCATATTTCTGTCCATTCAAGATGGAAATTCTTGAGGAAAGGCCTATAACTTGTTGTTCTATGACCACTGGTGAAGGTGGAGCTGGAGGAGTAGTTGTACACGTTGACGTTATTAAAACATAAGCTAACAAGTATCTTATCAATCAGCTATTTCACAGACACTACAAAGTCCAACCCAAAGGTCTAATTCACACCAAATTAAGCACAAAATAGAGCACCAAGTCCAGCCAAAAGTGGTCATCTAGTACAACAACTCCTGAGTGCGTACGCCATACTTCGTCATTTGTGGTTTCCGCTCAAATCGCGTACATTGACTCAGTTTACATCAACGATTCATAATTGATCTCTTACAAGACATTTCCCGGATAATGGTTCAGTCTTTGTCCGTCCGATTCACCGAAATCGCTCGTTCGATGTGCAACATGTGTATGTGGGCATCAGCGCCATTCCAAAATACCTACACTATCGTCAAGTGTTGACGCGTGTCCCTTAAGAAGTACAATGCACTCTAATGTTTTCTACTACTGTCACACAATCAAAGGTAAATACTTCATCTGTCTTAGACAAAAAGTATTCCAAGTCATATTGCTCTCCTCACAATCCCATCTACTAAGGACAAAAAATTCAAAAACCAATAATAAAGTGTTTATTACCTCTATTGTTCTTACCACAAACACAAAATTGTGTTGCAAACATGGTTCGGTTTTTAGTTTACCTCTTTTTGTGAGCGCGAACAATAAACAATGTTTGTTACAAATGTTATTTTAGCACACCCAAGTTGTGTTAGAAACATGGTTAAGGGTTTTTTCTAAATCTCTTTGTTTGTGTTAACAATAAACTTTGTTCTTTAATATTTTTGTTGTTAACGCTAACACAAATTTGTGTTCCAAACATAGTTTAGGATATTTTTTTACTTTTTTTGTTAGCGTAATATAGAATGTTGTTCGTGACAAAAAATTATTGATAGCGCAAACACAAATTGAGTAATAAACTGGGTTAAGAGTTTATTTTAAATATTTTTATGAACGCTAACAAAAGTGTTTGTTACCACTATTCTTGTTACCACAAACACAAAGTTGTGTTAGAAACATGATCGGAGTTTATTTTACCTCTTTTTGTGAGCGCAAAGAATAAACATTGTTTGTTACAAATATCTTTGTAAGCTCAAACACAAATTTGTGTTAGAGACATGGTTTAGGGGTTTTTTTAAATCTTTTTGTTTGCGTTAACAATAAACTTTGTTCGTTAATATTTTTGTTGTTAAAGCAAACACAAATTTGTGTTGCAACCATAGTTTAGGGTTTTTTTTTACTATTTTTGTGAGCGTAATAATGAATGTTATTTGTTACAATAAATTATTGTTAGCGCAAACACAAATTTGAGTAATAAACATGGTTGAAAGTTTATTTTAACCATTTTTGTGATCGCTAACAATATAAAGTGTTTGTTACCACTATTGTTGTTAGCGCAAACACAAAGTTGTGTTACAAACATGGTCCAAAGCTTATTTTACCTCTTTTTGTGAGCGCAAAGAATTAACGTTGTTTGTTACAAATATCTTTGTAAGCGCAAACACAAATTTGTGTTAAAGACATGGTTTAGGGGATTTTTAAAATCTTTTTATTTGCGGTAACAATAAACTTTGTTCGTTAGTATTTTTGTTCTAGACGCAAACAAAAATTTGTGTTACAAACATAGTTTAAGGTTTTTTTTGTACTCTTTTTCTAAGGGTAATAATTAACGTTGTTCGTTTCAAGAAATTATTGTTAGGGCAAACACAAATTTGAGTGATAAACATGGTTGAGAGTTTATTTTAAATATTTTTGTGAGCGCTAACAATATAAAGTGTTTATTACCACTATAGTTGTTACCGCAAACTCAAAGTTGTGTTACAAACATGGTTCATTGTTTATTTTACCTCTTTTTGTGAGCGCGAACAATAAATGTTGTTTCTTACAAATACCTTTGTGAGCGCAAATCCCAAGTTGTGTTAGAAACATGGTATACGGTTTTTTTTAAATCTCTTTGATAGCGTTAACAATAAGTTTGTTCTTTAATATTTTTGTTGTTAAAGCAAACAAAATTTTGTAGTGCAAACATAGTTTAGGGTTTTTTTTTAACGTTTTTGGGAGCGTAATTATGAACTTTGTTCATTACAAAAAATTATTGTTAGCGCGAACACAAATTTGAGTAATAAACATAGTTGAGAGTTTTTTTTAACTATTTTTGTGAGCGCTACAAATATAAAGTCTTTGTTTCTATTATTGTTGTTACCGCAAACACAAATTTGTTTTACAAACATGGTTCGAATTTTATTTTATCTCTTTTGGTGAGCGCCAACAATAAACATTTTTTATTACAAATATCTTTGTTTGCGCAAACACAAATATGTGCTAGAAACGTGGTTTAGGGTTTTTTTTAAATCTTATTATTTGGGTTAACAATAAACCTTGTTCCTTAGTATTTTTGTTGTTAACGGAAACAAAAATTTGTGTTTCAAACATAGCTAAGTGTTTTTTTTTAGTGTTTTTGTTAGCGTAATAATTAATGTTGTTCGTTACAAAAAAATATTGTTAGCGGAAACACAAATTTGAGTAATAAACATGGTTTAGTGTTTATTTTAAATATTTTTGTGAGTGTTAACTATTGTTAAGGGAAAGCCTTAGTCCTCTTTAAGCCTCGGAAAGTGAGGAAGAGAGAGTTCTTGGACTTAGAATGTTTTTCAATAAGTGAGGTTCTCTACGAATCAAAATTCGTCTTACAGTGACTCATTGAGGAGTACACTGATTAAATACACTCCCGAAATACGCGACGGTACAAGCGAGAACGTATTATGGAGTATCCGTTTGTGGGTGTACGGATACCCCTGAAGATGGAAATGACACTTGGCGGTTTATCTATGGTTGTGAATTTGATATGTGGGCAGCGGACGCAGACCGCCGACAAATGCAGGTGAGAGTGGATCATGTACACGGTGTTTTGACGTGGAATACGAAATCCTACGTAGTTGTAAATATTCGCTTGATTTTGTCTTTGTCTTAGTTTGATTAGAGTATAATACTTTTTGGTTGATATACCTTCTCATTTCGAATATACGCACAGTATTACGTGTGTTAGGTAGCTAGTTGTACGGCAAGTATGCCTCTGTAAGTTCGGTAGTGAAACTTCACTATATATGTTTAGGACTTAGTCATTTGTTGAGTTATGAACACTTTGTAGACAAATACTGTACAGCTTTTTTTTGACATTTTCTTCTGTAAATATCTCACAAATCTATGTAGAAAATTGCTTGTAATTTTGTGTGTGTGTTTATCCTGATAATATCTACATTGTGGTTGATTTGCAAAGCTATTGTGCTAGTGGTTTGTGTTTTATAAACTGTTGCAGTTGTTGTATTTCAGATCGGAATTTTATGCAAGCTTTTTGCTTGTTTTGGTTCTGAGATGACTACACCGGCATCGTTATCGTCTTCGGTTCCGACTGTTGTCTCACAACAACAAAACTATGTTTGTAACACAAATTTGTGTTTGCGTTAACAACAAAAATATTAATGAACAAAGTTTTATTGTTAACGCAAACAAATAGATTTAAAAAAATCCCTAAACTATGTTTCTAACACATCTTGGGGTTTGCCATAACAAAGATGTTTGTAACAAACTACGTTTATTATGCGCGTTTACAAAAAGAGGTAAAATAAACTGCAAACCATGTTTGTAACACAATGTTGTGTTTGCAGTAACAACAATAGTAATAACACACACTTTATATTGTTAACGCTCACACAAATAGTTAAAGTAAACTCTCAACCATGTTTATTACTCAAATTTGTGTTTGCGAAAATAATTATTTTTTCTAACGAACAACGTTTATGAATGCGCAAACAAACACAGTAAAAAAAAACCCTAAACTATGTTTGCAACACAAATTTGTGTTTCCAAAAACAACAAAAATAAAAAGAAACAAAGTTTATTTATAACGCACACAAATTGAGTTAAAATTAACCCTAAACCATGTTTCTAAGATAACACAAAGATATTTGTAATAATCAACGTTTATTCTTCACGCTCACAAAAAGAGGTAAAAAAACTCAGAACCATGTTTGTAACACAATTTTTTAATTGCGGTAACAACAATTTTGGTAACAAACACTATATATTTTTAAAAGTCACGAATTTAGTTAAAATAAACTTTGAACAATGTTTATTACTCAAATTGCATTAACAATAATTTCTTCTAACACAAATTTGTGTTTTCGTTAACAACAAAAATTATAACGACCAAAAATTACTGTTAACGCTAACAAAGAGATTTAAAAAAAACCCTAATCCATGTTTCTAACACAAATTTGTGTTTGCGCTATTAAAAATATTAATAACAAACAACATTTATTATTCGCACTCACAAAAATAGGTAAAATAAAATCCAAACCATGTTTGTAACAAAACTTTGTGGTTGCAGTAACAACAATAGTGGTAACAAACACTTTATATTGTTAGCTCTCACAAAAATAGTTAAAGTAAACTATGTGCTAATAATAATTTCTTGTAACGAACAACGTTCATTATAACGCTCAAAAAAACAGTAAAAAAAACCATAAACTGTTTTTGCAACACAAATTTGTGTTTGCGTTAACAACAAAAATATTAATGAACAAAGTTTTATTATTAACACCAACAGATAAATTTAAAAAAAACCATAATCCATGTTTCTAACACAATTTGTTTTTACGCTTAAAAGATATTTGTAACAAACAACGTTTATTCTTTGGGCTAACCAAAAGAGGTAAAAAAACCCCGAACCATGAATGTAACACAACTTTGTGTTTGCGGTAACAAAATAGTGGTATTAAAAAATTTATATTGATAACGCTCACAAAAATAGTTAAAATAAACTCTCAACCTTTAACTCAAGTGTGTGTTTGCGCTAAGAATAATTTCTTGCAACAAACAACGTTCATAATTGCGCTAACAAAAACAGTAAAAAAAAATTATAAACTATATTTGTAACACAAATTTGTGTTTGCGTTAACAACAAAAATACTAACGAAAAAAGTTTATTGTTATCGCAAACAAAATAATTTAAAAAAAACCCTAAACCATGTTTCTAACACAACGTGGGGTTTGGGCTAACAAAGATATTTGTATCAAACAACATTTATTGTTCATGCTCACAAAAAGAGGTAAAATAAAATCCGAACCATGTTTGTAACTCAACTTTGTGTTTGTGATAACAATAATTTCTTGTAACAAACAACGTTCATTATTAAGCTCACAAAAACAGTAAAAAAAAACCTTAAACTATGTTTATAGCACAAATTTGTGTTTGCGTTAACAACAAAAATATTAACGAACAAAGTTTATTGTTAACGCAAACAAAGAGAGTTAAAAAAAACTCTAAACCATGTTTTTAACACAAATTTATGTATGCCCTAGCAAAGATATTTGTAACAAACAACGTTTATTTTTCGCGCTCACAAAAAGAGATAAAATATAGTGAAGACTATGTTTGTAACACAACTTTGTGTTTGCGGTAACAACAAAAGTGGTAACAAACACTTTATATTGTTAACGCTCACAAAAAAAGTTAAAATAAACTCCTAACCATGTTTATAACTCAAGTTTGTGTTTGTGCTAATAATAATTTCTTGTAACGAACAACGTTCATCATTACGCTCACAAAAAAAATAAAAAAAACCCTAAACTATGTTTGCAGCACAAATTTGTGTTTGTGTTAACAACAAAAATATTAATGGAAAAAGTTTATTGTTGACGCACAGAAAGAGAGTTAAAAAAAATCATAAACTATGTTTCTAACACAAATTTGTGTTTGCGCTAACAAAGATATTTGTAACAAACAACGATTATTTTTCGCGATCACAAAAAAAACATAAAATATACTTCGAATCATGATTGTAACACAACTGTGTGTCTTAGATAACATTAATAGTGGTAACAATCACTGTATATTGTTAGCTCTCACAAAAATAGTTAAAAAAAACTCTCAATTATGTTTATAACTCAAATTTGTGTTTGCGCTAACAATAAATTCTTATAACGGACAACGTCTATTATTACGCTAACAAAAAGTATAAAAAAAACCCTAAACTATGTTTGGAACACAAATTTATGTTTGCGTTAGCAACACATATATTAGCGAACAAATTTTATTGTTAACGCAGACAAAAGGATATTAAAAAAAAGCATTAGCCATGTTTCTAACACAAATTTGTGTTTGCGCTAACAAAGATATCTGTAACAAACAACGTATATTCTTCGAGCTCACAAAAAGTGGTAAAATAAACTGCAAACTATGTTTCTAACACAACTTTGTATTTGCGCTAACAACAATAGTGGTAACAAACACTATATTTTGTAAGGGCCCACAAAAATAGTTAAAATAAAGTCTCTACCATGATTATTACTCAAATTTGTGTTTGCGCTAACAACAACTTCTTGTAACGAACAATGTTCATCATTACGCCAAAAAAAATATTAAAAAAAAAATCCTAAACTATGTTTGCAACACGAAATTGTGTTTGCGTTAACAACAAAAATATTGACGAACAAAGTTTAATAATAACGCAAACAAAGAGTTTAAAAAAAAACCCTAAACCATATCTCCAACACAACTTCGAGTTAGTGCTAACAAAGATGTTCATAACAAACAACGTTTATTGTTCGCGCTCACAAAAATAGGTCAAACAAACTCCGAACCATGTTTGTAACACAACTTTCTGTCTTAGGCAACAAAAAGACTGGTAACAAACACTTTATATTTTTAGCTTTCACAAAAATAGTTTAAATATACTTTCAACCATGTTTATTACTCAAATTTGTGTATGCGTTAACGATAATTTTTTTATCGAACAACGTTGATTATTACTCTAACAAAAAAAGTAAAAGAAAAACCCTAAACTATGTTTGCAACACATATTTGTGTTTGTTTTAACAACAAAAATACTAACGAACAAAGTTTTATTGTTGACACAAACAAAGAGATTTGAAAAAAACCCTAAACCATGTCTCCAACACAACTTGGGGTTAGTGCTAACAAAAATATTCGTAACAAACAAAGTTTATTGTTCCCGCTGAAAAACAGACGTAAAATAAATTCTGAACCATGTTTGTAACACAACTTTGTGTTTGCAGTAAAAACAATAGTGGTAACAAACACTTTATATTGTTAACGCTCACAAAAATATTTAAAATATACTCTCAACCATATTGTTAACTCAAATTTGTGTTTGCGCTAACAACAAAAATATTAACAAAAAAAGTTTATTGTAAACGCAAATAAAGAGATGTTAAAAATAACCCTAAACCTTGATCTAACACAAATTTGTAATTGGGCTAACAAAGATATTTCTATCAAACAACGTTTATTTATCGCGCTCACAAAAAATGGTAAAATAAACTCCGAACCATGTTTGTAACATAACATTGTGTTTGCGATCACAGAAATAGTGGTAAAAAAAACTTTCTATTGTTAGTGCCCACAAAAATAGTTAAAATAAACGCTCAACCATGTATAATACTCAAATTTGTGTTTGCGCTAACAACAATTACTAGTAACGAACAACGTTCATTATTACGCAAACAAAAACAGTAAAAATAAACCTTAAATTATATTTGCAACACAAATTTGTTTTTGTGTTAACAACAAAAAGAGTAACAAACAAAGTTTATTATTAACGTAAGCAAAGAGATTAAAAAAAACCCTAAACCATGTTTTTAACAAAACTTGGGGTTTTCGCTAGCAAAAATATTTGTAACAAACTATGTTTATTGGGCGTGCTCACAAAAAGAGGTAAAGTAACTCTGAACCATATTTGTAACACAACTTTGTGTTTGTGCTCACAACAATAGTGGTAAAATTCACTTTATATTGTTAACGCTCACAAAAATAGTTAAATTAAACTCTCAACCATGTTTATTACTCAAATTTGTGTTTGCCGTAACAATAATTTATTGTAACGAACAACGTTCATTATTAGGCAAACAAAAACATAAAAAAAAACACCTTAAACTATGTGTGCAACACAATTTGTGTCCGCGTTAATAACAAAAAAATTAATAAACAAAGTTTTTTTTAACGCAATCAAATAGATTTTAGAAAAACCCTAAACCATGTTTTTAACACAAATTGGTGTTAGAGCTAACAAAGATATTTGTATCAAACAACTTTTATAATTCGCGCTGACAAAAAGAGGTAAAATAAACTCCGAAGCATGTTTGTAACAATACTTTGTGTTTGCGCTAACAACAATAATGGTAACGAACATTTTATATTGTTAACGTTCACAAAAATAGTTAAAATAAACTCTCAACCATGTTTATTACTCAAATTTATGTTTGCGTTAACAATTATTATTTGCAATGAACAACGTCATTATTACGCTAACAAAAACAGTAAAAATAAACCCTAAACTATGTTTGCAACACAAATTTGTTTTTGTGTTAACAACGAAAATATTAATAAACAAAGTTTATTTGTTAACGCAAATAAAGAGATTTAAAAGAAAACCTAAACCGTGTCTCTAACAAAATTTGGGTTAGAGCTTACAATGATATTTGTAACAAACAACGTTTCTTGTTTGCGTTCATAAAAAGAGGTAAAATAAACTCCAAAACATATTTGTGACACTTTTGTGTTTGCGGTAACAGCAATAGTGGTAACAAACACTTTCTATTGTTAGCGCTCACATAAATAGTTAAAATAATCGCTCAACTATGTTTATAACTCAAAATTGTGTTTCCGCTAACAATAATTACTAGTGACAAACAACGTATTATTACGCCAACAAAAATAGTTAAAATAAACCTTACATTATGTTTGCAACACAATTTTGTGTTTGCGTTAACAACAAAAATATTAACAATCAAAGATTATTGTTAATGCAAACAAAGAGATTAAAAAAAAACCCTAAACCATGTTTATAACATAACTTGGGGTTTTGGCTTCCAAATAAATTTGTAACAAATAACATATATTGTTCAAACTTACAAAAAGAGGTAAAATAAACTCCGAACCATCTTTGTAACACAACTTTGTGTTTGCGATAAGAACAATAGTGGTAACAAACAATTTATATTGTTAGCACTCACAAAAAAATTTAAAATAAACTCTCAACCATGTTTATAACTCAAATTTGTGTTTGCGCTAACAATAATTTCTTCTAACAACGAAATTTGTGTTGCAAACATAGTTTAATGTTTTTTTTTACTATTTTTGTTAGGGTAATAATGAACATTGTTCGTTACTAGAAATTATTATTTGCCCAAACACAAACTTGAGTTATAAACATGGTTGAGAGTTTATTTTACCTGTTTTTGTGAGCGTTAACAATATAAAATATTTGTTACCACTATTGTTGTTAGCGCAAACACAAACTTTTGTTATAAACATAGTTCGAAGTTTATTTTACCTCTTTTTGTGACCGCGAACAATAATCCTTTATTGTTACAAATATAAAGTGTTGTTTTTACCGCAAACACAAAGTTGTGTTACAAACATGGTTCGGAGTTTATTTATCTGTTTTTGTGAGCGCATACAATAAACGTTGTTCCTTACAAATATCTTTGTTAACGCAAACCCCAAGATTTGTGAGAAACTCAGTTTACGGTTTTTTTTAAATCTATTTGTTTGCGTTAGCAATAAAACTTTGGTCGTTAATGTTTTTGTTGTTAACGCAAATACAAATTTGTGTTGCAAACATAGTTTATGGTTTTTTTTTACTCTTTTTGTGAGCAAACTAATGAACGTTGTTCGTTAAAAGAAATAATTGTTTGCGCAAACACAAATTTGAGTAATAAACATTATTGAGAGTTTATTTTACTTCTTTTTGTGAGCGCTAACAATGTAAAGTGTTTGTTACCACTATTGTTGTTACCCCAAACACAAAGTTGTGTTATAAACATGGATCGGAGTATATTTTACCTCTTTTTGTGAACGCGAACAATAAACGTTGTTTGTTACCAATATCTTTGTTAACGCAAACACAAATTTGTGTTACAAACATGGTTTAGGGAGTACAACGTGATCTCTACCTTCTTGAACTGTAGATATATTTATTTCGATAGTACTTAAGTAGTAGGGGGTTCAAAGAGGGACTATGATTTAGGACTTAGATAATTTTGGAGGCGCCTCTCTCCCAGAGTGCATTTGTATAAATAGGCCATCTTTGGCCAACCATAATTTACTCCTCAGGGGAACAAATTCAGAGATTTTTTTTGCGTGTGACTCAAAGGAGTCAGGTCTTCAAAAGGGTGAAGTTGGTCAAAACTCTTGTCTCACCAGGTGGCTTTTATTTGGTTTGAAAATCAAACGGGCAAATTGTATCCTAGAGGTTTCATGTAAGCTAGATATTCTGTGGGCTAATGGAAGTCACACAGTTACACGTTATTGGCCCACCCTATAGGGTGCCCATTTTTAATGGAACAGGGTTCATCTATAAGGAAACTATGATGAGAGTGGCTCTCTTTGAAAAACGTCTATGTGAAATTGTGAGTGGTTGTTGGAGGCGACCATCTGCAAATCTAAGAGTTCCACCGAGCTTTGGAGGAGCTAGATTCTCAGGAGGAGACGAGAGGTGATAGATGTTTAGAAATTAATGGTTTCAGTTCGATATTTTCTACGTCTAAAACGTGTAAAATAAAAATAGAAAAGAATGAAACGCAGACTGCATCTCACTCCTCTGTCAAGTCCCCACACTTGTCGCTGTCACTGAAAACTAGAGAGGGAGTTAGAGCCATGGCTGCCTAGTCTTCTCAAAGAGGAAATAGACCACTTCTACCAAAAGGGAGACCGGAACCAGGATTTTATCGTAGTCCCTACCGTCCATCAAGTAGCTGGTAGCCGTTAGCTTTATCCTATAAATCTAGGACCAGTGCTATGAAATATAGGGTGCGATACGTATTTATACATTAACACGTCACAGAATTCAATTAACAAATAACGGCTTGGGAAATACATGGAACTACTGCGGAAGCACTAAAAGAAATCATGACTCATGAAATAAAATCAGACATTCAATTTCAACGGACGGAATAAAATATTGTCGTTAATCAAACGGCTCACCATATAGCCGAAGAACCAAAGTGTTCGTTTGGCGGTTTATTGAGAAGACGTCACTCGATGACACGTCGCAGCCTACTAGTGGACAGCGGAGATTGCAGAGGGAGCAACTATGGCTCACAAACTGACAAAAGTTAGGAGGACGGCCATGCCGTACCATGGTCGTACAACAAGTACAACGGCACTTGTACCTTTTGTACCTTCTTGTACTTTACTGTCGTAGGATTGGTCAAGTACAATTGTAGTTGGGGGTTCAGAAAGGGCATTAGGACTTAGAAAAATCTTAGGTAGGTGCCTCTCTCTCAGAACGCATCTGTACAAAAGGTCAACTTTGACCATCCATAACTTACTGCTCAATGGAGCAAATCAAGTGATTCTTTTTGCAACACATTCAATCGAGTCTTCTCTTCACAAGATTGAAGTCAGTTCAGTATGGTGTTTGTCAAGGTGACATTTAGTCTTGTTCAAACTCAAAGGGATAAGGGTTATCTTAGGGGCTTCTAGTGTGCTGCTTATCTGAGGACCAATGGAGGTCTCAGACTTACATGTTATGGGCCCACCCTCTAAGGTGCCTATCTTACGGATATGGGTTCATATACTGGGAGAGTATGATGGCAACAGCTCTATGCGAGAAACGGTTTTAGGGGATATTGAGTGGACGAGTGAGGCGTCCATCCAGCTTGGGCATTTCTCCAAGGTTTACAGTGACCAGGTTTACCAGAAAAAAATATCCAGCTCCACCAAAAGAGCGTGAGGATGGGGAAAACATTGTGATGGACAAAAGGAAAAAAAATGAGACAATCAAACCGATAGAAACACCCATCGCAACAGGTTTGACATTGATGTCACCTGTTCCGAGGAATGAGAAGAATGATATTGAAACCTGAGATTAGAATAACATGGCGGCAAAACACTTCATTCTTCGTCATCTCACCCAAGGACTTGCATCACCCCATTTGCAAGTGGAAAGGGCATCCGATCTATGGGTGGCACTCATAGAAATGTACCACAGTGATTTAATTCAACAAAAACAATTGGCAGATCAGAAAATAGATACATATTCATACAAAGGGGGGAAGATGCTAGATTTTTGTAATGAATTTGCGACACTTTTTATGGAATTAGAGAGTGCTGGACAGGTGGAAACTGAAAAGATGAAGGTTAGCTGTCTTCTCATGAAGTTGCCCGAAGACTGAGAATATAGTTAATCGAGTACAAGATCCACCGAATTCCAGGTGGACTTGGAACTCGGTAGTAGGGATGATTACTGTTCGAGAGAATACGATAGAAATCTGGAGGGGAGGTAAGAGAGGACAGGCTTTAGTAGCCGAGACCGATTCGAGGAAGGATCTAAGAAACCGCTTGGGGGTTATGGAGGAGGAGGACAGAAAAATTAGTCTGATGAGATCAGCCCGAGGGCTTCAAAGGGATTGTGTCATTTCTGTAAGAAACCAGGGCACTACATGGCCGAGTGCTTTAACTAATTGAACTTCCGTTAAAGGAGGGGCAACCTCGCCCTCGAAAAGAAAGCAGAAGGCTCTTGTGACGCAAGTACTTGAGGAGGTATTCGAGGACAATGAGCTCTTGTTGGATGAGGAGATGGAGGTGAAAACCGAGGTCGAAATCCCACGAAAACAAAAATGTGCCTTCAAAAGATTGATAGGTGAAGCCGGTTGGATTACAAACTTAGGTGCTTCTATGCACATATGTAAGGATAAACACATGTTCACAAAAATGAGAAAGATTCTCACCGTAGAAATAGAGTACGGGAATGGGAGGGTAGTCAATACTACTTGAGTAGGATCGGTAGATCAAAAGTATAAGTGGAGGGAAAAACATCCATAGATACATTCTCTCATGTGTTGTTTATTTTTGAGTTAAACAAAAATCCTTTTTCAACATCGGTGTTAGATGATAAGAGTTTTGAAACCAGCACTAGGAAAGGATTCTTTATTACTAGTTTTGAGGAAGAAGTTTATTTCACTGCTGAAAAAAGTAGTCAAGGGATGTTTAGGCTAATTTTAAGCAATGAAAAGAACAAGCTTTATTATTTTGGTGTTCATGACATAATGTTGTGGCATAAGAGGCTCGGGCATGTGCATTTTGATAAGTTAAAAGAAATCAAAAAGATGGGAGTAATGGAAAGGATTTAATTTGGAGAAAGTGAAAGTCTAATTGACTGTAGTGGATGTGCTCAAGGTAAGGCACACAAGTTACCCTTCCCAAAAATAGCCACTTATATAGGAGAAAAAGTGTTAGATTTGGTACACGGTGATATTTGGGGACCGGCTAAGGTGCCCTCACCCGGAGGTAAGAGGTTTATGATGACTATCGCTGATGATTGGTCTCAACACTCAAGAGTATATTTTCTGAAAATTAAATCAAAATCCTTAGAGTATTTTAAGCAATACAAGCCATGGGGTGAGAAACTCTATGAAACCCCAATCAAACGATTGAGGAATGATAATAAGGAGGACTATACCTCAAACCAGATTGGGGATTTTTTGAGAGAAGATGGAGTATAGCATCAAAAGACAGTTTCATAAAATCTTGAACAAAATGGTGTAGCCGAGAGGTTGATTAGGACACTAAGTGATAGTGCCAGTGCCACAAGCATGTTGTGAAATAAGAAGATAGGAAAAACATTTTGGGTTGAGGCAATGAATTGGGCTAATTATCTCAAGAAAAGAGTTTTACTTTGGTAGTTAAAGGAGAAACACCGTATGAGAGATGGACCGGCAGAAAACAGTTTGTACCACACTTAAAGGTCTTCGGTAGTCAAGTTTTCAGTCTAGATATAGAATGGTCAAACTGGAAGTTAGATCCTAAAAGAAAACGAGGATACTTGTTAGGATATCATGAGGATGTAAAAAGGTATAGAGTTTATGATCTTAAAAGAGAAGATATAATTCTAGTTAAGCACCTAGTATTTATGGATGAAAGGAACTTTGTAGATCCATTTAAAAATACAAAGTAAGTCAAAATCAGATTTGAGTCAAAAAAAAATGATGACTTTGAGCTTCCTTACTATTTAGGTTTCTCAAAACATGATAATCCTACAGGTACAAAACAGACAGAGGAGGAACCAGCTATGGAACCTCAAGTGACAACTCAACCAGAGGCGAAAGACATGGTGGAAATTAAACTGAAACCAATGGAAAGGGGAGAAATCATTAGAAAAAATCCACCGTACCCATCTATTCTAGTTACAAATTTTGAAGGAGGAAGGCAAAACAACAAAAGGTTACAAGAAAAACAAGTTAACAACAAGGTAACAAAACTGTCTCACTTTGATGAACCTTAAACCTATGGAGAGGCAATGAACTGTCCAGAGAGGAACCTATAGATTACATCCATTAATGAGGAAATGGTCTCAATTATAGCGGTCGATATTGGGAGTTGGTGGACTAACCACCTGACCGAAAGCCAATCGGGTGTAAGTGGATATTTTAATTGAAACTAATCCCAAATCACACCATTGAGCGCTACAAGGATACTGGGCAAAGGATTTACCCAGAAAGAGAAAATCAACTACGAGGAAACATTTGCCCGGTCGTCCGCTTCCCCTCCGTCCATATTCTTCTCAATATGGCGGAAGTAGAAGACAAGGAGATGCACCAGATGGATATTAAGACGGCCTTTCTGCATGGAGAACTAGAAGAGGAAATTTTTATGCGACAACCTAAAGGATTTGTGGTGCAAGGGGAGGGGAGCAAGGTATGCCGATTGATCACTTCTCTATATGGACTAAAACAACCACCTCGACAATGGAACAAGAACCTCGATGGGTTTTTTACAAATTTATGATACATCCGGATCAGCTCAGATCACTCCATTTATCTGTTACAAGATGAAAAGGAATATTTTTTATAGCAATTTATGTTGATGATTTGCTTGTGTTGAGTAAGTCAATCGATAAAATTAATAAACTGAAAATGGATCTAAAAGGTGGATTTGAGATGAAAGATATGGGGGAGGCAAGATACATTTTGGGAATTCAAGTAAAAAAGACGGGGATAGAAGGATAATCAGACTAACTCAGAAGGAGGCTATTGGGAACATGTTGGAAAAATTCCAGATGAACAAGGCTAATAGTTGTACAACACCTAAGGAGCTAAAAAAGGGAAGAGAGGGGAGTATGGAAGAAGGAGTAATAATTTTGGATGATGAATTAGGTTCTGAAGAGCACAAGTTCATACAGACTATTCTTTACGGACAAGTAGTTGACAACTTAATCTATTTTATGAATTGTACCCAACTAAACTTGGCTGCAGCTATAAGAGTGTTGCGCAAAAGTCTGAATGCTCCCACTAAAAAAGATTGGGAGGCAGCTAAGAGAGTCCTTAGATATCTCATAGGAACTAGGGATCTATGGTTGCACTTGGGCGGGAACAATACTGACATCACCACTTGGAGTGATGCTAATTATGGGGATGCTCCTATGAGGAGATGTACTTCTTAATATGTGATGTATGTGAGAGATAGGGCTTGCTACTATAACTACAAACACCAAAAGGTTATTGCTCATTCCACCATGGAGGCTGGGTATATGGCCTCTTGTTTGGATGTGAAAGAATTGATGTTGCACCAAAAAGTCGGCTCCAATG
This sequence comes from Zygnema cylindricum, assembly GCA_037447655.1. Classification (NCBI taxonomy): domain Eukaryota; kingdom Viridiplantae; phylum Streptophyta; class Zygnematophyceae; order Zygnematales; family Zygnemataceae; genus Zygnema; species Zygnema cylindricum. Next base: position 117,544 of record JBBHKE010001496.1, read on the forward strand.
TAATTCTTCTAATTTAATGTGCATCTTGAATGTCGACCGTTCATGTGTATATTGCACAAAATGCTTTGTGCGTACATATATTCATCATGTTCTATGTCCAACTTTGTAGTTTCATTACGTTAAATGACATTTCTCCACCGTAAATCTTTACTACGGATTCACGCCACGTATTTGTAACGATTCTTCTTCATCAAGTAGATAGACACGACCGCTATTGCGGGTAGTAAAAATTGAGTAGGACTGAGGATCAAATCATGGTCACTCAAGCCTTTTTGATAATGACTACGTTTCTCCTCTAACCCTGTCACACTGACTACGAAGGTGGCAGCCATGGTTTCTCTCTCCCTCCTAGCGTAGAATCAACTGTTCAAAAGAGATAGAATCAATTGTTCAAAAGAAATAGAAATTAGTTTATTCTTTTCAACAGTGGGAGGGGTTAGATGATAAAAATGCCAAATCTTTTATTTATTTGTGAACTAATTTTGTACATAAAACGTAAAAAGGGATTGTATTTTCACGATTATCAAAAGAGTAGATGAAACAACTAAAAGATTTTGGCGAACCCCTTAGTAAAATGGACAACAAATTTTCATCACACAAGTGGACTCTAATCATTTCACACTTCTCAAGGTGATATCGACAATACTTATTGTAACAGTTATAAAAGATCGAACTTGTTTATAAAAGGCTCTCTAAGGTTTTAGAATACAAAGTTTTGAATTTGGTAGATGTCCGAAAAAGAATCGCACGAATTAGAGTTGTATTTAAAAAGTTATAGCGGTTGGTGTATCTAGGCAACAACGCCAGGTCAAAATAATAAGTGAGTGTTCGTTGTCGCGGGTCGCGGTCAATTTAATGGCGTAGTTTAAAGCGAACGGTTTATACAGTATTAGACGAATCAGCAAGTAATTTGGTACGCGTGATGGATCGTTTCGTACAGTTTTTGTACGAAAAGTTATAGTCTTATTATGTAAATTACGTTGGTAGTTTCGCGCGTGACATTTGTGACGCGCGTACGTGTGAAGTCGCGTTTCGATTCACACGCATTTTTGTACCTAACTAATAAGAAGTGAAAGGTAACATCTGATTGATTAAAAAATTCTACGTAGTTAGCCAAAGATTTCGCATAATAGTCGTAGCTGATCAATGAATGGCCAAGGTGAAAACCTGTTCAAGGGAGCTGTGACTATGACCTGCCTGGTCAAGGGCAATGATGGATAAATAGTGAATTCGAAAAGAAGAGTAAGCATCTTTTCCTTTGGAAAAATTGGTGGAAATTCGTGTTGATATTAGTCATGAGCAAAAAATACAAAAACGCAGTAACGTCATTTTGCATTGGGATGATGACGTCTCCTATGACGTGGCCCCATAATTTTTCAAAACTAAACAAATGTTGGATTAGAAATTTCCAATTGTAAAAGTCATGTTCTTGAAACTTATGTACTGAGTTTCACACGGCCGAAGTTGTGGGCCCATAACCTAATACGTTAGCGGCCATAACAAAAGATAAAAAATTAAAACAAAAGAACAAGAAAGTGTACAAAGTACATAAAGGGGACAAAAAGACGGTAAGGACAATAAAAATTGTTGTAAAACTTAAGTTCAATATTTGAATGAAGTAAATTTACAATGGTGAGTCGTTTGAGTTTTATATATGAACTCATGCGTGTAAAACACACTATACAATAATGGAGGTACAACCAAATCTAGGTACTTCAGATAAGTGGAGGTACGACTAAAATAGGTGTATCTAAAAGGTGGAGGTAGGATTAGTTTAGAAAGATTCCAAGAGTTAGTGGGAATTTTTCTTCGCTAAAGAATAATGTGTACAAAGAAGGTACAACAAATACATAACACTAATTAAAGTATGATACTTAGGACCTAGTGTTTCTAGGACTTTATAATTATCAAGGTAAAACTATCGAAAACATAGTGGTTTCAAAAGAAAAATCGAATGTCGATATTCGCTGAATTCCAATAAAAAGTTTTTTCTAAAGTCATACAACTTCAATACCTGCCATAATTGAAAGTGGTTGTAAACATGTTAACTAAGGCATTACCTGCTCCAAAATTGGCGTATTGCAAACAACCATGTGGTCTAAGAGACTAAGAGTTCAAAGTGTATGGGGAGAATTGTTTTTAAACTATGAAATCTCGGTGAGTGATTTGTGAGAGAGGGCGATGCGACAATCTCGTCCCAAAGGCAGCGATGACCAGCGACGAAGTGGCATCACCACTATTGTGACAACAAGGTCACAATTTTCCACGAGTCAGTCAAAGAAAGAAAAACACCAAAGGTGTTTGTATGATCCAATCTGAAACGCTACGATACATCCTAGAACTTGAAAACAACGCGGATTTGACAGACATACCACATGAAGATTTGGATATTGTCGAACAAACATTCTATTGGCGTAGGTGAATACAAGGTCACTTTTGGCGTTATAAAAGTATTGGCATTTAAAGTAGACAGTCTTGAATGTTCACCAAGTACATTGTCGTACATTTTGTCGTAGTTAGAGAAGCACAGTTCAGTGTGGGACAAACCTGTTGCTCTACAACCACAGTTGCACGAGGAGGACCAGCAGTAGTAGTGGAAGTAGACATGGAAAACATCAAAAGCTATCAAGCACCTACTCAACAGCCAACTTTCAGCTTACACAAATATGACTCAAAAGGCCAATATGCCTCAAATTTCTCACACTGATACACAAAAGAGTAAACTGATAATTCCCAAAATTGCAGTCCAAATGAACTAGTAAACCATAAGATATGACTCCTAGATGTTTCCCAAAAACTGCCCTTAAAATGTCATAATCCCAAAACTGGATGATACAAAATTGTCTAAGTCCTAAACTATATATTCACAGTGAGTATCTACTAGTCCCACTAACACGGGTGACTGTACAACAGTACTTTCCTCACTAACAACAAAGTATCCAGCTTGTACTTTACTGTACCATGAGTAACTCCAAAAAACCTAATTACTACATGCCGCTAAATGAACAATGTAACATTCTTAATTAATTCGCTAAACGTTAAAGTATTGTTTTCCAAATATTTACAGATATTGTCCGTACAATTAATGTTGCCGATCCTTAGTCAACATCAGCCGCAAAAGTCCAGATGAATGTTGATTGGATGGTACGAACGTCCTGTGTGCATACGGCGCACTCAGTCACTGTGGTCCCCGCTTTAATCGCGTCCGTCAAATCTTTCTCGTGTCAACGATATTTCTTTGATTCCGTACGGTACACTCCGAGATGTCCGGCTCGGTCGCCGCCTGTCAGATTCATCGAAACCGTTCGTATGATTTTTGACACGTGTATTTGGATGTTGGCGTGACCCCGAATACCTGCATTAACTTCTCTTGTCAATTTGTGGTCCCACGTGAATCACGTTTTGTGGTCCCAGGTGAATCGGTTCCATTGGCACGAATTCAATCAATGATCGTAGAGTCGAACTGTACCATATATTTCCGGAATAACCGGTTCAAATTCCGTTCTTCCAATCTGGGGAATCCAATCGTCTCTTGTGTGACGCGTGTAACTGATTGTCGGCGCCACTCCGTAAAACCTGCATACGTCTTTCTTGCCGACGTGCGTCCCTGTAAAAGAACAATACACTCTATTGTACTTTTGCTACTGTAATACTAATTAAGGTAAGTACTACAACAGACTAGTTGTAAAATATTCTAAGTTATTTAAGTCTCTTCTCACAACCTTATCTACTGAAATAAAGATTTCCAATTACAACACTCCCCTAAATCTTTAGACTTAGTTACTCACTTAGTCCAATGGCTTTTTGCAAAAATGCAACTTAGGAGGAAGAAGGGCTTTAGTTAACATGTTAGCCACCATCTCCTCATCCGGTAAATAACACAATTTAATCACTTTTGCAAGCACTTTTTCTCTGACAAAGTGTAGTGTAACATCTATGTGTTTGCTTTTAAAATGATGACTGGGGTTAGAGGCAATGGCAATAGCTGACTGGTTGTCACACCAGATAGACTGAGGACCTGTTTGCAAATACTCAAGTTCTTGTAAAATAGACTTAACCCATAAGAGCTCTTTGAGGGCGAAAGCTGCTGCCATGTATTTTGACTCCATTGTGGATTGAGCTGTAACCTTTCGTGGTTTGCTACTCCAGCAGCAAGTTCCATCTCCAATCTTAAGAAAAAAACTGGTTGTAGATTTACGGCTTGGCATGTCTCCATAGCTAGCGTTGCTCCACGTCTGTATTTTCACTTCTCCTCCTCCGAGTACAAGCTTAAGATTTCGAGTTCCTTCAAGATATCTCAACACCCTTTTTGCTGCTTCTGAGTCTGCCTTTTTAGGATTCTGCAGACTTGTACTCAAGACCCCAATAGCGGTTGTGATATTCGGTCTCGTACAGTTCATAAAATATATAAGACTTCCAACTACCTGTCTATATGGCTTTGAAGCCATAAACTCCTCCTCCTCTGACTCTAGACTCTCACACACCATTATGCCTGAATCTAAATCCATTCTTTCCAATTTCTTCTTGAATTTCATGGGAGTTATAGATCCCTTTGCATCTTTCATTTCAAATCTTTCCAGCATGTTACCTATTGCTTCTTTATGTGTCAACATAACCAGCCTCTTGTTTCTGTCTCTTTCCACCTGTATTCCTAAGATATACTTGGCCTCACCGAGGTCCTTCATCTCGAACCTAAGCCTTAAAGCCGCTTTAATGCGGTTTATTTCATCCATTGACTTACGTATTACTAATAAGTCATCCACATATACAACAATGTTTTTAGTATCCCATCCTCCCCTTGTAAGACATTTACAGAATGATCTAAGCTAATTCTCTTAAAACCTAGCCCAGTCAAAAACTCATCTAACTTCAAATTCCACTGAAGCGGGGTTTGATTCAGCCCATACAAAGATTACATCAATTTACACACTAATTCTTCCTTTCCTTTTTCTACATACATTTCCGGTTTCTTCATATAAATGGTTTCTTCTAACTCTCTATGCAAGAAGGCCGTTTTAACATCCATTTTATGTATTTCCATATTCTTTATAGCGGCTAGACTTAGCAAAATTCTGACAGTGGGAAATCTGACTACTGGGGAGAAGGTTTTTTCAAAGTCAATACCTTCTTTTTGATTGTACCGTTTGGCCACTAGTCTGGCATTATACCTTTCAATGGTGTTTTCCGAGTTCAGCTTCACCTTGAATACCCATTTGCTGCTGATGGCTTTTCTGCCTGGGAGAAGATCCACCAGCTCCCATGTCTGTGCCTCCATAATAGACTTTACGTCATCGTTTTCCGCCACGATCCATTGATTTCTCTCAGGTAATCAGAAGGCCTCCTTGATCGTTAGAGGCTCCTCTGTAGTTGTAGAGAAAGCAAAGTGAGAGCTTGCTTGCAGACGGTTGCTAGATCTCTTTCCCCCCGGAAATTTGTGAGGCTGAAATCGTCGAAAACCTCTGATTTTTCTGTTTTGTTTTAACTGTAACTTGAGATGGTACTGGCTGTGTAGCAGTTTTTCCGCCTGAGGTATTGCTTGTGGTGAAGCATCTTGTGAAGGCACCACAGGAACAGAAGGAAGAGGTGTCCCACTTGCCGATGGAAAGAAGACTCGGTGTGTATGGCGAAAAATGACATATTCTTGCTTTTCCTTTGCCTGTTGATCTGGCACTTTGAAAAGGTCAACCGAATCCTGTTCATCTTTAATTTGGATCTTCCTATAGATATTCACTTATTGTTTCTCAAATAAAAACCTCTATATCATTTCGCATTATCATCATACCCCATGAAAATCCCAGGTAAGCCTTTAGCTTTCATTTTCCATCTATCCTGTGAAGTATCTAAAAAAAAACACTTGCTGCCAAAGATCTTAAAGTGACTAACATCAGGTTTTTCTCGTGTCCAAAGCTCATAAGGTGTAGTGCTAACAGATCTAGAAGCAATTCTATTTTTAATTTAAACAGCACAGTTAAGTGTTTCAGACCATAAATTAAAATCTAGCCCTTTATCTGCCAACATGGACCGAGCACTCTATGTTACTCTTCTATTTAATCTCTCAGAAACACCATTCTGTTCCAGTGTATATGGAACTGTAAGATTGTGACAAATACCTTGCTGAATGAGAAATTTTTGAATTCCTTTGACGTTTATTCTCGCCCGTTGTCCGATCTCAACGCTAATATTGGAACTCCATGAAGCTTTTCCGCCTATGCTTTTTAGTGTTTGAAGTGAGTAAACACTTCACTTTTCTGTTGCATGAAGTAAACTTTGGTGTACCTCGAGTAGTCATCTGTAAATGTGACCATGTCTGTTTTGTGTGGAAATGGCAATTTGTGGATCTTGCCAAGTGAACAACCATCACATGATTTTATACGATGAGAGGTGAGAGAAACTCCATCAACTTTTCCCGAATTCACCATTTTCTTTAGACTATCATAATTCATGTGTCCTAATCTTTTATGCCAAAACTCATTATCAGATTGGACACTGGAGTAGAGTACATCATTTTCCTTATATTCACCCATGTCCCTCTTTTACATTTTGCTAGCATCTCTAGTTCCTGTTACTGCTACTTTTCCTTTCTTGCTAACAACCTGTCTACCTCCTTTAAGAATGACTTCAAAGCCTTTGCTCTCCACTAATGATGTGGAGAAAATATTTTTTCTTAAGTATCGAACATACAAAACATTATCAAGAGTTCTCTCTACCGACTTTCCCACCACATCTACCATTAAAGATACATCACTCTGAGCTGAGGTTTTAACACTCATCCCACAAGCATAGTATATACTCTTTGGAGGCGTTTGCTGCAGATTTGTAAAAGTCGCCTTGTTCTAGCACATGTGGGCCGATGCTCCCGTGTCTATGATCCATCCTGCATCCTTGGGACCCTCCATTGCTGCTTCCATAGCAAATACCTCCGCTTCCTCTTACTCATTGAAGCTCAAAGACTCATCTGCATCAGTTGCAGAAGTTGAAAAGGGAGTATTTCCACGAGTAAGATTTCCAGAAAAACGTCTGTGATATTGGCTTTGCTGCCAACCTTGTCTGTATAAACCTGTCTCATTAGCCTTTTTCAGCTTAGGACAATACATGTATCCATGACCCTTCTTAGAACAATAGAAACAAGCAGTAGATGATTGTCTATTTGGCCTCTGGTTAAACTGATTCCTATTCTGATTAAACTACGCTTTTTGGTCAAAGTCTTTTGCAAAATCTTCAACATTTCCTTCTCTTTCAAAGTGTTTAGTATTAGACTCTTCCTCCAATATAAGATTATATGCTAATTGAAACGACCAACTAGCTTTATTATGACTCTTTAATTGAGCAGACACACCTTTCATGCTACTAGGAAGTCCTCTAATAAGCAAAGTTGCCCGCCGAAACTCAGGAAATGACCCCCTTGCAGAAGAGTGTGCATCAATAAGTGCACGAAAATTGTCACAGTACTCGACCAAAGTTCCCCCCGAGTATTTGCACCCCCAATTTTTTCCAGCCACCAAGAGCTCCTCTTGGACATTCGCTCTCTCAAAAGCGGATTTTAGTGATGTCCAAATCTCCTTTGCCTTCTTCATTTAGGCGAGACATGACCAGATTTTCTGAAATACAAAGAATTAGATTGTTCCTTGCCATTGAATTATTTTTTGCCCAACTTGGATCTGGTTGATCAAGGGAGCCATCCAAGACCCCCAATAAGTCAGCAACTTCAAAGAAGATTCAACCATCGACGCCCAATACGCATACTTTTGGCCATTGAAGATAGGAATTCTTGATGAATGGCCCATAATCTGTTATTCTACAACCACCGCTGTTGCAGGAGGACCAGGAGTAGTAGTGGAAGTAGACATGGAAAACAACAAAAACTATCAAACAACTACTTAACAACCAACTTTTAGCTTACACAAAATATGACTCAAAAGGCCAATATACCTCAAAATTTCTCACAGTGATAAACAATAGAGTAAACTAACAATTCCCAAAATTGTAGCCTAATATGACTCCTAAAAGTTTCCCAAAAACTGCCCTTAAAATGTCACAATCGTAAAACTGGATGATAGAAATTTGTCTAAGTCCTAAACCATATACTCACAGTGAGTATCTGCTGGTCACACTAATACGGGTGACTCTACAACAGTACTATTCTGACTAACGACAAAGTATGTAGTCTATACTTTACTGTACCGTGAGTACCTCCAAAAACCTAATTACTACATACCGCTAAATGAATTGTGAAACACTATTAATTAATTCGCTAAAGGTTAACTTATTGTTTTCCAAATATTTACAGATATTGTCTGTACAATTAATGTTGCCGATTCTTAGTCAGCAACAGCCGCAAAAGTGCAGATGAATATTGGTTCGATGGTACGAACGTTCTGAGTGCGTACGGCGCACTCAATCATTGTGGTCTGCGCTTTAATCGCGTCCGTCGAATCTGTCTCGTATCAACGATATTCCTTTGATTTTGTTACGGTACACTCTTAGATGTCCGGCTCGGTCGCCGCCTGTCAGATTCATCGAAACCGTCCGTATGATTTTTGAAACGTGTATGTGGATGTCGCCATGACCTCGAATACCTGCATTAACTTCTCTTGTCAACTTGTGGTCCCACGTGAATCACGCTTTGTGGTCACAGGTGAATCGGTTGTGTTGGCACGAATTCAATCAATGATCGTAGAGTCGAACTGTACCATATATTTCCGGAATAACCGGTTCAGATTTCGTTCTTTCGATCTGGTGAATCCAATCGTCTTTTGCGTGACGCGTGTAACTGATTGTCGGCGCCACTCCGTAAAACCTGCATACGTCTTTCTTGCTGACGCGCATCCATGTAAAAGTACAATACAATTTATTGTACTTTTGCTATTGTAATACTAATTAAGATAAGTACTACAACAGACTACTTGTAAAATATTCTAAGTTATTTAAGTCTCTTCTCACAACCCTATCTACTGAAATAAAGATTTCCAATTACAACAAAACCGGGGTGTTCGCAGTAGAGAATAGTACTTTGGATTAAATTGTACCAAGTAGTTAATACCGGATAGCATGATAGTGTACTACACATGATTCAATGGTAGTTATGTAGTTACATAGACGTGTTTGTATAAATTATGACTAACACGTTTGAAAGACAACTTGTACAAGTTCACTGAAGGAATGTGACTTTTAAGGTTGTCTTTAGGTGAGTGTTACTCTGTGTCGAGACGTGTCAGTATGTTGTATTAGGTGTGAGCTCTAAGTGAGCTCTGTTTAGAGCCAAATGGACTCGTTTGTGTTAAGTGTTGCTAGGTAAAAGTTCTATGTTTGTTAGGTACCTTTGGTTGGTCTTTTGTTTATCTAAATGGGTGACTCTACAGCTTCGGATAGTGTTGTTGCGGGGCAACATTTTTGCTAGTCGTACACGACATGGTAGGATAGACAGCTATTTAAGTGTAGTATTCTAGTTGCATTATCTATCCTTTTGATCAATTGAATCATTAAAGTAAAAAGGATTGAGGAGTGTAAGAGTAAAGGACAATGCTCTTGTTAAAAGAAGGATTCCGCCTCTTTTACAAAAAAAAAATCCTTTTTGGCCGATTATTTATTTTATTTGTGTTCTTATAGTGTGTGTTTTTTATTTATAGATCCTTTCGAAAAGAAGCACAAAAGTTACAATGCATATTGATGGATCATGTAACAGGATTTCCTACCTCTCTGAAAATCCCATTACTTCAATCAATTTCAACCACACATTCCACACATTGGAAAATACACATCCACGTTGGAAAACACTCACATAAGGATAAACTTTAAATTAGAAGAAGCTTCTGTCCACATAACATTAGCTTGGTCTTTTGCCCTCGTGGCTCAACCCTTCAAATTAAAGTGTTTCCTCTACTCTCCACTCTTAATAATTTTATCTCTTAACTACTAAAACACTATTTAATTAGTAAGAGATTTCAATGCAAAAATGCCTTTTCTCCAATTTGGTATTAATCGCTCATGACCGAGATCAGCCGGAATTTCCACAAACTTTTCCCAAAGGAAAAGATCTCTACTCTCATCTTGCACTTCACTATTTATCCATCATCGCCCTGGACTCGCCAGGCCAGAGTCAACGCTCCGTTTTAACAGGCTTTTACCTGGGCCAATCATTGATCAGCAAAGACTCAGACTGACCAATGCAAAAACGTGCGAAATCTCTTACTAACTACTTAGCGCTTTACTTACCAATCAAACATTACGTTTCACTACGTAACATTTACGTGCAAAAGTGCGCGCCAAACGAAACACGACTTGGCACGATCGTGCGTAACAAATTTCGCACGCGAAACTTCCTTCGAAATTCCCTTAAGTAAAACTGACGTTTCGTACTAAAATTTGTACGAATCGAACCACCGTGCATACTAAACATTTCATTAGAACTTTATGAAACTACACGCGTAATTTCGGTACTAATTTGACCCTTAACCCGTTTCAATGATACCCACTTGTTATTTAGACCCCACGCTGTCACCTAAATACACCCATCGCTATAACTTTTAAAATATAACTCCAAATAGCGTGATTCTTTCGCGGACGTCTACCAAATTTAGTACTCTATAATCATAATACCTAAATACCCCTTTATAAACAAGTTCGATCAGCTATTATTGTTACATCATCCCCTCCTTATTTTTAACTGACCTCAGTTAAACACCTTTAATTCTCAAGACGGGACTTCTATATTAATATCCCTCCAATACCTTTGTAAAAACTCAGAATTTTTATCCTCTAAAGTCAACTCATCCTCAGGCCTTCCTAGATAATGCACTTGCCAGAATATAGTATCACCAACCTTGAACCGTTGACCAAAACTAATCTATTACCCAACTGTGGACTTCACGTTCTATAATTATTGAGGGATCCAATTCCAATTCTCCTTCAGTTGGTCGAAGATTCGCTGGTTTCAATTGGCTGATGTGTATCACTAGATGAATTTTTGTTGAACGCGGGAAGTCCAATTTGGCAGCAACTGACGATATTCACCGCGTGCGAAACAAACGTTTATTAGAGTCACGAATGAACTTAAGTGAAAGTACACATACCCGTACATTTCGACGGTTTTTACTCGTACCTATTTTAGTGTATAATTATGCACGGTGTAATGATTGTGTATTCGCAAACCCAAAATAGAATTATGGATTTTTACAGTGGAAGGACGCCACGTCGTACGGATTGTCAGATTTTGTACTTCTACCTATTTTACCGTATATGCTACGACGGCGGATCCTGTATACCCAAATCAGCGTTATGGAGAAATTACAATAAAACATTTTTTAAAAAATGGTATTGATACACAAATTAGCGTAAATGACACTAATTCATTATATACACTAATAATTTCTATACGCTAATAACGATTCACGTGTAGCGTTTAAATTTGCGCGCTCTTTTGCACCTAAATGCTACGAAGCGAGAGGTAGTGTCTGATTGGTTAAAAAGTGCTACGTAGTTATGGTATGTCCCCATGTACTTGTAACTTAGTGAACCTACTTTGTATTTTACCGCGGATCCGCCGGACCCCGAAGACATGCCAACAAATGAAGTACATATGAAGTAAATAAGTGCAAAAGACACTTCACAGATCAACATGACATAAACACAAAGTGAAATATTTAACTTTCAATATCGAACACGTTACAAAATTGGCGGTTTCGCGACAGCACAAAACTGCGCCCAATTCTACAATGCACCTAACATAAAACATATATGTGAATATCAGATTATCTCGAAGTTTTTCAATTTCTATTACTTTTCATACTCCTTTTTACTTTTTCCTCTCTAATTACTAATACCGTTAAAGTAAAGTTGTTTTCATTTTGTTTTTTAATTAAACTGCTATTGTTATTGCTATTCTTCTTTCCCTTTTGTTTTCTTCTTTTGTTGTTAATATTATTATTGTTGTTATTAATATTACTCGACAATTATTTTTTCTTTCAATTTTTCATGTTCGTACTATTTCCATGTTTAATATCTATGCCATTCTTAAATAAAATAAAATTGTATGGCTCAAACTATTTGTCGGATAACGATAGAGTCTAACAAGAGACCCGAATTCCAATGAAATTCATTTTCTTCCTTCAAATGTACCTTAGATTCTAATAAAGTCAATTCATCTCCTCCGTTTCCCTCTCCCTCCACTTCCACTTCTCCCACTTCCACTTCTTGCCACACTATTTCTCTGTCCATAGCAAGGTCTTCCCTCCCAAGGTAATCGCTAGCCAACGCCACCCGAATTTCTTCCGCCACTGGTCTAATACGCCGAGCAGTTCTTTCACTCCCTCCTATTTGCGCCATCGCCCTCTCCCACTCTCTCTCCCACTCTCTCTTCGCTCTCTCTCTGTCCCTCCTCTGAAGTTCCCACATGACAAGAAAGAACTCAACCGATTCAACCGCATTCTAAGCCAGTTCCTGAATCTTTTGAGTGATAAACCTTTCTTATTCCCTCTCCCTCTTCTTCCTCCTCAACCTCATATTCATAAAGATCAAGAGAATTCTGGATATTCCCTGTTGGGATTTCAAAAATTACATTTCTGGTCATTATGTTCCCATTTTCAAAAGTTGTATCCATAGTTAAATTGAAGAATTTAAAGCGCCCAGAGTCCGGATCAATAGCCATTCTCTAGAAAAATTTGAATTTTCTATGTGCCACGTGGCATTTGATATCTCCACCAGCTTCCATCCACCAGACCTCAATAAGTGTCGGAACCTTTTTAAAAATGGCGTCGGAAACCCGCTTTATTTTTGTCCAGTAGCGCTCGTCATCTCCCCACACGATCCATAAAATCTCCGCTGCTGCCACGTGGACTACCACGTGGACTACCAAAGATCTTGTCAGCCAATCAGATTGCCGGAAAAGCTTTTTGTTGGCGCTGAAAATTCCTTTTCTGAATCGGCGTAAAAGTTCGCGGGAATTCATAATTTTCAAAAAATCTGGCTATGAAAAATGGTTGCTGAACCAATCAGAACGGGCAGGAAGAAATTTTCTCCAGACTTCATCTGACGTGGCAGCTTGTCGAAAGAATTTGGAGAAGGTTACGAGGCGAGAGATGTTGGAGACCGAGGTGAGGGAGATAATGGTCTCGAGGGAGGAGAGATGAAGTCGAAGGAAGAGAGGGGGGGGGGGGGTGAGACATGGTTGAGAGAGAGAGGATGGAGAAGAGGAGAGGATAGAGAGGAAGAGAAGAGGAGGAGGAGATGAGGAGAAGGAGAGGAGGAGAGGTGCAAAAGGAAGGAGAGAGGGAAGAGGAGGAAAGGCGGAAAGGAGGGAGAAGAGGAGAGGAGGAGACGGTAGAGAGAATGTAGAAAAGGATGGGAGGATCGGAAGGAGGGAGGGAAGGAGAATAAGAGGTAGAAATGAAGAGACAGGATGGAAGGCAGAACCGATGGGAGAGGAGTGAGCATAGGGAGAGGGAGAGAAAATGGGGAGGAGAGAAGTGGGATTTCAAGAGAAGCCTAACTAGGCATTGCAGATTGGCGAGGTAGAGGAGAGGTAGAAAAGAAATAGAGGTGAGTGTGAGGGGATTTGTCCGACTGGTATGAGAACAGACTAAACAGAGGGGTAGATTTCATTAGTAGGAGATAGGACGTGATAAGCGATGAAAGGGAACGGATATTCGTGGAAACGAAAACGCGTTGTTTCAAAGTGAAACAAAAACAGGTTGTTTCAGAGCTAAACAAAAACGTGTTGTTTCAGAGTGAAACAAAACGCGTTGTTTCAGGGTGAAACAAAAACGCGTTGTTTAAGAATTAAACAAAAACACGTTGTTTCAGAGTGAAACAAAACGCGTTGTTTCAGAGTAAAACAAAATCGTGTTGTTTCAGAGTGAAATAAAAATGTGTTTTTGTGACAGTAGGTAAAGATGAATGGAGATGACGTAATTGTCAAAAGTCAACGAATTGACGTCAAAGGAATAAGACAGAGCAGGTGTTTAGCAGTTTCGGTACATCGTTGAGCGGAGACTACACGACAAAAAGACATAAAACCAAGCTCAACCGTCCAGCATTTGACACGTCAAAACATTGTTTTCACGTTGAAACGTACGGCAAGTACGCCGTTTTTTCGTTTTAACAAATAAAAAATGGGTCGTGATACAGTCCGTTAAAACAGTCGGCGCGTGTTTCGTACGGAAACTTAACGTGCGATTCCCTTCGATCGAAGTGCGTGTTTTATATTTTTTTTGCCACACCAATTTGTTTTCTTAGAAAAAGTATGATTTGTGACGGTCGGTGTCACGCGGTAACCATAGATGTCCAATTAATACGGACTTGGACTTTTTTACGAAAACTACACTGCGAATCTTTATTAGCGTTATGAACTCTATATCGGCACCCCAAAATTTTGACATTAATACCTTACATATAATAAACTACACTATTTAAGGACGTGGACCATAATTTGCCACGTCTCCTAGCACTAAATTATAATGAATGACGCTAATTTTTTCTTTACACTAATAATTTGTCAACGCTAATAACGATTCGCGATGTAGTATTCATTTGCTTCGTAGCTTTCGTAAATTTCGTACGTCTCACACTGTACGAAAAATTGTACGAACACTAAAAAAAAATTGCTTCATTTGCGCGCGCGTATTTTTTGTGTCTTCCACTCCGTCTTCAAAAGGAAGCCGCCGTTGGAGACGCCGTAAATTCCGCCGCTAGTCGCTTGCTCGTTGCACTTTTCAGTTTTGCACTTAAGCTTCATTTGCGCGCGCGTATTTTTATGTGAGCGGCGAGCCGCGGAATTTATGGCGTCTCGCGCGCGAATTTTTATCTGCGCGGCGAGCCGTGGAACTTATGGCGTCTTGCACGCTTATTTTTATCTGAGCGGCGAGCCGCGGAATTTATGGCGACTTGCACGCGTATTTTTATCTGAGCGGCGAGCCGCAGAATATATGGCGTCTCGCACGCGTATATTCATCTGAGCGATGAGCCGCAGAATTTATGACGTCTCGCAAGCGTAATTTATCTGAGCGGCGAGCGGCGTAATTTATGGCATCTCCAACGGCGGCTTCCTTGAGCCATTTTGCGTCATTTGCACGTGCGTATTTTCATCTGTCCTCCACTTGGTCTTTAGAAGGAAGCCGCCGTTGGAGACGATGTAAATTTAGGCGCTCGCCGCGAGTTCGTTGCACTTTTCAGTTTTTTAGGGTATTGAATATTGACAGATTTTGAAATTTGAAAGTCCAAAAAAAGCACAAATTTTACCTACGAATTTTAAAAGTTTGAAATTGCTTTATGCGCACTCTACGTGGCATTTATTAGTTTACTCCGTGCGTTTTATGCGCATAGGACATCTATGGCGGTAAGAAGTACATTGGTTTTTACGCGTGCGAACTCACATTTCCAGCCAAGAACTCGCCCGCTCGCCAAAAGGCTCATTTATGGACGTTGAAATTTTCGAATAAATTTGTCGGCTAGTGAATCCGACTGTCCGTCCAATGGGAAGCGAGTCATTCTCACATCCATTCGCTCGTTCATTCGTTCGATTTCATTGTTGACCTGAGTCGGACGACTTGAAAGTAACACGGTCAGCTGGCCAAAACACAACAATACACCATGTATCGCTATTAGTGTTAAAAGTTTTTTCGCCACTTAAAACATCTTTTCTCGTACAAACTTGTCCAATTTTCAATTTTAGACAGCCAATCGAAAGTTGAGAATCTTACCTTTCGATCCAAGTCGTCAGATCCACAACTCAACAAGTCTAAGCGAAGAAATTTGTTTTAGGCAACCAAAAATTAGTGATGTGTATCGGGAAAAAATTTATTGCGATAACACTGATACCGATACTTAACTTATCGGTTATCGAACGGTCAAGGGCTTCGATACAAGACCAACAAATTCCTTATCCGCGATAAGTGGAAACGACATGGTACTCTTTATAATAGTACTTTATGGTATATTGTATTATATTTATCACTGTTTAAAGCATGGTATGCCACGTGTAGCAATTTGTTCAGTACTCGGTGTAACGGAATAACGGCGATTCAGTTTGACGGAATAAACCGTACAACTATACGGTACAAACTGTACAATTATCGCCGATAGCTATTGGTACCGGTGTTATCGCGATAAAAAACCGATATTATCGGTTTGTTATCATCGACAACACCAATTTCGATATATCGTGCCAATATGTCGATTATCGGCAAGCCAAAAAAAGTTACATATCGATTTTCGGAAAACCTTGCCGATACACAACACTACCAATAATCCATTAACACTAGTAGCGATACACGGTGTACAGTAATGATGGGTATTGGGACCATAACCCTTACTGCATTAATGTCATCCAAATACCCACTAATGGACCATAGCCCTTAACTACATTCATGTTATCTAGATATTGCCGACGCTTTCCACTTATTGTTTTGCTTCTTAGACATTTCATGGTGATTGTAATTTCACAAAAACATATTGCTCTAGGACGTTGAGGCTTGCATGGTATTTTCCATAGGCTCCCTCACCATAACATACTTGACAACGCGTTATTTATAGGCATGTTGGTTAACTAATGATATCAGCATAGGCGGTTGATAATCTGCTCTTTAAAAATTGTCTCGGCGACCTTAAGGGGCTATAACTTGAACGTCCAGATCAACCATTATAAGTCAACAGAAGGTCTTATCTGTTCACAAGCTGGCACAATTAAATAAAGAATTGGAATACTCGAGACATACCATAAATAAGTGATGGGTTCACAAAGTCGACACTCAACAAAAAATGTTTAGCAAGTGCGTTAACTTGAGAGTCGAGATCGACCACTGTAACTTAACACAACGTTTTATTTGTAACTATGCAAAGGTTGACTCGATCAACAACACCAAATAACACAAAAGCACGAAGTGCAAAAAATGATAGGTTCACAAAGTGACAATTAATAAAAAAATATCAAAAAATGATACATTGACAAAGTAAATAGTTACTACGAAATGTTAGGCAGTGAAAAATAAAAAAACTGGCAAATTACAACATTATACATAACAAGATGCATGTTATCTATCTTGAATGTCGAGATATACTCAAAAGATCATGTAGTCAAATGCAGTAGGCTCGAAATGAAGTTATGACAAATATGCGATGAGAATGTTTGCCATTTTGATACAAATTAGATAATTTACTACAACGTATTGTTTAATTTTATATGAAAAAAAAACTACAGCGAGGTGAAGTCTTTTTCTGGTTGAAAGTTACACCCTTATATATTGTGATGTTGTGGTTGAGCTGCAAGCACATGAATTTTAAACACCTATAAGTACTTTAACAATATTTAAACAACAAAAAAAATTGTGACATGATTCCAGTTTTGTTCTTCGGTCCTTACGATTCATCTCGTTGAATTTCACTTTTCAGATACGTGTTGTTAAACAGATCGTGGTTGTTGTCTTACCCGTGATGTAATTTTTCTATAGTATTTTGATAATGGCAATAAAATAATGGTTACCTTTGATTGGTAATCCACGTTTTTTCACTGAGGTGAGAGGTTTTATTAGTGTTGCCATGTAACAAACTTGAATAATGTATCAAAAAATCTTCAAAACCAAAAGAATTCCAAAGTATCCAAAGTTAAAACAAGATAATAAAGTAGATAGGTGTCTCACACCAATGCTTAAAGTTCGCGTTTATCCATTGTAACAGAAGTTGTTCAAAAAATTCAAGATTTCTGAATATTACACCGTGAATCATTACAAGAGTTATTAGTTTTTTCAACATTTTAATCAATTTTTTTTCCATGCAGATTTGTTTAATTTATGTTTGGATATAACCTAATGGAAAATAAAATCCTTACTTTTTCATCACAATTGTTGGATTAGTAAACTTGCCAAAGGTTCACATAGAAAATATGTTTGGTTGTTCAAAAACATTAACATTACTTGTGATACACAATAATATATTCATCAACTTCAAACTGGGTGTAAAAGTATCAAATTTGCAAGCAATGACAAACTTTTTTGGATTGTGAATTTATAGCAATCATACATGAAGACATGAAACAAAAAAAAAAAAAAAAGGTATGAGAATCGCTATGAAAATTTTTAACACTAGTTCATCGCTCCTAATTTTTGACCCACAAACCTAAATGAGAATTAATTACACTGATATAGGTACGGGTTACTTAGTGTCAAATACTTTAATTTAGTGTTTTTTATATAGTGTAGTGCACGAATTTTCTCTATATATACTAAAATTTCCCTTTTTTTGCATTAACGTAGCAAAAAGGTGTCAAATAATTCCGTCGACATAGGAAAGCCTGTGGCGTTGACGATTTGTTTCTTAGCAATAAAAATAGGGAAAAATTGCACGAGCTTATTTTCACATGTTCGAACGTCGACTACGTGAACATATGCTACAGGCTATATATGCTACAGTAAGGGAATGGGTATTCTTATTAACGCTAGATGCATAGATTATCACTAATGTTTTGTTGGCGCTAAACCTAAAACCCAAATTAGAGTTGATACCCTTATTTTTTGTTTTAGGGCGTGTTCCCATGTGATAAAGTTAGGGTTTTTTTTATCGTTTTTGTCCAAAGTTCAACCCGCAACGAGAGAATTTCAGCCGTACCAAAATATTGAAAAGAGCATAGTACAATTTGCGTCATCTTCTAACTTTTTGCTGCCTTACGCATTTGTAACCACTTTTGCGTCACTCCTACTCAAACTTCTACTGAAATCACTTCGCGCAGTGATTTTAGTTTACGTAATAAGTTATAAGCGAAAAGGAAGACGTTGTGGCACGCGTTACACACTTTTGGAAACCTTTTTTGTAGTACGCAGAGTACAAAAAAGAATCCCACTGTCCGTTTCCACTTTGTGCAAACTTTTTTCTGTTTAAGGGCCATGGAGGGTTCTCAAAGAACGGATGCCATTTCACGAAACGTCCCCTCTCTCTCTCCCTCTCCCACTACAACGTCTCTCTCCCTCTTTCTCACTCGACCGCTCTTTTTTCTCTCTTCTCCAGATGAAATGCATCAATAATAGTATCAAATGAGAGTTTTTTTTTGTTTTTTTCAAATATTTTTGGTCTTGATTTGATGGCATATCGAATGATAAAACATAAGAAAAATCAATCGGGAAGCCATGGCGGAAAATTTACGTACTAACGAGGTCACAAGCCAGCATGACTTCGCAATGTCACAAAACCCTAAATATCTACAATGTCAAAAAAATCTCGACGATTACAATTGTCGTTGTCTTTGTAAACATCACTGATTTTAGGAAGTTTCGTAGTTGTCTACATTTCGTTTCGTAGGCTGTCGCACATTTTGTAGACGTCTACAAGTGTTGCATATTTAAAGAACCAAAGACCCAAGTAACGATTGATATATGGGGTGTCCCCATGTATTAAATCATTGAATTTTCTCTGTCCTTTTGCCCTAAAATTCAAGGAACTTTGAGAAAAAATTTAGCCGTATGAGAAAATATTTTTTACCAAAGTACAGTGAATGTCAATTAAATACTTCGAATGCACTGCATGTTTGTCGTCATGTGAACGCATTTTGGCGTTTTCCCCTTTTTTACCCCCGCGCAAGAGAATCCAGCCCATCAAAAAACTTCATCAAAAATCATCTCGAGAGGGTGTTTTTAGTTCAAATATTGCCCAAACAAGGAATGAAAAACGACACACGAGCGGGAATTTTTTTAGGACAAGGGAGAGTTCTCGCTATTTATCTCCCTACCCCTCACAAGCATGTACGGAAAAAAAGGTAAAAGGTTATGGAGGGGTCTCGGACGTCCACTTTCATTCATGGGTCCTTTGCAAAATTTTGCGCCGTCGTCGCCTCTCCCCGCTCCTTCTCACACTATCAATTTTATCTCACATTTATTAAAACGAGGCACGACAATAGTGGTATGAAATGAAAGATATTTGAAAAGTTATTATTTTGAATACCTTTATGTATATTTTTATGGCAAGTCGAGTGAAAAAAGTCGAAAAAACGAAATCGTGTAACCATGGCAGAAAGTTCTTGAATATGTGATGTCGACGTTGTCACAAGTGAGCATGGCGTCACAATGTCACAAAACCCTAAATATTTGCCATGTCACAAAACTTCAACAATCTAGCCGTCTACAACTGTCGCTGTTTTTGTTGGCGTCACCAATTTCGTAGTCGTCTTCAACCGTCACAAAGCTGTACCCACGTCTACAACCGTCACATGTCAAAGCTCCGATTTTATTTTCGCACATTGGGACGCTCTTTCAAAGTAGTACGGAGAATCTTCACTATAGTCCAAAATTCTTTATCAAAGTACCGATTACATGGGAGACACCCTCATAGGGACAATTTGAAAAGTACACCGTAAAATCTGCGCTAAAATCCAAAGTAACATTCTAAAGTTTCGGTTACATGGGCATAGAATGCCACGTGGAGTTGCAAGCTGCTGTAAAGTCATAAATCTGCATGCGATCGCTCGAAGTAGAGTAGCGTCCTTTTTTGTAGTTCAGATCTGCCTCGTGTCACATGCTGGTCGGTGCTTTCGTTTCTCGGCCCTCTGTGTGACTTCATTTTTGTAGAATCCCCGAAAGCTGGTTGAATGACACGCGGCGATTCTTTGCGCCGTACTAGACTACAGGTTGCGCATGCCTATTCTATATTAGGGCAAGGTTCCATTAGGAAAAAAATGACGTTGTTTACTGAAAGACGTACTGTTTCGTACAGTGCCGTACCAAAGAAAAAAAAATGTCAGAAAAACAAGGCTACTGAATGATGGATTCGATTCTCCACGTTTATGGGCGTAAACGTGGACCGTCGGATGCATTATCGGATACGCCGTCGTCTGACACTTTCAGTTCGCAACAAGTGACCCGGAGTAGGTCAATTCTCACGCACAATTGTCGTTATCTAAGAGCTATCGACAGCCTGACGAATCTGGACCGCTCGTTTCAAATTTTACAATCTTTCATTTTTTATCTTTCAATCGACGACCTATAATGTGCCAACTTTCGTTGTCGGCCAAATTGTGACGATTACGACTGATCATTCTCTCTAGGTACAGCGACCCGCTAGAGACAAATTGGAAACTTGATTTCCTGTTTCTAAAACGAGGCATTTGACTTCTGACACGTGTCATCAGACGAAACAGACTTTAAGAATAGAAATATTCACACGTGTGGCGGTGCGTGTACCCGCGACAAGTGTCTCGCTACAGAAAACGACATACAATCTTCAAATATCGTGACGATTTTTTAGCAATTTATTTTTTCACCACTGACCGTTCCGGGACGACATGCGATAAATATCTGCTGTAAATATCAAAGATTCGCTCGGGTACAGAAAAAGGAAGTGTACGGTACAGTACTGTACGGTTCTGTGGTGTAAATTCTACTGCGTCAAGATTGTTATTACGACAGAGCACAAAATAAAGTACGTACTCGAGAGTTAAGACCCTTCGTAACTACAACGACCTAACGCTGTCGTTTCCTCAAAAATAAAGTACGATGCCCTCTTTCCGTACATCTACAATTTGTTTGTCGCCACCTGTCACGACATTAATTCAGTTCATTGGCTAACCACTAGGCTACGTACACTATAGTACAGCACACCGCCAATCGCTATTAGTAGTGTTGGGTATCGGGTAGATTCATATCGCGATAATCTCGATATTCGATATATCGAATATCGATCGAGGAGGATCCTCGATATATCGTACCGAGACCAACATAAATTATCGCGATATATATCGCAAAAATTTCGTGTCCGTACAGGCAGAGTACGGAAAACCATACGAAAAATCGTACGGGGAATCGTACGAAAAATCGTACGGATTTTTGGGCCCCCCCCCCCCCCCCCCCCCCCCCCCCACTGAGCGCTCAGTGGGGGGGGGGGGGGGGTTTTTGAAAAAAAAAAAAAAAAATTTCATATTCGATATATCATCGATACGATATATCGGCAATATATCGGCGATATATCGCGATAATTTGAAATTCGATATATCGAAGCGATATATCGAATATCGGGTACATGAAATTCGATATATATCGAATATCGGCAATGGGTCCTCGATACCCAACACTAGCTATTAGAGTCAAGGATTAAATAGCGTCAAAAAACAATTAGCGTTATTGATTCTAATTTAGTACCTGAGACGTGGCAGATTATGGTCCACGTACTTAAATAGCGTTATTAATTGTATTTCAGGTTTTTTTTTTTTGAAAAAAGGGCACCGAATTGGCGTTATATACTCTAATAGCGATTGGCGGTGTACACCTTGTATCGCTACACCGCGAATCGTTATTAGTGTCAAAGTCAATAATTTGCAGTGTTGTGTATCGGCAAAAAACTTATCGCGATAACACCGATACCGATAGTTATCGTTATCGAACGGTCAGCTGTCCCGATATATTTGTACTTTCTGTACTTTCTGTCCGGAATGCTTTCTGTCCGGTAAACTGAACCGAAATTTACGTGAAATGTACGGCCTTTTACGGGAAATGTACGGAATTTGACGAAAAAATACGTTGCACTTTGTAGTAATTTTTGGGCGGTTAACTGTACATAAATTTGACGAAAATGTATGGAATTGTACCGATAAACTGATTATCATGAAACGGTAAAAAGACGGCGGACACAAAGTACAACGGATGCAGAATAACATTATGCGCGCAGCTAGAATCGAACGGACGAAATTCAATGATTAAATAAGAGCGGACGGTCAGCGTGAGCGCCGACATCTCAGAATGGCTTTTTTGGCGGCTTTGGCCAAAAAAGTCGACGGATTGACACGTGGCAGGTTTTTAGTGGATCTCAAAAAAGTAGGGGACAAAGCCACGACGTCGGATGTGGAAGGTACATCACTTTAACTGGAGCCGTACTAAAGCCGTACATATATTATGCCGGCTGCTGTCGGGGGAATAAGACGTACATATGAATGTATTGGCCGTACATTTATCTGTACGGTCTGTACAGTTATCGCCGATAGTTATCGTTATCGGCATTATCGCCGATAAGTAGCTGATATTATCGGCTACTTATCGGCGATAAGACCGATAGCGATATATTGTACCAATATATCGATTATCGGGTCTCCGAAAAATGGCCCATATCGGTATCGGAAAATCCTTACCGATACACAACACTACACCGCGAATCGTAATAAGAGTAAATTACTCTAATTCGGTCGCTCGAAATTTCGACTCTATCATATCAAATAGAGTAATCGATTCTATTTTTTTCATTATTCTTATTTAGGTGAGGTTTAATTAGCGTAAAAAATTATAATATACGTAACTTTTAAATAGTGTGGAGTACGGACGACGTCTGACCGTGCAAAATTGTACTTTTATTAGTAAAAAGGTACAAATAATGATTTAATAGAATCGCGCTCGCACGTGAAATCGCACTAAACAAAAAAATGAATCACATCGAAAAAAAGCCTTTCGCATAACTCTCGTCCGTCGACAGCATCGTCCGTCAGTGTGAACATTAACTGACATTCAATACGACAAATATTATTAGCGTCATAATGACGTCAATATACCGGACTGACACATTTTGTACGTCTACGTAATTTAGTGTTCATAATTATCGCGCACATAATTATCGCCGACATAACCCAACATAGAATAACTAAATAAATTAGAGTAAACTTCATAGTTGAAAAAGCTGTGACACATAAATTAGCGTCAATTACTTTAATTGTTTTTTTTGGGTTTTTGTACTCTAATTTTTTCATACTCTAATTACGATTCGCGGTGTAGTAATTTGGGTTCTTGAAATTTTGATTTTTTTTTTCAAATAGGATACATGATTTTAATTTTTCCTTGACGTTAATTAAGGTACCGTACAAAATAGCGTAAAGGCCGAAGGTACAATAAAATATAAATAGTGTGGTGTACGGTCGATGTCAGACCGTACATAAATGTACCTTTTCAAGTGAAAGTTTACAAAAAATAAATTAAATTAGAGGCGCACGCATAGGAACGTGCGCTCAAAAATACGGGATTAGTCTGACACGTAAATTAGTATGGCATGTACGAATGTTTTAAATTCGCGACGGCGTACGATTTCTAATAATTTGTACGAATACATATACTAATGTATATAATCGTACGGCGAATATTCCATTTTTGCTGTTCCCAAATTAACATTAACGCCGAAATTAGAATACACCTATTTTTTTGAAAAATTTCAAATTCTTAATTAGCATCAATTACGGTAAATTTTCTTCAACACTATTTAAACTTTGACACTAATAACGATTCGCGGTGTACTGTAACTAGGGTTAATGTTTTTTACGCCACTTAAAACATCTTTTCTCCGTATACATTTGTCAGATTTTAGATCTGACGGTTGAGATTGAAAGTTATGATTCTCTGCTTCCGATTGGCGGTCTCAAATTGAAATTCGGACGAGTGTGTACGGAGAAAATATGTTTAAAGAGACGAAAAAAACATTAACCCTAATAGCGATTCACGATGTACTGTTTAGTACTGTACTGCATTGTAAATCTCATTCCGTACGGTCCTGCGTACAATCCACGCAGCGAAACGTCACGCCTACGTCACCGAATCCGCCGTCACGAAAAACAAAATGTCACGTCACGTCGCATTCTTATTTTTGGCAGTTTCCCCTCCCCCCCCCCCTCGCCTCCTTTTCGAAAGCGACGCTGTCTCCCCCCATGGCCTCTCCTCCCAAGCCGTCCGTACGGCCGGAAAACGACAACGAAAAGGACGCCTCCTCCTCCTCCCCCCCCCGAGGATCCTCCGGGGGAGATATCTCCGAGAGGCTCCAGGACTGGCTGGATGGACGTTCTGACAGCTGGCACTTGGAGAGGAGGGAAGCCATGGAAGCCTCGTCAGCCGGACGCTCATCCGTACAATCGTCCGTACAATCGTCTGTACGGTATTCCGTACGGAATTTGGGAGGAGATGCCTTGCGGAGGTCCTTGCGTGGGAGCTCTACGGGGAGGGAGAGAGGGGAGGGAGGGGAGGGAAGGGAAGGAGGGGAGGGAGGGGAGAGAGGGGAGGGAAGGGAGGGAAGGGAGGGAAGGGAGGGGAGGGAAGGAGGGGAGGGGAGGGAGGGAAGGGAAGGAGGGGAGGGAGGGGAAAGAGGGGAGAGAGGGGAGAGAGGGGAGAGAAGGGAGGGATGGGAGGGAGAGGAGGAGGGAGAGGGAGAGGGAGAGGAGGAGGAGCGACAGAGAAGGAGAGGGGAGAGCATGGATTTGTTGAAGGACACTCTCCTCCAGTTTTTAATCTCCGTCAGTCCGCACGTGCCGCCGCTGCCCACCCAGGTGACGTCAGCATTTTTTGTCGTTTTGTGTATTTGTCGTTTTCTGATTTGTAGTTTTGTGGGTTTTTCCGGTTTCACGATTTGGGTATGGAGAGATGAGGGGAGGGAGGAGGAGGGGGGGGAGGGGGGGGGGAGGGGGGGGAGGAAGAGGAGGGGGGGCGGAGGAGGAGGGGGGGCGGAGGAGGAGGAGAAGGGGGGGGAGGAGGGAGGGAGGGAGGAGGGGAGGGAGTGGAAGGAGGAGGGGGAAGGGAGGGAGTTGGATGGGGAGAGAGGGAGGGTGGAGAAGGGGATGAAGGAGGGAGGAGGGAGGGAGGGAAAAAAGGAGGGAGGGAGGGAGGGAGGGAGGGAAGGGAGAATGGAGGGAGGGGAGAAGGGAGGGAGGGGAGAAGGGAGGGAGGGGAGAAGGGAGGGAGGGGAGAAAGGAGGGAGGGGAGAAGGGAGGGAGGGGGGAAGGGAGGGAGGGGAGAAGGGAGAGAGGGAGGAAGGGGAGGGAAGGCAGGAAGAGAGGGGCAGAGTGGAAAGGGGACGGAGAGAGGGGGTATGGGAGTGAGAGAGTGTGGGAGAGGGTGAGAGAGGTAGAAAGGGTGAGAGAGCGAGAGTGGTAAGGGGAGAGTGGGAGGGAAATTTGGGGTTCAGTTTTTTTTTTTTTTAGTTTTTTAACCCCATTTTTAATACATTTCCTTTATGGGTCATTTTCTCCTTTGAGGAATATATCTCTTTTATCCACACTAATTCCGGTATTTCTAATGTACGGAAAAAAAGTTTTGAAATATCACATTTATTTTTACATAACTAATAATAATAAAAAAAAAATAGCAAAAAAAACCAAACGAAAAAAATTGCTTAAATTATTTTTTCCTGGAAAACTATGATATTGTTTAATTTTTTAATATGTGAAATCGATAAATTTGTGGTTTGGGGAAATTTCAGGATGGGTGCACATTCTTAAATTTTTGATCATAATTAAGTAAAATTTTGTACGAAAAAAGTACGAAAATTGAAAACATCTGGTTGGTATGCGCAATAAAGCTTTTTTTTTTATTATTTATTTATTTATTTTACTTTTTGTTAACGGGAAATTCACATTTTTGGGATATATGTCTCCCAGTTTTTTAATTTTATTTAAAAAAAACATTTTTTTTTAAAAAGTTTGTTATTTGAAAATAAAAACGACGAATCAAAGCATTTTTTTTGTGTACGCCAATAAAAAACATTAAAAGTTAATGAAAAATAACGCATTTAATACTAAAAATTAACAACATTATCAAAAAATAATAAAGATTAATAAGATAAATGAAAAATAATAAAAATTCAACAAATAAGTAAAAATCCGTTAAAATTTTTCCAAATTGGGTGATCTGACATTTGAAGTCATTTCTGTTTTGTGGGTTTTTTATTACATTGTTTTATTTCCAATGAGACATTTGTCACGTTTTTTTAAATTGTATACTATATATTTAAATTTAGTGACAGCTGTCACATTTTAAGGTGTTTTTAATACCCCTTTAAGGTTTAAGCGTGACAGGTTGTCACGTTTCAAGATTCTATTTCTTAACTATTTTATTGTGTGACAGATTGTCACATTTAAGATGTTAAGTCTTTTTTTACTGATATAAAAAAGACTGTTTTTTTTACTTTTTCTTCTTGTGACATGTTGTCACGCTTCAAGATGTTTCTATTTTCACCCTTTTTTTTTTGTGACACACTTACTTCGTATGCTCTGCTTTTTTTTTTACTGTTTGTTGTTTTTTTACTGATTTTTGTGACAACTTGTCACGTGTCAAGACGTTTCTTTGTTTAACCCTTTTTTTTTTGTGACGCTGTCACATTGTAAGCTGTTTTTTTTTAAATTAATCTTTAAACTTTTTTTTTTTTTACTGATTTTTTGTGACAGGTTGTCACGTTTCAAGACGTGAGTTGTACTTTGGAGGCCGAAACTCGTCCGACTGGATTCACCAATTTTGCCACTGCGGTAATTTTTTTATTTATTTTTTATTATTTTATTTTAGTTTTATTTATTTATTTTCATTTTTAGTTTAGATATTTTTTTGTTATTGTTATTGTTAGTTTTATTATTTATATTATTATTATTGTTATTGTTGGTTTTATTTTTTATATTGTTATTGTTATTATTTTTATTGTTATTGATTCATTATTTTTTTGATTGCGTTTTTGTTATTTTTGTTATTATTATTATTATTACTATTGCTATTATTTATGTTTTATACGCTTTTATTCACGTTTTAAATATTATATATATATTTAATTGGTGTTTCCGTTTCGCCCAATTTTGATGTTTAAAAGTGATAAATTTTCAATTCCTTCAAAAAAAAAAAAAGGAAAATCCTTTCAATAAAGTAGAAATACTTGTTTCCATTTTTTTTTTTTTTTGTTAAGATCTCGGTATATTAAACTTTTTTTTTTTTCTAGTTTCAAACTCTTTTTTTTGCAATAATTTTGTTGGATTTTTTTTTTTTTTTTTTTTTCCTTTTCTTTTTTTTTTTGAAATTAATAATATCCTTTTTTTTTCTTTTTTTTTTTGATCCTCCAGGGCGTGGCTTTAGTGAAATCAATTTTTCAAAAACCAAAAATCAACAAAGTTGAGATTTTGAAAAATATTACAGGGTGAGTTTCCCCTTTTATTTTTTTCTTTCTTTTTTCTAAAATACCATTTTAAATTCACCATAAGTCATAATGTTTTTTTTTAAATTGAAAAAGCTTCTTTTGGAGTTGAACCGTTCCTTCCCTTCTTTTTCCTTTTTGTTTTTTTTTCCATTTTTTTTTTTTTTTTTTTTTTAATTTCGTTAAGGGCCAGCCACGTTTGCCTGGGCTTTTTTACCAGCCACTTTTTTGTTCAAAGAATTTTTTTCCCCTCTTTTTTTTTTTTTTTCACCTTTTTTTTTTTTTTTTTTCTATGAATGTTTCCGGAAAAAACTTACACTTTTTAAGGGAATTAGTTGTCTTTTTGAAAAAAGTTTAGGATGTGGCAAATTCACACTAAATAAAGTGTCTTCAGGAGACGAGTCAAAAAAACCTTTAAAACCCGAAATAATAAAAAAATTTAAGAAAAAATTAACGTTTCTTAAGAAATTAATATATTTTTGTGAAATAACTAACAAAAGTTGAAAAACTAACAAAAATTTCAAATTCTTCGAAATTTAGCTTTTTCTTTTTGACAATTATTTTTAGGATGTGGGAAATCCACACTACATAAAATGGCTTCGGGTTGAGTCAACTTTCTGAAAAAATCTTAATTTTATAACTTTTTTTTTCCGAAAAAAGCAAAGTTTCAGAAATTAATATGTTTTTAGGAAAAAACTAACAAAAGTAATTCGAAAAAATCTAACTTTTGTCTTTTTTACAATTTTTTTTAGGATGTGGGAAATCCACACTACATAAGCTGGCTTCGGGACGGGTCAAACCTTCGACCGGTTCCGTCTTCTACAACAGAATTCCGTCAAACAAAGTCAACGTCCGTAAAATCGCGGGCGTCGGTTTCCAAACCGACAAACATTTAAGTTTTTTGACCGTAAAAGAAACTCTCCAATATTCCCGCGATTTTACAAACATTTTAGACATAAAATCGATCGAAAAAAACCCGAAACTTCAAGAAATTTTCGAAAAAGTGGCGATGGATGGAGAGGATCCGATGCTCGAAAGTCGAATTTTAATGTTGGGATTAAAAAAATGTGAAAATATTTTAGTGGGAGACCCATTTTTAAATACAATTACACCCGATGAGAGACATCGGCTGACATCAGCGGAACTTATGGTGGGAGCCTATGGAGTGAGTATTCTCTTTCTGTGTCTCTCTCCCTCTCTCTCTTGCTCTCCCTCTCTCTCTCCCTCTCGCTCTCGCCGTTGCTCTCCCTCTCGCTCTTGCTCTCGCTCTCCCTCTCGCTCTCCCTCTCCCTTGCCCTCTCCCTCTCCCTCTTCCTCTCCCTCTCCCTCTCCCTCTCCCTCTCCCTCTCCCTCTCCCTCTCCCCCCCCCTCTCCCCCTCCCTCGCCCTCTGCCTCTCCCTCTCCCTCTCCCTCTGCCTCTGCCTCTCCCTCTCCCTCCCCCTCCCCTTCTCCCCCTTTCTGCTTCTCTCTATACAAAACCAATTTAAGATAGAAGGTTTAAAGTCTAAGAATTAAAATTAAAGATTTAATGTTTAAGATTGAAGCTTTAAGATTAAACTTTTAAGGGTTACGATCGACGATAGAAGATTTGAAATTTAATAAAATTTTAAAATTAAATATTTAAGATTGAACGATGTAAAGAT